>JAOTQH010000001.1:3038140-3056445 GCA_025631255.1 Cornus kousa | reverse complement strand
TCTTTAAACTTTTTTCTTGTTTAAGAGTAATTTAATCTAAAATTAATTCAAGATCATATTAAATTTTCGATGTAAGTATTAGTTATATGAATAACTCAAATTAACCTGAAATTTTTATCCGAAATCTAAGTCTTTTTATTCGAAATTTAAGCCCGAGTTACAAGCTCGAATTTAAAAGTAGAAGCATGAGTTAGACTTAAGTTAAGTTGTTAAGATTGAGAATAGAATTAAGATTGGGCTTGGATTTAATATTAAATTGAGCTCAAGTTATATTTCATACCCGCTCAACTGGCTGAATTGCAAGCCAAGGAAAATGATATCAGAACTGAGAAGTGAACCAAACAATTGAAAGAGGCCCGAATCTAACATGACGTCAGGTTATGCTACCTCTTCGTTATGTTTCTCTCTCACGTCTTCTGATTCTCGACTTTTCTGCTCTCTTCCCTCTCTTTTTTATTTCGCAAAATAGACGATAAAAAAAAAATATAATGAAATATCTTCATGTTTGCCAATACATATGCAAAATAATAATAATAATAAAAATAAAAATGATTGCAACTGTTGTTTCTCTCCTTTAGATTTTTGTATCCGTGCAAATCAAACGAAAATTTTGAGAAGATTCACCTGAATCTCTTCTCTCAATTTAGTTTTTTTTTTTCATGTATAATTTCATTATGTAATAAATTAATGTATTTTGTAAAGACAACTCTTGTGCATATTTTTCATTTGGGATTAGAAAGATCTCTTCTTGAAAGATAAATATTGTAGTGAATCAGAACTTTAGATGTCTAAGAATTATTTCGATTGATGTGTATACCTTCCATCAGAGGAGAGATAAGAAGAATTGATGAAGTAGCTGAAGAAACAGATACAGAGAAGAGAAAGAAACGAATAAAAGATGCATTTTCGCAATTTAAAAAGATAATTTTTATTTTTATTATTATTATTTTTTTTCTAATTAGAAAACTCACACACACTGTCTCCAGTGAGGTTTGAACCCCTGACATCCCTTTAGGAAGTAAGAGCCTAGACTACAAGCCTATTGGTAATTTTTAATTTTTAATTTAACATTATATAATAAAACCAATTTTGATATTTCACAACTCGTGGGACATGGACACGAGGTCATATGATTAGTTTTGTTAATCCAAAAAGATATTTAATTTATGCACATTTTTTTACAACAGAGAAAAAATTTATGATTTTAAGCCTAAGAGTAAATATATGATGTAGTATATGATTATTGGGTGAGCTTGTTTATAAAAAAATAAAAAACCTTAAATGGTTGGCAAATACATTTAAAATTAAAAAATTAAATAAAAATATATTTAAGTGCAACAACAATTAAATTTTGCAAACGTACTTAAAAAAATCTAAAGGCTTTAAAGGATTTTCACTTCATGAAAATGAAACTTTAAGGAACACAAATTAAAATTTATGGACTGCCAATGACTTTTTATGGATTACCAGGCCTGATTGGTCTACTCAAGAAAAAAGTCAATTAATTTTGGATTAAAGAGGTACTAAAATGGGACCCCGAAGCTTTCTTAAAAGGCCAATGTATTAGCATATGGGCTTAACTATGGAGGTTGGAGTAAGACCATTCACTATAGCAGTGGGAGTTGGGCTGGATGACCCCATTAATTGGCCCAAGAAGAAATCGCGTGACGATTACGTCGTTGGAACGGTTCTAATAATAGCATCAGCATACCTCACACACAGAACTCATTGATTTGCGCAATTTTCATCCAACTCGCTTGCCGTTGGTGGTCTCTCTCTGCAGATTCTACTATGTTTCTTTGTGCTCTCACTTAAATCTAGGGTTTCAATTGTGGTTTGAGATGGTGGAGAGAAGGAAACCTTTGGTTCTCTCTTCAACGAAAGCCCTCATCAATTCCGTTCTAAGTTCGTCAAGAACAAAAGAAAGAGATGGAGTTGACGGAAAAACCTCATCGTCGCTGCAGTTACCGGCGGGAATTCTCCAATTATCGAAGGACCGAACTGACATTTCACTCCCGAAGGTGGCCTCTCTCGACGACTGTGTCTTGGTTGGGCTCCCCATTTCTATTTTCAAGAAACTATCGATAACTTCAGGATCACTGGTATGCTTTCTTTATTTATTTTCCTGATTCCTTAGAATTTTGCTACAATTTATTAATTTATGACCTTGTTTGGTTTGCCAGAAGATATAAGAGAAGAAAACATTTTTTCCCCTAGCTTAATACTTAGTACTCACACCCAAACATCCTCCACCAAAGGAATTGTTTGCACCCAAGAGGAGTCTAACCTTATACCTGATGCTTTAACTGTATAATATTTTATGTAATCTTGGTCTCCAGAATGTGAAAGATTTGTTAAGATTCAATTGATCAAAATGTTGTATTAGGCTCAGATAAGTGGATAATTTTGTTTTATTGAGTTCAAGATAATTAAAAGATTCAGATAACTTTAAAATTGAGATTCAACATCTGAACCTCTTTACTTTTTTACAGTTTATCAGGTACCAAACAGAGGATATAGAAATTTTCTAATGTTGGGCTTGGGAGCACTGAATCTTGGATTTGGAATTTGAGGAAAGAGTGAAAGGAGCGGATTCAGTGCTCCCAAACATTTAAGAGAACTTTATTTTCTAATGTTGGGCTTATATTTGTGACAGATTGCAGATTGATATTTTTGTGTCGGTTGATTAATGCACTGTAGAAAATCCATTTATTTCCATTTTTTTGCAGAGAAATATAGAAAAAGAAAAAATAGCTCTTGAACATGCATTAATCTGGGGTTGTGCTTAATTTCTTATCCTTTTGGTGCGACTTCTTGATATATCACCAATAAACCTGCAGCTAAATAAAGTATGGAAATTCTAGAACGTATTTGGGTGGGAGCAGAAATCATAAGAGCCACATTTTTCTATTCTTTTCCTTTTTTATAAGTCAGCATTACTGATCACTGATGCTGTAACTCAATGGCTCTTTTCTTAACAGGTTCAACAAGAAATAGAATATATATATCTGACAAACATATAATGCCCCATCAAAAGTGTGGACATTCCGCGACAAATATACATACTTATATAAGCTGAAAAAGTGTGGATTTACATGTAGATTACGCTCATGGAACTACAACAAAAAAAATATTGAATAGTGGCTTTAATATGGATATTATGAGTGTAAATTTTATCAACAGATTGGATGTTATTTATGCATATTTTGCAATATGGTTTCTTTCTTTATCTAGATTATCATCTACATATATATTTTTTTATTTGGTGTCCTAGATTGATGAAACACTTGATTATTTCCTTTTTCATTTTCTCCTGCTAATTATGTATTAGATACTTGTCAAGAATGTTGAGACAAACGTACAGAGAATTGGCCAAGCTGTCGTCCTTGATCCTCCCAAGACCCATGAACACTCATTAGATAGTAGATTACCCTTTTCCCAGTCTTCTCGTGTAATGCTAGTTTTTCCTTCATATAGTCTCCCTCAAATTCATAGTGTGTTGTTGGATCAAGAAGTTGCCTATCTATCTCCCCTTCTGGCATTTAACCTTAGTTTGCATGTATCGTGCCTGAAATTTCTTGTTCATCGAGGGAAAGAAGCTTTGGCATCTTTATTTGAGGTTAACATGGATGATGAAACAAATGGAAAAGCGGGAGAAGCGCCTATCATCAGTGTAGGACTTGAACCTTGGGCTTTATTACCAAGATATGCCTCACACTTGAGGGTTTCTTTTGTGAAGATACCAGAATGTGGCACCTTTGAATCGCTTAAAGAAAGTTCGTCTATTGAAGCTGAAGATCGTCAAGAAATGATTGATCTGGCATTACATAATTACTTTGAAGTAGATAGATATCTTGCTAGAGGTGATCTTTTCAGTATTTGCATCAATTGGAATTGCAGTTCAGCTTTGTGCATTCCATGCAGCCAAAAGATGCAAAATACCAATGGCACCATCATCTACTTCAAGGTGAATTTTTCTGTTCTTCATATTAGCATGAGATGTCGAGGAATGTCATGACACAACACTCTTATGTGTAAGTAGTTTCGTGGCCTCAGGTTGTGGCTATGGAGCCCTCAGATGAACCACTTCTCAGAGTCAATCGTAGTCAAACTGCCCTTGTGCTTGGAGGGAGTGTTCCTTCTGCTGTTCCTCCAGATTTGTTGATTGCTGGACCTAAAGGTGTTGTGCCCGTACAAGGAGACACAGTCAAGACTTTAGCCTCCATACTGACACCACCTCTTTGTCCATCAGCACTTTCATCAAAATTCAGGGTTGCTGTTCTGTTATATGGTTTGCCCGGTGAGTTTTGTTCTTTACAATTTGTTGTTTAGATTTAACGAGATTTTATTTAAAATAAGTAAATAAATAAATAATTGAAGAGCTTACCGAGGGCGTTATAGCCTAATGGTATATCCTCTACCTCTCAAAGTGGATTGTGAGGGTTCAAGTCCTCATAGAGGCAAAATGGGTGTGTGAGTTTCTTGCCAAGGAAAAAAAAAATTGAAGAGCTTCCTGACAATGTTGCTCAACAGGAAGACAATGCTTTAACCTTAGGGAATTCTTGTTAGTCATATTTTGCAACACAGAATCAAATGGGGGAAAAAATGAAGGGACTACAGTGGCTTGATATCCTGAATACTGGATTCGTAGACAAGGTTTGTGAATAATTGTGGCGACTATTCTTGAATAACCTCTAGTGAAACAGTCAAATGTCATAACTTCTCAATTCTGCTACTACACACAACTATTTTTTTCCTAAATGGAGGAAAATTTTATAGATATAAACAATATATAGTACAATAGGAAAAGTGAGGGCATACCCTCACAAACAACACAAGATCCTTAAACAAGGAGCACTATCAAGGACAAGCCCTTGAGCATACTAGAAAGGAAAGAAATCAAATGATATCTTGGAGGCATACCCCCAAGACATCCATCATCTCCCACAATATACATTTAACCAACACCCTGGATTCCTTAAAATTATCAGAATGTAGCCTATCTTTCCTCTCCCTCCGGTGAAAATATAAAGTGGCTGTAAAGAGCATTCTAGACATCTTGTTCTTGACTGATTTACCATAGAACTGCTGAGAAAATACCATAGAAGTCCTTAATTGACTCACACCTCTGTAAGTTCCAATGGCATATAGAAGACAGATGCAACCAGACCTACCATGAATACTCACCCACAAGGCCACAAAATAAGTGATCCCCATGCTCCACATTACTGAAGCATAAACAGCACCTTGATACAAGAGATATTCCGCTTTGCTGCAAATAGGAGTGAGTTAGAATCGAGTTCTGCAACACCAAAACAGAAAGAGTAGACCATCGAGGTCTACCCCAATCCCAACACAAATTACACCAGAAAACAGTATGTCTCTTGACCCTGCAAGCATTCCAAGCATCCTTAAAAGTAAACATTTATATGCTTGCATATGACTGAAATTGTTGATATTTACTGATTCAGTATTTTTTGCAGGGTGTGGGAAGAGGACTGTGGTTAAATTTGTTGCTCGCCGTTTGGGCCTGCATGTAGTAGAATACAGTTGTCATAATCTGATGGCATCCTCTGAAAAAAAGATGTCCGTTATGCTATCTCAAGCTTTCAATGCAGCTCGCAGGTACTTTGGCTCATTTTATTTGCTCTTAGCATGATCCATGCATGTCGTTATGTAACCAAAACAAAAAATAAGGAAAAAGAAGAAAAAAATGTTGTTACATTACGCTCAGTGGCCTAGCGGTATCAAGCCCTTACTTTCCAAAGGGAGGTCAGGGGTTCAAGCCTCAATGAAGGCATGTGTGTGTGAGTACCAACTAAGAAAAAAAAATGTTGTTACGTTACTTAAGTTCTGTGGTGTCATACTCTTGTGATTCTTTGAAATAACTGATTTTTACATGGAAATTTGAATTTTTTAATCCATTCCACCTTCATCACCTTTTAACCCCAACTCCCAATAAAACAGAAAAGAAAAAAATAAAAGGAATATTGAAGAATATAGAATCTTTCTACCCTTATCTTTCTTGTTTAATTGATTTTTTCTTCTGATCAATTTAGGCAAAGTCCCAGATAATTATTTCTTCAAAAAAAAAAAAAAAATTGTCATTTGGCTTCTTTAATATTTTGAATTATCCTAATATGTTGGCAATCAGCGTATAGTTAACTCATCTTGCATCTCATCCTCTCACTTCTTCCATTATTTAATTATAAATGGTTCAATTTCATCTTGATTATGTATTGGGGTTCATTTTCATTTTTTTATTCTCCTATTCTGCTGTTCTTAAAGTTGAAATGTATGAGCATTGTTGATTATCTATGGTACCAGTAAAGAACATGAATAGAAGACCCAATGGATAAAAATTTTGAGCCTATCATCCTTTAGTGTGTCCAATTAGATATCTTCTAGAATGATCAACAGCAGATAATTTGACATATCCAATCTTTCAACGCTCAAAAGTGAATCCGGGTGAAAATCAAGAATACAGAATACTCTGGCATGGTCCATGATCAAGTTGAGGTGGTAGATGACCACCTAACAGGTAGGACTGTAGGAAACCTCCAGTAATAGATTTTGGCCATGCATATGTTTCATGTTTCAATAATAATTTAGATTGCTTTTGCGTTTGTAATACTTATTGTAGGTTGTTCAAGCTTCTTATTCCTCATAAATTAACTTTTTAATAGATATTCACCCACAATTCTTCTTCTCCGCCATTTTGATGCTTTCCGGAGTCTGGTCTCTCACGAGGGTTCACCACATGATCAAGCTGCTATTAGCTCTGAAATTGCATCCGTTATCAGGGAATTTACGGAGCCAGTTGTTGAAGATGAAGACATCTATTGTGAAGAAAAATCCAACGTAGATTCTGTAAGATTCTTTTTGTTTTGCCTTTTCAGTTCTCTTAACTATTTTCGTACAACAAAAATTTCTTTATGTCACGAGGGAATTTTACTGTATTTGATTATAGATACTATAAGTTATAACCTAATTATAATTGAAACGATTTAAAATTCTTTCTTTCTTCTTTTATATATTTTTTTTGTTCGCTTGAATCCTAGTATGCAGCTTTTAATTACAGAAAGCAATAACTGTTAGGAAAATCTTCATACAGTAGTGCATCCACAAAAGGAAAAGAAAAAATATATGCCCCTTGGAAGCTACTCCAGAGTTGATGTACACTACTCGAAAATTTTGCTTCTGAATTTACTTCTTAGTGGAATGGATTTGACCAGTGAATGGAAAATTCAAGTTTCAACAATTTATTTAAAGTGACCAAAATAATTCCAAGGACCCCAAATTCTTCACTAACACATTTGATTGTGATGGACCACTAAGGCTCTATTGAGATTTGGCTGAATTTTTCATCTTTTAGCCTCTTTTAGAAGACCCTTCAGAAAAAAGAGAAAAAGACAAAGGAAAAAGGAAATAAGTGAAGTGAGTAATTTGCGGCACATAATACCTCTCATAACATCTGGCTTTCAGTTCAAGAAATTTATTGTACAATTATGATTATGCCGAAATCAGTAAGTTACAACTAGAACCTAGAATTCCTTAGGAGCACCCGCCTAACTTTGGGATGAACAGGACTTCAGGATGCGGAAAAAAATTGAAATGGAAAAAACTATTTTTCTTAAAAAAAAAATTGCCATTTATTTCAGGAAAAAAATTCATAGGGTATATGTCTTCTGTTATATTTTGCTGATGCAGCAAGTGAACAGTGCTGAAAAGATAAGCAGGCATCAAGTGTTGTTAGTTGCAGCTGCTGACAGTTCTGAAGGTCTGCCACCAACTATCAGACGCCGTTTCAGCCATGAAATCAGCATGGGTCCTTTGACTGAAGAACAAAGGGTCGAAATGCTGTCCCAGTCACTTCAACATGTTTCTGAACAATTTCCGGATGTATGTGAATTATACTCTTTCTGTTGTCTTTTTTATATGGAATTACGATGAGTTTGACGCCTTTATCCATTAGATCCAAAAAAATAAAATCCCTTCACTGCCACTCAAACATGTACTTCTGACCCAACATGATGCTGAGGGTTCTGGTCTGTGAATTTAAACCAGATGCTAAGAAGTAAGGTTGATCTCTAGTTTTTAATGTACATATATTGTTTCAAGTGTTGAAATTCCACGGCTACATTTTTTTTTTTTATCAGTAAAAAATAACGTCATTGTAAAATCATCAGATGGAGTCAATTTTTGCTTGGGATGTATATGCTGAGCCTTTTGGCAAATGATTTAAGATCTCTATATGCTACATTTTCGTCATGTACAATCATTAAGTGTTTATCTTGGTGGTTGTTATGGTCTAGGCAAATAGATTTTACATCTTTTCATGATAATAATTTTATTGGTTATAACTTGTGTACTGTGGTCATGGCCGTTGACTTTGATGGATCAGATTATTTCTTCTTGCAGACTGCTTCAGAAGATCTTATAAGGGACATAGTTGGACAGACTTCTGGTTTCATGCCTAGGGATATACGTGCTTTCATTGCTGATGCTGGTGCAAATTTAATTCCTAGGCAGGATATTCAATTTGACGAAGTTGAAGCTGAGGCCTTTGTTGAAAAGGGTTCTGTGCAGCACAATAAAACATGCGATGTTGTACCTCAAGCTCTGGGTAAAGAAGACTTGGCAAAAGCATTGGAGCGATCAAAGAAAAGAAATGCATCAGCTTTGGGCACTCCAAAGGTTGAACTAAATAGCAAACTAGATCACCAAACCCCAAGTAAATAAATAAATAAAGAAGAAAGAAAGAAAGAAAGAAAAGCTAACTCTGTTAACTTAATTCTGTGATGTTATGTTGGTCTTCTTGAGGTCAATGTCTACCCTTTTTAAGAACAACTGTGGTTATGAGTAGGCAGTTTGATGTTCTTAATTGCTGCTTAGTTAACAGATTTTTGAATCTAGATCGTCTGGATTATCTGCTGTAGGTTCCTAACGTGAAATGGGAGGATGTTGGTGGGCTTGAGGATGTCAAGAAATCAATTCTGGACACCGTTCAGGTAGGCTCTTCAATATCTCTACTGCTTCTATGGAATATTTACTGCAGAGTTTCTCGTTGATTGATTGATTTGAAAATTTTGTATAAAGAATTCTTTTTTTAGCTTGTAGGGGTTTCCCTCTGTTGATTTTTGTTTATGACTTAACCATACACCTTTTTGCCAGTTCTATATAATAGGACTGTTTTAAATGGAGGTCCATTGGCATAATCCCTTGAATTTCAAGTTTAACTGTACCACACCTGATATAATAAATGAACAATTCATTGCAAGCCATTTCATATGACAACCACATAGCTGTTATTTAAATGCCTTTGCAAAACATCAACCGTGTGCAGAAAGTACCTCTCAAGAATACGTGCCTTTGGTAGTTTCCCTGTGTATTGCCATAATGCCTTTTTCATATCCATTTATCCTGTCAACTTTCACCCCGGTGTGCCAGTTTCGACAATCCATGTTCGCAGAAAGGTGTTTGTAACTCATGTTGGATGATTTTCTAACTATATAGCTTGCCAATTTGATCATGTGGGTTTTGAAAGTTCTTGGTCTTCGCAACCCGTATGGAAAAATGTGAATCTCTTGTCTCAGAGCAATTGAAAAGGACCAAGTAGAGGGAAATAAGTCAGACTAGAGAACTTAAGGGTAAGGATTAGTCTTTCACCTTTCTAGGCGTTAATAGTTTCCTTGGGTGTATTTTAACAATCGATGTCCAAAATCGTTTCTATATAGTATGGAGCCATCAACAACGATGCCTAGAACAGGAAACTACCCTCTTTGCAATCAAGATCGAAGGGCATTCCATGACATTTAGCATGTCATGCATTCCAATTAACTTAGAAACTTGAGAGATGGCTGCAAAGATCATCAGGTCCAATCAAATAAGCTGTAACTCTCAGTTGTGAATGTAGTGAATGAAAGAGAAGCAGATATTGCGTGCAACTGAAACCAACTGATTGTTGGCATCCTTGGTCTGGCTAAATATCCATCTCTTAAACCTTCCTCTTGAAGTATTTTCAAATGCCTACTTAGCACTTACCCTACCGTGCATACTTAAAGTTGACACAGTAAGAGATGTGGTGGCTGGAAAAGTTTAATATGATTTACAAGAATGAAATATCATCTGGAGTGTCTTCACGTATGAGGGAAAAGATTGATATTCTTATTGTCCTTGTCTGTTTCATGCCAAGATTAAGATGAATTGAAGAATGTTCAACATAGCTTGCATGATATATTATTATTGTCCCCCGAGTTCATCATTAAATTATGCTTATACATCATCCATTCCTCGAAATTCATGGATCCTTTGAAATAAGAGTAGCTCGGAAGACGAGTTAGTTTGTCCTCCTATCCTTTTGGATGATGTTTTGCTGATGCCTGGTCATTAAATCTGTAGCTACCTCTACTGCACAAGGATTTGTTTTCATCTGGGTTGCGGAAACGCTCTGGTGTTCTTCTTTATGGTCCTCCTGGGACGGGAAAAGTAAGTTTGAGGCACCTACCTTTATATTGTTCTCAGCATGTCATTTCTTATCTTGGATGCAGTATGCTTCATAATCTGTGCTGTTGTTAAATTTCAGACTCTATTGGCGAAAGCTGTGGCAACAGAATGTTCCTTGAACTTTCTCAGTGTAAAAGGGCCTGAACTGATTAACATGTACATAGGAGAGTCGGAGAAAAATGTGAGAGACATTTTTCAGAAGGTAAAATATTCTCTTTCTTATGGTCTACCATTGGGAGGTAAAAGCTAAATCACCGTATTACGATGGATTAATTTGGTTTGATGATATAAACTACTTCAACTCACAATTTGTAATAACGTTGCGCATCATTTGCAGGCCAGATCAGCACGTCCCTGTGTAATCTTCTTTGATGAACTTGATTCCCTTGCTCCAGCAAGGGGTGCTTCTGGCGATTCGGGTGGTGTTATGGACCGCGTGGTTTCTCAGGTAAAGATAGATGTGCTATTATTTTGACAGATTTCTTTTTTTATTTTATTTCCTTTAATCAATACGGTTGCTTAATGTGCTAGACCTCCCTTGTTACCAGATGCTTGCAGAGATCGATGGCCTGAATGACTCTGCACAGGTTACTTATACTACTTGTAGTGCTTAATTCTATTATATATACATATATATGTGTGTATTTTTTTTATCCTTCTGCTTCTAGTCAACTGAAACCAAGCCCCCTCTCTTACTGGTTTAACAGGACTTGTTTATAATAGGCGCGAGCAACAGACCAGATCTTATTGACCCAGCCCTTCTACGGCCTGGCCGATTTGATAAGCTCCTCTATGTTGGAGTTAATTCTGAGACATCTTATAGAGAGCGGTTAGTTTTCTTCTCACTTTGCTTTTAATGATACATTTTAATATATATTTAATATATTCATTCATATGCGTCATGCTTTCCTATATCTTGCAGGGTCCTTAAAGCACTAACCCGAAAGTTTAGATTGCATGAAGATGTTTCCCTTTACTCAATAGCAAAGAAATGCCCCCCAAACTTCACTGGTGCGGACATATATGCCTTGTGTGCGGATGCTTGGTTTCACGCAGCGAGGCGCAAGGTGAGTAATTTCAAGTCATCCTTGCTGTGGTGTATTGTTGATCACCATCATCATTTTCAGTGTCATATTAACTCAACTTTACAAATCTTTTTCCAAACTATTTGGCATTGGCTACATGAAACATGATATTATTATGAATGACCAACAAAATATTATCTACATCTCTCTACCCTTCTTCGTGACACAAGGAGTGGAAAAGAACAAAAGCTTTTTGTGAGGTCTCCAACTATTTTTTTTTGGAGGGTTTTAACTACTATGAGATTAACTTACCTTTGCAAAGCATTGCTCCACATGCCTATTCCAGTGCTGATTTACTGTTTGAAGAACTGCCAACAGTGGTTTATTAATTATGTTGTAGGTTTTAGATCCACATTCAGATTCAACTTGCAGAATTGATGAAGCCGACTCTGTTATTGTTGAATACGATGACTTTGTGAAGGTATGAGGTAGTTTCTTTCTTGAATGGGTTCATGTTAGCTAACCAATATTTTGAAAGGACAAATTGATCGCCTTAGGGCCCATTAACCAATTCATATAATCTTCAGTACAGTGCCTGCCTATAATAATTTTAATTTGAGGGTAGAAAAGTTTTTTCAAGTTGTCATAATTTCTACTGCGTATCAGAAATAGAATAGGGAAGACATAACTTTGTCTGTGATGATTTGAGTGTTCTGACCACTTAATTGTCAGACACCAATTCATGTGACAATAGTAGTCTGACCAGTTAATGATCATGGCTACGTATCTTCTAAAAATTGGAGTTGGTGATGTTATTTATTAATATCATCTTATAGTAAAGATTTATTATTATTATTATTATTATTTTTTTTTTTTTATTATTATTATTTTTTTTTTGTCGGGGGCTGGTATGTGTAGGTCTTGGAGGAGCTGTCTCCATCAATTTCTGTAGCGGAGCTCAAGAAGTATGAGCTGTTACGAGATCAGTTTGAAGGAGCTTCAAGATGAATTTTGTTTGTCCTGCTCAATGATCGTGGTCTGCAAGGATACTGCAGATCTTCTCCTACAATACACAAGAACTTGATGATTCTTCAATATAAAGGTATTTGTATATTTGAGGCTGAATATCCTTTTTTGCCCTTTTCCTTTCCTTTTTTCTTTTCTTGTTGGGAGGGGTGGGGGTAAGCAAGTTCGTGTTGTATTAATATAATGGGATATGTACAAAGTTAAAGGGGGCCATGCTACCCTGTCTGAAAGAACAGATTAAGATGCACAATATCTTTGCTTCAAAGCATAACTGGAAAAAAAAATAAGATGGCAATTGGAAACAGTTAGCAAAAGTGTAGTGAATTGTTGGAAGCAGAGCAAGCAAAAAAAAAAAAGTGAGGACCATGTATCTCTCTCTCTCTCTCTCTCTCACTCTCTCTCTCACACACACACACATGCGGATACATAGTTACATGCATACTTCCAAATATGTATATATGGATGCTATATAATTTAAAGTGAAAAGTTCCTGTAGAATGAACAACCCATAAGCACATCAGCTAGATGATGAGTGTTTATCTAAATCCAAATGAATGCAGACTTTATAGCATTTGAGGCTTCTATATGTTTCTTTAGTGATTTTTATTCATTCTTAATAAGGTTGTGTATGTTGTGAAAAAACGTAATCTATCTTATAGAAGTGTAGTTAAAATGTTTCTGCTTAAATGGTTTGGCAGGCAGCAAGAATGAAAACATCCTTGATTTTCAATTGAAACCCAATTGCACTTCTAAAATACCTTTGCATCTCTAGAGTCTGTCTTTAAAGTCTATCTAAGATTTTTAAATTTTGATTTGTCATTAAGCAAGCTCCTGATGTTTCAAAGAAACTTGTTTTAGATACTACTAATAGGAAAGAAAAATTGGTTATGAGACAATTAATTACTATAGTATTTCAAATATTTTGTTTTCTTTCTGTATTTATTTTAATTAGCTAAGCAAACTGTTGGGTAGGAGGTTTGAAATTGCTTAAATTATGCACTAATTTAAACCTAGATTTAGCATGCGGCATTACAAAGAAAATTCAATTTCTAGGTTTTTCTCTATCAACAGCAGCTTCTTATAAATAAGTAGGTTTAATACTTGTCAAAAAAATAAATAATTAAGTAGATTTGATGAACTGTGCTTCATTTATCCCCTTTTTGGCAGAATACTTTATTCTCTTTAACATTTTTGTGCAGTTGACCAAATGAAAATTTGGTCTTTCACCTTTTATTTTTATTTTTATTTTTTTTACACAAGCCATTTTAATCCTTTCTTCTCATGTGTCACAACTTACCTACTCTAATCCCGTGGATCTATTTTATCCATACTGGTGGGAGTTTTATCCATGCTTTAGAGCTCCATTAACCTGAACTATTATAATTAACTGGTGTGAGGACTAAGAACCAAAACAAAAGGCATATTGGTATTTAGTGCTGTAAAGTGTTGTGACTAAGTGGTTGAGTAAATTAGGTCTAAATGAAGATCAGGTTTATCATCAGCAAATTCAATTGTTACTGATTATTGATGCTACAGATAATCGTTGCTTCTTTGGTGCTGAACGTCAAACCCTTCCAAGATCAATGTTGGTTCCTTTAACGCAGGTTGCTGTGGATAAATGAGTTTGAACTCGTGTTCTTTCCCTTGGCCATTTGAGCTTCTGTAACGCTGGATATCCGTAATGAAGCAACCTTCTCCCTCTCTCTAGCTACACAAATAATGTTGTTTCATTATCAGTTGTCTGATTATTTTTATTCAAAGACATTTGTTGACCAACTCTGATTTAATAACGCAATCGGAAATTTCATTGCATTTTTTTAGCTGCCTAGTGGTACCGGTTCCTATTTTCAAAGGGAAGTCAGGGTTGGGCCTCAATAGAGAGGCATGTGTATGTGTGTGAAAAAAAGTTCCTCCGACTAGCAACTGCTTTCTTATTTCCTACCACAATGATATTATCAAAGACTTGTATGTTTTTCCAACTCCAGTAGCCCCAAAGGCTAGTTGTTACCAATCCGCCTCAATCAAAACATCAGAGAGAAACGTAGTGAACTGCAAAGAAATTGGAAGTTTCTGTACTGAATTCTTTTGCTCAAAAATTGTACAAGAATAAAAATACCAAAGGCAAGGTGGGCAACCAAGTTGGGCAATTACTGAAAATTATAATTCAAAATGCAGTATTGCCCCCAAATGTCCGATGGTCTCCTACTAGTATAATCCCACTCAAGGTAAATGATATTTGCTGTCACCCACACAGAACTGGCTATAATACTAGTGAAATCACAAATGTGTATACGTCTCCTGTTTTCAACTACCAAGCATCAACAAAAAAATAAGAAACTGTAATCATAATGGCAATCATCATCGTCATCGCATCTTTCATCTCAATTTACTGTGTCAGATTCACTCTCATGGCGTCGTCATCTCCATTTCATTTTTTAAACACAATGAATGCCCAATCGTAGCTCACTTTTAAATCAACAGATTGAATCACGCCAAATAACGGAAGGTGTTAGGATTCTCCTTGTCTCTTTCCAAATAGTCCCTGGTGATTAGATCTTCAATCCGCTTCTTGATTGCCTTGAAATCGGGCTGCACAACCACATTCAAATAAATTATTCATTTCCCAATAACGAAATATTTTTTCAACATGTAAATCATCTCAATACTTGGCAAATCCACCAACCAACAACGTAAGAATATAAAGCCCTCGCAATACCATTCAAACACCAAATATTTACAACTTCATGTCCTCAGTCCTCATTTGACTACTTAACCATTTCAAACCTTCATAACTAATAAACCAGCAATAAATAGAAAATGAACCAACAATCAAGATGGTCAAAATCTTTTGTGCTTCAAGAGATTTGAGTTAGAAAAAATAATATAAATAAATAAATAAATTGGATTGGGAAATCAAAGGTTATGTTTGCATTATATGTACTAGCAACATTTTTTCTTTAGCCAGTATGTAGTAGCATATTGAGAAGGGTTATGTGTCAGTACCTTAAACATCTTGCTTAACTGCTCAACGCACTCCATAACCAACTGTTGATGACCCAAAACTTTGCGAGACTTCATTATGCGCACAATCGCAGCGTCAATAGCATAACGTCTGTCCTTGTCAACATCTTCAACTATCCTTTTCCTTTCATCCACTGGCGGGAGAGGAATCTGGTCCAACAAATAAAAAAGTTCAATCATCTCAATTATTAATTTTTTATTATTATTACTATTCTTCTTCTTCTTCTTCTTCTTCTTCTTTTTTAGTTTTTTTTTTTTGTGGGGTGGAGGTCAAGGGCAACTCGAAAAGTATAAAAGCCAAAAACAAGCTCTAACCCTGATCCTCCGCATTCTGTCAGTAAACTTGGAGTTGAACTCGAAACTGTCAGTTTGAGAGACAGTTCTAGAGTTTGGCTCCTTAATTAGAATCTTGTATTTGGCGCAAGACAGAGACTGGAGCAATCTTATTAAGTCATCGTCAGCCAAATTTAATTGAGTCTTGATTTCTGAATAACTCAATTTGTCGGAAGCATTAAAAAGCAGCAGAACTGCAGCCTGAAAAATGACACAGCATAAATTCAAAATCAGAATCTAACACACAGTTGAGACATTAAATCTAAGAATAGAATAAATAAAATTCACATGGGAACTTACCTGATAGGTACCCAAAATCAGCTCAATAGTTTTTTGCTCAAATTTGCCGTTTATGTTGCAAGTCCCCAATGAGTAAATCCATGTGAGTTTTCTATGTTTCGTTTTGGTTTGATAAAATTCCTTAAAAACTTCAACACACTTCACCTGAAACCACCAAAGAGAAATCCAAAGAGGAAGTTATGGTTTCCGTCTTCATCAATGGGAAAACTGAAACTAATTACAGTAGGATGGCATTCCAATGTTTGTAGGAGACGGTAGATCCTACCATCTCCTCGGGGAGGCTGAGATCAGAGGATTTATAACTTGGCCAGAATCCGGTAGTAAGGACGGTAACAGTCAAATCAATCCCAGGATTTGCAACCGTGTTATTGGCAAGATACTCCTCAAAGTGGTTCTGATTTTCCTTTGCCAGTGTCAGATCTGTGACCTGGGAAAAGAAAAGTACAGAATGTCTGAAATCCCAACTGTGAGAGAAAAGTACAGGAACTTAGTAAAATAATCACAAGATCAACTAACCATCCCCTCCATCTTTGATGTGAACTGTCCACCACACTGCTGCTTCAACTTTGTCAGGATCAGTCTTTCATGATCATCATTCGCACTCTTGTCAAAAAGTAGACGACGAGAAAGCCTTTTCCTGCCACCAGTCATGACAACCAAAAACAAAACATCAGCTAATCAAAGCACTGGTATAAACATGAAAGGAGGTAAACGCCTACTTAAAAAATATATTTTACCGGTAAAATTCAGCAAAGAGATCCTTATCACTAACATAAGCAAGCAGCTTGACCACCTGCAGAATTGAACAATGAATTTAAACACCCATTACAAAGGACTCAAGAGAGAACTTTATATGACAAAACTAATTGAAGACTACCTTGTCTAGTGTGTCTTCAATGGCTTCATCACTCAATTTTTCACTCCCACCCTTCTTGAGGATATTATCACAAAATGAAGCTAGTAGTTCTGCACTGGGCGAGCCACCAACAGCTTTGTTGCAAAATACCTCGAAAGCTTCTTTCAGGGCCTATAAAATGGCCAATAAAGGGGGCAGTCAGCCAAAAATAAAAAAGAGGAAAAGAATACCCGAACGAATAGATAAATCTCAACGGCATACCTTGTGAAAGAGAGAATTGCCCATAAAACAGTCATTAACATATGCCATATACTTGTCGTGGAGCTCAATCACTTTTCTGACGAAGACCTGAAGAAAAGACAACCACATCAAGTTCTAAGCTTCCAAACCATAACTGCACAAAATTCCTGCATTCGCAGGCTATAAATGATTTACCTGCTCATGCGAACCAGCTGCATTCTCAGCCTGTAGAGAAACAGTCGTCAGCACTTGGAAACACAATCACTGGTGAAACAACAATCTAACAGCACAAACCAGTATATAATTCATCAACACATCTTACTTGAATTCTTAAAACCCATAAAAACTGCAATTCATCTTCCCCTTGATACACTTATGGCCACTGTTACATGAAGTCTGGCATGTGGACTTGGTGCAGCTACGTGTATTCAAAAGTCGGATTTATCAAATCTTTAAACTCAAGGGTCGCAGAGACAAGGCTAAATGTTCATATTATTTAGAATTTTACATTCACTTTTTAGAGTAAAATAAAGATCCCCTAATATTAAAGCGATAATGTAACAAAGCAGAGCTGCAAGTTGGGCAGGCCCAACCCAATCTCAACCCGAAGTCAGGTTGGGTTGGGCCGGCCCGATGTCATAAAAAACTGGGCTCTGTCAGTAACCCGAACTAGAATATTTTTGGGTCAAACGGGTTGACCCATTCAACCCGGGTTCCCCCACCCCCTGTTTTTTTTTTGGGGCAGCAAACGCCGTCTCCAAAGTCAACAACTGGCTCATTTCCCATTTCTTACTTAGGATTGCCTTTGGGTGCCCCTTCAAGATGTGTGGGGAGCTGGGATCCGATTGTGGATAAATTCGAGAGGAGGTTGGTGGGTTGGAAAAAGCAGTACCTTTCCAAGGGGGGTCGGGTTACTCTGATTAAGAGCACCCTTTCTAGCCTTCCTACTTATTTCATCTCTCTGTTTCAGATTCCTTCTTCAGTGGCTGAGAGAATTG
>JAOTQH010000001.1:3001038-3012922 GCA_025631255.1 Cornus kousa | reverse complement strand
TAAATTATAATTAATTTACAATATTATAACACAATATATATTTTATTACATATAAGATATATTATTTAATGTTTTTTATTCATAATAAATTATCATATGCTAAATATGTTATATATCACATAATAAATGTATACATCATGTATATACATGTATTTATATACATAATTAGTGGGAATGTTTTTGTCTTGGTATATCTAATTTTATACTTATGATGTATTGGGTATTTTTAAGATTTATAATTTTAAATTAGATTTTTTAAATTTATGGCTTTTTAATATTAATGGAAATAAGTGTCAAGTCTGAGTGGTTGGGTTGCTCCCTGTGTCCGAGAGTTAGTGTTCAAGTCATCTATCCTCTCCTCTACTCACTAACTCCTAAAATTCTTGCCATGAAAAAAAAATAAATAGAAATGAAAAGTTTAAAGAATATTATGTACATTTTGTAACAAATATATTGTACTACTAAACACAATTATTGTTTTATGTTTTCAAATTTGTGACAACAATAAGTATTAACAAATATCATTTCTGTTTTCTATTTTCACTTAAGAAAACAAAATCATGTTTTTGCTTTCTTAATATTACAAAAAAAGAAAACGAAAACGTTATTAAATGCACCATTAATGATTTTGTTTTTTGTTTACTAAACTATACATTAAATACAGTTCTGTTTTTTGTTTTTGTTTTTTAGTTTTGTTTTGTGTTGTTTTATTTTTTCTCTCCAGTATATTTATCAAGTATAGATAATATAAAAAACCAGTATTCATTCCAACATAAGATGCATCGCAACTCATTTCAGCGTATTGAAGGTGAACTTGACTTTGAGAGCATCTCCAATGCCCTCTCAAAGAGCCTCTCAAAATTAAAATATAGAATGAAAATAATACACTTTAATAGGCTCTACAAAGTGTATTATTAATGGGCTTTTAGCCAATCATGATAAAACCCTTCTGCCCAAACTTGAGTTTTTTTTTCAGTTTATTGGGGTTTCAAGATCTGATCACGCAAAATTTATTTGGGTAACCCCAAACCTCTTGGCAATAAGCTCAGGCTATGTTTGGTACGGTGGATTTAAAAAGAAATGATAACATTAATTATGAAATAAAGGAAAGAATAATTTTAATCCCTTATCATGTTTGATTGATTAATGAAGAAGAAGAAACGAAAATAAAATATTTTAATAAATTTGTTATTATACCCTTTTATATTTTAAAATAAAAAATTATAAAGTTAAAGTATGTAATATTTGACAAAAACAAAAAAGAAAAAAAATATATATATGTAATATAAATATAATATTTTTAGGGCAAATCATTTTAGCCTACCCCGCCTCCGTCTCTATTCTCGTTCACTCTCTGCAACTCTCTCTCTCTCTCTCCAACTGCAAACTACAAAATCTACAAGAATCGAAGTTCCAAACCCATATATTTCAGTTTATCTATCTGTCTGCAAGAATCAAAAGTTCAAAACCCATATCGTCATATTGTTTCAGATTGTTCCAAAAATCAAAACCCATATCTTTCAGTTTCCATCGCCCGTTGTTCCAGTTCGGGTTCGCCGTTTCCATCGCCGGCTGTTCCAGTTCGGGTTTGCCGTTCGCAAGTTTCAGCCGCTGGCCCGCTATAAGCTTCCCCCTCTCTCCCTCTGCAACTGCTGACTTATATGTATGGGTTTTGTTTTAATTTTTTTTTCTAAATCAACTAATCAAGGTCTGTAATTCTTGTTTTGCTAACTAAATCCTTGACTTTGTGTGGGTAAAATTGGCATCACAAGTACCACATGTGCCATTGCCTTCACTTTCCTTCCATTTTTGGGAGGATAAAGAAAACTACTGTATAACCTAGACATAACCCTCCAAAGCCTTCCCTCTCCTTTCCTTTCCTTCCACCTATATTAGCCCAACACAATTTTTTAAACACCCTCCATCACCTTCCCTTCCCTTTCCTCAAAACCATTCTAGTAAACTCCTGGGGTTCTTCTACTTTCTTTCAATACTTGAGTGCCTGCATCCACTTGCTAATTTAAATTTCTTAAAAGAACACTAAAAGTTGTGATGGATTCCTCAGAAAACTTCACTCTTCCTTAATCAATTAATCATTGACCAAACTACCCATTTCTATCTTCAAAAAATCAGTGGTTCTTAACCTAACAATGGAAACTTTATTGGTTACTGCAGTGGTCAGCCCTTGGAAAACATGATGGTAGGTTTTGAGACTCAACCAGTTTGTTTTGTGCTGTGGATCATGGCCATGCTAACTAAACAAGGGGTATGACCATATTAGCCAATTTTTAACGCTAAGGTATTGTTTTTCTTCTTGTACTACTTTTGTCCTTCTGCCTTGTATATACTGTATTATATTGAGAGAGCAAAGTTGTAGTAATTGTTTACTTAACATGGACCACTTGCCATGTTCCTAAACAGTGATCTCATAAGGATTAGTATAGTTGGAGTCGGATGATTGGCCAATTTAGCAATAACCTTTTGCGATTAGCGTAATCTTACCGCATAAATTAACTGATAATTTTAATATAAAATGAGGGGATATATTCCACAACAGTACAAAATGGTAATGGAGGAAAATAGTTCATGTATGACCTTAGCATACAATGTTAAGGGAGGTGCATGCTGCATGGTGTGAATATCATCTTTCTATTCATCTGGGGAAAGAGAGCTTTCTATTGCATGGAAGCACTTGCCTTTGTTCCTATTTAAGTATTTGTAGATAAGTGATCAGGTCTTTCAAGTCATAAATCTGTCGAATTAACTGAACACGTGTCTGTGACTTCATTCTGATTTTCAGTTCATGTATGTGTGCCTCATTTTTCGACAAGTTATTTCTTTTCTGATATAAAGCTATAAAAGGAACTCGAAATACAAAAACAGTAGAAAGTACCTAAGAATGAAGAAAAATACAGTGAGACAAAATAGTATGAATATAATATGAAAATGTATACCAACAAGAGTGTGTTTGGTGTGCTTGCTATTTAAGCTAGTGACCTCAGAAGAACAGGATCTCAAACATCTTGCTGTAGAATAGGGTACTTTTTCAAAGTTGTATTAGTCTGAAATTCTTGTAATTAAATGCATGGTAGGTAAGAAGATGGTGTGTGTATATTATCTACGATTAATTTTTTTCCTTTTTCCCTATGTTACAAAAGATCTCCAATTCAAACAATTATCAAGTAATGCCAATTTGAAGGTTCCTCATTTCTTCTCCTACCTCTTCCTGAAAGGTTTAAGCACTAAATAATAAATCAAATTTCACTACAATTATGATCTATTGAGTAATTCTTCAACCTCATAATCCATTTTTATTTTTATTTTGGCATTTTATTATGAATTTTTGATATTTGAAACATCAATTGCATGAGCAGAGTCGCTTACATAATGAGAAAACACATCTTAATTAATAAATACTTTGTACAAAATTGAGCCAATGCTTTACTAGGCCATCTAAATAAATCACAATATGAATTATGTGAAGTGCGTGGATGGTTTATCACGTCATGGCAAATTAAGGTAATGTGGCCTATAAGTATGCCCTGTTCTATTGTTTTTTTTGTACTACTTTTGTCCTTCTGCCTTATATATATATTATATTGAGAGAGCAAAGTTGTAGTTTTTGTTTACTTAACATGGACCACATGCCATGTTCCTAAACAGTGATTTCACAAGGAATAGTATAGTTAGAGTCAGATGATTGGCCGATTTGGCAGTACTAATCTTTTGAGATTAGAGATAATCTTACCACTTATAACTGATGACTCTAATATAAAATGAGGGGGGATATATTCCATAACAGTACAAAATGGTAATGGTGGAAGATAGTTCATGTATGACCTTAACATAGTGTGAATATCATCTATCTGGGAAAAGAGAGCTTCCTAGTGGATGGAAGCACTTGCCTTTGTTCCTATTTAAGTATTTGTAGATAAATGTGTATGTGTGTATACATAATGAAAATATTTGACTAGGCATTATTTAGAAATAACTGAACATATGTGTCTGTGACTTCATTCTGATTTTCAGTTCATATTTGTGTGCTTGAACTAAGCAGATACAGCCTCATTTTTAGGCAAGTTATTTCTTTTATGGTATAAAACTATTTAAGGAACTTGAAACACAAAAACAGTAGAAAGTACCTAAGAATGAAGAAAAATACAGTGAGACAAAATACTAGGAATATAATATGAAAATGTATACAAACAAGTGGTGTCTGGTGTGCTTGCTATTTAAGTGACCTCAAGAGAATGAGATTTTAAACATCTTGAGGTAGAATAGGGGACTTTTTAAAAGTTGTATTAGTCTGAAATTCTTGTAATTAAATGCATGGTAGGTAAGAAGTTGGTGTTTATATACTGTCTATGATTATTATTATTTTTTTCATTTTTCCTATGTTACAAAATATCTTCAATTCAAGGGGCTTCCTTGTCAGTACGATGTATTTGAACCATCTTGTAAACCTCCAATGCAATACAATTATGTGTGTGTTGCTCAAAACTCAAGTACTAACCTACTGTAAATGTAATAAATTAAACAATTATCAAATAATGCCAATTTGACAGTTCCTAATTTCTTCTCATATGTCTTCCTGAAAGGTTTTAGAACTTAATAAATCAAATTTCACTACAATTATGATTGATCGAGTAATTCTTCAACCTCTCCGATTTCTTTCTTTCTTTTATATGTATATATTTTTTATTCTTTTATTTTTTATTATGAATATTCAATTTGTGAGATCATGATGTATTTGATTTAAAACATCAATTATATGAGTGGAGTTGTTTACATAACGAGCAAAACATATCTTAATTAACAAAATAGTACAAATTGAGCCAATGCGTTGCTAGGCTGTCTAAATAAATCACAATATGAATCGTGTTGAGTGTGTGGATGGTTTATCAAGCACGAAAACATCATGGCTCTAAATTAATGTGCACCAAAATTAGTGTGTCTGATATAATGGGTAGTGTGGAGCCTGATAGATACTGTACATCAAGCCCCAACTCAGCTGATCCAACTGCTGTCCTAGTGCAAGGGTATTTATTCATTCTAAACTCTCTTTATCCGTTGCTGTTTTTTGATCATCATAGTAAAAATCCCTGCAACCCTTGGACATAGCCCTGAATTCTGGGTGAATCAAGTAAAATTTGTGTGTTCTTGTTGTGTGTGTGTTCGATCTATTTCATGTGTTTCCTGTTTGATTTCGCAACATGAAGCACAATGAATGGACAGATCATTTAGGAACATATTATTGCCTGTGCAATATCTTAACACTGTGGAGGCTGTAGACAGTGGTACTTAGACCAGTACCTCTAGCACTTTATCAACAGTGGTACTTGGACCAGTACCTCTAGCACATCTTTTTATTTACTAATCCAGAGTTCGGGCTGGACGATGACATAATCTCATGTAGAATCCTAAATATACAGTAGGTAATCCAACATTAGGGTTCTGAATTAATTTTTTATCTGATCTTTTTAGGTTCTGTTAGGTTGCATTAATCCCACTACCACAAGAAAAAGTTTATATATCTAGTCCATAAGTATACATTGTATGCATTGTTTATCACAATTAAACTTATTGAGAACACTAAAGCTACTGAACAAATGGGGGGACCATATGGTCTATAATTGGTAAATGCAAGTCATTTTTTCATATTTTTAGGACTAAGATTGCTCCCACAAACCCTCAAAGCATCCTTGGTTGCATAAGATCAGTAAGACAGTAACCTAACTCAAACCAATATCGGAAAATTGCCTGCCACTATGTCCCCCAACGATGCTGACTGTGTCGGTGTCATGACAATGGCCCCTCGTGTTATGGAACCTTTATTACCTAGCTATATGGTGCACATGCCCATAAACATGGTCATACTTCTATACATGTGTATGTACATATCTATATAGAGGCGAGTTAGCAACCAAGGCAGCAACGTACGTGTCTACGTTTGACAGGATCAAGTTTCTCTTTGTAGAAATGGTTGATAATATAGGTTTTAACTCAGACATAGAAGGCCCTCAGTACAATCTTGCAGGTGCTAGCAGAGCCTCAGGAGAGGATGGGGTCATCAAGGATCAAGATCGTTTGCTGCCGATAGCTAATGTGGCCCGGATCATGAAGCAGATCCTGCCGCCTAACGTGAAGGTATCCAAAGAAGCAAAAGAAACCATGCAAGAATGTGCATCTGAGTTCATTAGCTTTGTCACTTGTGAAGCATCGGACAAGTGTCACAAGGAGAAGCGCAAGACTGTGACTGGCGAAGACATTTGTTGGGCTCTTGGGACTCTAGGGCTTGATGACTATGCTGGGGCAGTAAAAATGTATTTGCATAGATATAGGGAGTCAGAAGGGGAGAGAGCTAATCAGTGCAAGGCTGGCAACAATGAAGAAGAGGAACCATCAAATATTAGAGGTGAATCACCAAACAAACCTACAGTTTCCCCTACTCCATTTAAGTTCAATTTAATTAGTGGAAAGGACTAATCTCCCTCTACATTTATTGTCCTACTTTTATTTTATATAATGATCAGCCAATTGATATGATGTTTGTGGGAATGGGGGGTTCACTTGTATGGTCTTAGATTTGTTCTCTGATTGACGGTTAAGATTGATATTAATAAGAAATCACCTCTTCTGAAGCTAATCCTTGTACTTTTTCAGATAACGGGGTTTGTGAATTAATGTAGTTTGTATGATAACTGATTTTTGTGTCTTCATTTGTACTTGAGAGTTAGAATATATAAATTTAGGGTTTTATTTGAGCTTTTTTGCCTTGCTAATATATTTCTCTTGGTCTTGATCTGAGAAATTCAAGTGGGAGGCTTGCAATGAAGGGGATAACTTGCTTCAAGCTTTGATTATAATCGGACGGAAAAGTGTAAGGCCCCTTTGCCCCATATGACAAGAACACAGAGATCGATATATGTTCACCATATTTGCATATTACTGCAAACCAGATGACTAGGTCTTTTCATCTCTTTTCTTTTCTCTGATCAATTTTGCATAGTCCACTTATCAAAAAAAAAAGTACTTGCTATGATGTTCCCAATTAAACTCTTACAAGTTTATTTTGTATGGTTAATTATAGACTTTGATTGACAGTATTAGGTTCTGAACTTCATCTACGTTAATTCTTTGCAAATTTAACTAACAATCTCTCTCTCTCTGAATTACCATGGGAAGAAATGAATCAAACACTTCATTAACCCACCACCCCCCTCAAAAAGAGAGAGCGCTAGAGAGAAAAAGAAACCTAGATTAAACTACTACTCTTCATCTCTAAGGTTTATACTGTAGTTCAATTGCATCAAACTCGGGCAGCATGCTGATGGCATACTATTGGTCAAGCGTCATCCATAGTTAGCATGCTAATTTTATGCACATCAGTCACCACTTGGCCTAATTTTGTCCACATCCATTAGTCACACACAAGACATACAATATGAGTGCTTGCTTGCTAATTCATGCATAACAGTTACCACATACTTTGGTTCAATTACTGTGACCACATCTAATTGAATACACATTCAGCATTCAGTAAAGTTAGCATTCTCTAAATGGTTTAGGGCTAGGATTTTCTTTAAAAACCCTAAAACCTGGGACCACAGTTTAGTTGCTCCAAAATTAGTACTTTGTAGTGAAAAAACTCATCAGGTCAGTATGATGCTAACATTTTCTATATTCAAATGGAATGGATCATCTTCCCACAAGTGAGGATGACTCAAATCTCTAGGTTACTATATGTCTTTTATATAGATGCTTAGCAGACAGAGACAAGTAAAGAGAGAGCTATTGGAGGTTATCGAGGCTTTCTAGTGTTTCTCTAAAAGCATACATTAAGCTCTTGTTTAATCATTTAGCAGAAACGAGTTCTTGATGATCACAAAAGGAAGGTTATATATATATATATATATATATATATATTTGTATATGATATAAGATGTATTTATAAATTAACATATATATATACATACATACAAATGGGAGGATACAAAAGTATGAAAATGTAGAAACCACTGGATACAAAAGCATTATATGCTCAATGCCATACTATGTAATGTTTTACTTATGGGAAGAACATATATATATATATATCTTTAACTGGTGCAAGGCTCAAACAGTGTACTAAAGGAAATCTCTTCCTCATATAGACCATTATCATTTTCTCATAGCTTTTTGGCACTTCACTGCTTCTTGGTGAGTCATAATGCAGATCCTAACTCACTATTTATTAAGAAAAACACTTCAGTGAGTCCACCTATCCCATTTTAATGTGAAGAGAACAGGCGAATAAGGAGTTGTCCATGTGACATCTAGCAGTTTGGTGTGATGCAACATATAACAATGTGCCCAAAGGACACGAGATTGAGTTGGCACAACCTGGATTTTGTACCAAACAAAACATATATTATGCCAATGCTCTTTCATACAACATCAATAATACATAGCATAATTGTTAGATGTGCCAGTGCATATTGATTTATATCATTGTGGTGTTAAGACACTTGAGCTTTTGCGAGTCTCGGATTAGCATGTTAAAAGTTGGTATCTACATGTTATCAGTCATAGATTTAATTAGAATACTGCAATTGTGCACTTTGATGATAATATTTGCAAGTAGGTCTTAAATCATATATTTAATTAGCTTTACCCAAATTGCAGCTTGAATTGCTTCAAATTGTGGAATGAATAAACTCTAAAGCCATCTGAAGTTGTTATTACACTTTCAATTTCTCTAGTTTATTTATTTATTTTCAAATCTAAATTCAAAGCATTCAAATTAGCTAATTCTTTCATTATTGTTATTTTTATACATGTTTACGAGTACATTTGAAGTTTGTGTTGGCTCTGTTATACTGTAGTCTTTTTTAATTTGCTGATAAATTACTAGCTTTAGGGCAGAAGCAAATGGGCTTTTATTCTTCTTTCTTTCCCTGAAAACTGAAAATTGTCTTATTTATTTGTTCTTTTTACTACAGGGTCATTACTTAGTTTAATCTAAATTGAAATTACTTGCATCAATTCATCCAAATAGACTATGCAAATTCACAATATTTTAACAAAATTTAGCACTCAAGACTATTTTTTACATTACATGCATTTGCTCAGACACTTAATTGTGCCATCACTTGCTGGACAAGGGAAGCATATATTACACTTTATGTTAATCTGCAAAGGTTCATGTCCTCTCCACAAGTATAGAGGCTAGACAGTAAATTTTATTGTTCTCTACAATATAACTACATCGAGTGTGCTGAATTTTCTTCTTAGTTAGCTTGATTGATGTTCTAAAGCTCATATGTCATTCCCACTTTTAGCATGCGCTTGTGAGGTATATCAAACACCTTATTAGTCTGTCTCAAGTTCCTCTTCAAGAAATTGTAAGCATAATCTATCAATATCTTCTTTCCTATGCTAGCTCCTTTCTCTGCAATCACTTCATTCTCACCCATCAAGTGAATAACCCCGGCTCGCCATGCTTTCTCCACTACTTCAATCTCTCTCTCCATTGCATCTACTTGTTTCTCAGCTTCAGCTTGCTTTGAATCCTCGTTTATGTTATCCCCATTACCTGATCCGTCATCTATTTCTCCATCCTTTTGGTTATTGCATACCATTGCATGAAACATTGAATCCTCTCTAATGAACTCCTTCAACCTGTCAACTAACATCCTTTCAAAGGGTTCATGTTCATTGCGTGCATCAGTGTATCCGTATCTCACAACACAACGGAACACATTGAGCTCATTTGGTTTTATTCTTCTGAAGATGACTCGCTCTTCTACTGGAACTTTGCTTATGGGTAGTGACTTGATTGAGACAAAAACGAGGACGGAGTGCAATGCAGGTACATTTTCCACATAATGCTTGAAGATGGGTGGAATTCCATGAACAAGCTCAGAGTAGAAGATAGCGAGTCCTGGTATTCGACAACAGTCTGTATCAGCAGCTATCTCCTTCACCTTCTCAGGAGAAATCTTGTGATCTAGCTCATAATGGTATTTCCTTCGGTACACATCATTCCAAGTGTACATGATAGCCATTAGAAGCATTGCGAAAGCCAAAGGTAGATATCCTCCTTGATCGAATTTGTAGAGGACTGAACTTAAATAGAGAAATTCAACAGTACAAATCACAAAAACATATGAAATCACCAGAAGTATGTGGGTTTTCCATATCATGATCATGATCAGTACAAGGAATGCTGATGTTAGAGTCATCACAAACACCACCGCGATCCCTGCACGTACAATGCAACAAATTAATTCTCAGTCTCAACCTTACATATATAGCTATAGGAAGAAATTTTTAGACTAGTGAATTACGTACCATATGCATTGCCAATCTTTGTGGTAGACTTGAAGCCAACAGTGACTCCAACACAAGCCAGCATGAGAAGATAATTGACTTCAGGGATAAAAACTTGTCCCTCGTACTTAGCGGATGTGTGAACAATTTTAACACGAGGAAAGCAGCCGAGAGAGAGGGACTGTTGGATAATTGAGAAAGTTCCCGAAATCATGGCTTGGCTTGCTATGATTGACGCCAATATGGACACACCAAACATTGGCCAATACAAAGCGTCTGCATTGCATTTATTTTAATCGTCTGAAGCAGGAAACAGATCAAAGAATGGAATGGACATATACATGTGTATTACTTACGTGGTATGGACTTGTAGAAGGTTTCTGAGACAAAATCATTGTGCTTGCGAAGGAAAGAGGCTTGTCCAGTGTAAGCTAATATGAGTGCTGGGTAGACAACACTGCACATACTTATTTGTATTGATCGAACAGTGAAGTGTCCAACATCCGCAAATAATGCTTCAGTTCCTGCATTTTGCACATAATAATGTATGGTTCAACAACTATATATATATATTTTTTCAGGTTTGCTACATTCATCAAATTAGGGCGAACAGGAAAAAAAGAAAAGAAAAAGAAAGTCCAACCTGTTATAGCGAGGACGACGCCACCAAGTGAAACCCATGCTTGTTTTTTGTTCCTCTCGAAATAATCAATGATGTACTTTGGATTTATGGCTTTAACAACAGTGGAATCAAATTTGAAGAAATTGTAGACGCCAATGCCGGCAATGAGACCGAACCAGACACATATTATTGGAGCAAAGCTGTAGCCAACTTTGTCAGTTCCAAATCTTTGGACCATGAATAGGCAGACTAAGATGGCAACTGATATCCAAACAATCCTTTCTGCACACAAATCCATGTATATAATAGGTTTGTTAGTTGTTATTTGGAGAGATTCTTATGACCAATTAAAACTAAAAACAAAGAAACTACCTATGAACAAATTTTGTAATTTAAGATATTCAAAGAATAAGGTACCAGTACCTCAAAATGCAATAAGGTGCAACTTAATGACATGGGTTATTTTAGTTTTCTTGAATGCATCACTGAATGGAGTCGAGTGTATTCAGTTACAAGGAATTAAATTCTTAGAATTAAAATTGGTAAAATTTGAAAAAAATAATTAAAAAAATTAAATTAATTTTTTTTTCAAATTCTATCAATTTCAATTCCAAAAGGACATGCCCTCAAAATAAACCAACCTTGTGATTTGACTCAGACAACCTTGTTGTCCACTAAAAAAGTGAATCTTTCTTTTACTCGCAAGGTTGAAAAAAAGAAAAGAAAAAAGAAGAGGTTGAAAATAAACTTTTCCAATATAAGTGGCTTATTGGAGACAAAATATAACTGTATTATATTGTATGAAAATTGGTGGTACAAATGTCACATATAGTGGCTTGTGTTGGTCTAGTGCATACCCTCGTCCTCATCCCAAATAAAGTAACAAAAGTCCTAGCTACAAATGAGTGTGTAGCACCCGTATCAAATAAAATACGTCCATGTAAGCCATGA
>JAOTQH010000001.1:2964298-2974686 GCA_025631255.1 Cornus kousa | reverse complement strand
ACTATCCATTCCATTCAACCAAACAAAAAATGGAGGAGACACCTTCCGTTCCCTAGGGATTCCTCATCCATCCATCCCCCTATCTCTTCCACCCATTTTTCCATCCCTCCAACAAAACGAAGCATTAAGGCTGGAGTTGCAAGCAAATTTGTTCAAGAGAAGCCACGTCTCTACGCATAAATGAATTTTTTAAGGAAATCCAAGTAGCAAGTGACTAAAGTTTGCTTGTTTAGATTGTAAACTTAAGATCTCAAAACAAACATTCGTGCATTTGATGCAAAACAAGTATATATAAAACGAAAGTGAAGAAAATAAGCACCTGCACTAATGCTGCACCTGTTAAAGCAGAAATCACCCCAGCGATATCCATTGCCTGTAGCGTGAGTGTTTCAGTAACAGCAGTGAAAGGTTGATTCACCAATTTATGCCATGAGCAAATACAAACTTTGAAAAAATATAGACATATATGATCAATATATACCTTGAACATAAGAAGTAGTAGAGGTGGGGCATAAAGGAGCACATTCATCTTAACTGAAACGGCTCCACTGTAGTAATAATAAGAAGGGTAAAGTCAAATCAACTTCAATTGTGCATCAAAATTGTTCAAAAAGAGAATTAAACACTTGCCTGAAAATAATCAAACCTAGATGCCATTTTTGGTAAATAAATAATGCCAGAGCAGCATGGAGAAGGGTCATGGCAAAACAGTCATTAAAAAGACGAAGTACAAAGATAGAATGCACTCTTTTTGACAGACAAAGCAAGGAAAGAGCCCACCATGGAAGCTGCAAAACAGTTTAATACTGGTGAGAAGTACAGTAGAACAGATCATTATATACGAAACAACTAAGATATGTATGTGGAATTGTGCACGTTCATGAGAGAGGAAGCGAGGGAGAGAGGAGGAGGAAGTGTATATGTGTTGGTGTTGGGGCAAGGTTATAATGCACGCATACTTGAGGAAAGCAACTAGAAGTGCCAAAAGCCAACACACAAGGGACTATATTACATCATTCGAATGACGTACAGAAAAAAAAAATAATAATAATAATAATAACAAAAATACAGGTTTTTTCAAAAAGTATCAACTTTCAGTGTTCAGAAAATGGTCAAACATTTAATCTTATGCATAATCACTTTCACAATTATTTTCAGAGAAGACAAGGAGTTAGTAACTGACAGACATCTAAACTTTGGATTATAGAGCCATAAAGATGCATATCCAAGCAATTCAGCATTGCCACTGGAGGAGTTAAAATCCACTATTTGTTACTACCATGGCCTATCTCGAGCATGCAGCAAGTGCAACATGTACCAACACAACAAACTTCTTCCAACTGCATCCTCAAACTTGAAATAATGAATAATCTCATTGACAAATTGGTAAATATAATTGTGTAAACAAAAACTGCTTGCAACAATATTTTAACATTTTTTACATGGATTTGTAGTGTACAATGCCGCTACTTTCCACATAGTGATGCACAAGTTGCGTTAGTAAAATGATTTTACACCACATTTGGTTAGAATAGTGTTCATGCTCTCACTTCTTTTAGTGGGCTTCATGCAGAGTGAGAATGCTAATGCTAAAGGCCAGTCCATTACTCCAAGTTCAAAACTTTGAGCCATTTATTGTCAGCAAGATCAAGCCTCCTAATCATCTCAGACAATTCAATTCAAATTCCAATTGCATGTCCAGGATACTCAACCCCAAAAAAGAAAAAGAAAAAAATGCATATCCAAGACAATCAAGATATGATAATTCTTGTAAATATCAGAATTATTTTCAAATCAATAACATTACTCCCTTCTCTCCTAGCCTAGAAATAATTGGAAGTTTATATACAGATCTCGAGTATTAAAAAAAATTAAAAAGAAAACCCTTCAACCAGGTTTCACAATGAAATCTTCATATACAAGATGTACTCAATCCTTGAATCGGAAGTCAAAATTTTTGTTGTCACTTATCAGAAATGCCTCCAAGTTGTTTTAGATCTAATAAAGAGAAGTAATATTCACACTCCACTTTTGTACATTTGATCTCCCCGTTTTGATTCTTTTTAAAAAAGGAAATGACACAACTTACCCCTCAGAAACGTAAGACTACCTTCTGAATTTTAAGATAATTGTGAGTGTGTGAGTACTTTGAAGGACAACTATGTCATTTAGTAGACTCCAAGAGTATAAAAGTGGAGTGTAAATATCATTTCCCTTGAGAAATTCAATTTAAAGTGACAGTCTAATAATAGTAGATATAAAATACTTCTTAACATGGTGCATGATTCACATATATCTGGATCCATTAGTATATAATTTAAAAATATCAGTTAACACTGTGCCAAAAAAGGTCAAAGAGGTGATGAATTCCATTAGCTTTCTGAAGAGCTATATCTTGCCAAGTACTGACAACCAAAGTTACCAACTAGAGTAGAATGACAAAAAAGACAAATCAGATTCAGAAGCAAGCCATGTTAACAGTAAATAAATTTTTACAATTTAATCCCCCATCATACTGTCATCAACTTTTGCAAAAGAGATACGCTAGTCTATTTACAAATCTTAACTGCACACACATACAAAAACAAGAGACTTTAGACCCTTTCAGTTTAAGTTCCCAGACCAACAGACTTACTAAACACATTGCATTGCATGTCACTAGGGCATATTCATCCTTAGTTCTCATCCTAGATAATCAGAAACTTCATGCAGATATTAATTGGATAAGCACAAACAAACTTTATTATTAGAGTCACAATACTGAATAAAACAAATTATTTAATTGTCAAACCGAATTGAATCAAATATGATCTGCTGCATAAACATTCTTAAATCTAAACTGATTTGATAGTCTATGATACTAAATGATTTTATAACATTATCTTTTCAAAAATATGAATGGTTAGTCTAAGAATGCTATATAAAATATTTTAATTGAACTCAGATCTTAATCAAATTCAATCTAAATAAATTAAAACAATTCGATTATAATGCATAATTCGATTTTAGATTCGATCTGCAAGATACAATTCACTTCTATAGCTGGATCTTAATCAGATCAAATTATGGCCAGGTTCTGATCTCATATAACCCATCGACATTCCTGATTTCCTGACTTCTGCTAGCATTTCATAAGACCCTGAACAAGTCAGGTTGGAATCATTATTCGGGTTTCTAATCAGAACAGCAGATGGATTTGACCACTAAGACTCTAAAAAATAATTTAAACAGGTGCCTGACAAGGTAAAAGGAGCACTTAATAAAAAATATGGGAAGTTTCATACCATATCCACCTTTACATAGATGAATAAGATGATTCCGAGATTTACAACGTAAAGAACACCAAAAAGAACCTGCACTGACATGAAAGAGTAAAACCCATAAGTATGTAAATTGTGTGTGAAACAATAAGAGGAGACAGATCACAATCTATCATTTGCAACGAAAATGGTACACATAAAGAATCATAAGAAAAAAAGAAAAAAGCAATGACACAAATCCGCCTAGGGTATTGATGTTCAAAAAATCCACCTACTCACCATTCTTCCTTTCCATTGCATCTTTTGCTTTTACATACATGTATATATACTAGTAAAGGGCACGTGCGATGCACGTGATGAATGTTTTCTAACTTATATAATTTATATTTTCATATATTTTTTAATTGTTTATAGTTAAAAAAATAATAATAATAATAAAAAAAAAGGAAAAACAGTTTAAATAGGTTGAGAAAAATGTACATGCACAAATATGTACTACACTTGATCTTATCCAAAAGGCTGAGAAAGGTGCGAGGCTTCCATGTAATTTTTTTTTACTTAATACCAATGTGGGACAAGAAAAATGATTTTTATTAGACAATTTCCAATTTGAATTAAACTCTTTAAATTAATTTTTATAAATTTTATTAGGTAATTTGTAATTTGAATTAAACTCTTTAAATNNNTATGAACAATAGATATTACTGCTCTTACTGTAGGAAGAAAAATGTATTAATCTAAAACTATAAATCAGGCAGACCTAAAAAGAAAAGTAACCAAGAACCAATCTGAACCATCGAATTTATCCGTTTTTGGTTTCATTTTTCCTGGAAAACAATCAAGGTTGACCGATTCTATATCTGGCTCTAATCACTACTAACCCGAACTATGTGCACCCGTACTCGGAACTCTAAAATATCCAATTTCATCCCAAAACTATGAAACTTAACTAACAGAGAAACCACCAAAGGCTATGCCTAGTGGTACCCACTCACCTTCCAAAATAGAAGGTTGAGGGTTCAAGTAAGGATAAAGTGGGTGTGTGAGCTTCTTGCCAAGGTATTAAAAAAAAATCTGACTCAGGAAGTATACCAAGCTGCAGCTCCAGCAGTCTCCTGGTATTCTCGTCGAATAAACGCTCTGATGAACAATTTTAACTGCATAACATTTAACAACAGGTGCGAAAATTTCTCGCCGCCTTAGGTTGTTCTACTCTTTATTTGACAATTTCTCGCCTTCATTTAAACAACATAGCAAAAAGACCAGGTTCATGAGTAACCATTACATAGTTCTTGTCTATTTAATGGAATTCTAAGAAAGGAGACCGCAAAATCAAACCCTTCTACCACTGGCCTATTGGCCTAAGTGGGACGAACTCTCCTCCCCAAAGGAGAGGAGCCGTTGAAGCCCCCCATAGGGTCGTATGGTGGGTGTGAGTGTGTCGATGTGTTGCTTGCCTAGCAAAAGAAAATAAAAATAAAATACATATATATGTCAAAGCCTTCCGGTACTACATTTGATATATCTAAGATTTTTAGCTGGCACTGGAAGTTCATATCAGATCACAACAGCAAAAATCTATGCAACTATCAGAAATAGCCCATAATTCATGTGAGAAATACAAATTTATATATAAACATCACATCGGCTGTTTATTTTTTTGTTAAAAACCAAACATCTAATTCTGAGAGAGAGCTAGATAAGAAAGATGAAGCACACAAGTGCTGACAAACAAGAGTGCATACAACAGTGAGGAAAAAATATTGTTTGCTATACTCCTAATCCATATGCCATAAAGTGGGCTCCTAGAATAGCTATAACCCGAAAAGAAGAAATAGAACCTAATAGTGAGACAAATGTACTAATGTTGGGCCTTACACTTGTCCGCTACAAATAGATGAATTGACTCCACAAAATAAATGAAATAGGTAGCACAAAACAAACAAGGTAGTGTTTCTAACATGAAATTTTAAATTGTTACCTATATATTTTTTAATACTGTCATAAATGCTCCCATAACTTTTATCTTTTTCACCATTGCTTTTTTCCTTCTCTCACTCGCGCCCACGCACATAAACAGTAGCCAAGAATTCCATTATCTCTAGTCTCTATCTTGACTATCCCTTCCCTCATCTTCCACTGTTTTCTCTTTGAATAAATAAAGAAATAATTTTCTTTCTATTCATTTCATTGGCAATCTCTCTCTTCATGGAAGAAGTGTAAGCCCTAAGACAATAAGAAAAGTCATACTTAATTTATGATTGAAATGAAAAATGACAGAGTATATCTATTAGTTTATTTGCTTGTGACCTTGTCATTGGTCTTACTAGTTAGACTGTCACAGAGATTGAGAAATACAAATTTAGTGGTGTTGGTCATTTTCCCTGAAAATAACTCAAACTTTCACTTTGAGAGAGAGAGAAGATACCACCGAGTTACTACCTTTGGTGGTATATTTTGCAGTGTTGCAACATTTATTAAACATAAAACTAGGTATGGACACTTAATGAATGTATTTTATGAAAATATTATCAATCTATAATTAAGTTTAATATTTTAGTTGATTTTTTATTTTTTCTTACCTTATTATTGTTTAAAGTCACCCCCACTAAAACAAATTTCTGGTTCCGTCACTGCATATATGGATTCATACTCGTACCATCAAACTGTAATTTTATAACAAAGTGATCTTCCAAAAGCAGGTAAATTTAAGAATTGTCAAAAAGGAAAAGGGCTTGCTTTCCCTAGGAAAGGATTAAAATTTATAACTTAAAACACTGTTAAGGAAAGAAAAAAAAAAATACTATCTCCGGACCTAGGACATTTCTTACATAATAACAACATACACAAAGATCAGGCGTATCATCTTAAGATCCAATAGCATTAGAGCAAACAGGGCAGCCCCAAACTAAGAATATGATACCTTGACCAATTTGAATGCCAGATGAAGCAATCCAAGTTCATCTTTAACTTCAAGTGGACTGCTTGTCTCATTGCGAAATCTCTTCACCCTTCTGCTAGCTAGAGACTTGTGAGTGAAACCATACATTTGAAGTATCTGATTATCAGCAAAATTGAAAGCTCAGTCCATCTGTTTTAAGCATCTCTCAACTGGGCAATCACCAAACTTTCCACATGGCTTGCACCCAACAAAATGGGTCACTGGTGGCCACAGATGTTCACCCGAACACAGATGGAAATTCTCAATCATTTCCTCATACCTATCAACCAAAATCCCCCAATAACCATGCAAGTAATAAGAACTCTCCCAATAAACCTTATCACCCCACTTTTCCCTCTGGCTAACCAGTATATAAACCATAGTAGACTGGTCATCTGCTTCAAACACTGGCCTATCCTTAAGTTCACCAGTGAGTATCTTCCCCGCATCCATCCTAATTTTCCCTTTGGGCCCCATTGGTGCCCAAAAATCAAGATCATCCAATGCCCACTGACAATTACTAAGCAAGAAACTCCCTGTATTCAATCCAATCCAATTCTTCTGATCATACAATGTTTCATTCCATCCATGCATCACCAAATTGTAATCTTTATATCTCTCCCATGGAAGCTCAAACTCCATATCCATAAACATCGCGTCGCTATCCATCCACCACGAGAATTCCACCTCAAGATGTGACAATAGCAACTTCCGAATCAATGGTAGCTTCGCCGAAAACCCTGCCATCTTCGCAAAGAAAAGAGCCATATTGTAAAAGTCACGTCAATCCGATGTAACCTGCAATAATCAATATAGTTCTTTATCGATTTTAATAGATTGTGATCACCAACTGGGTTTTCGCATGGTTTTCTTGACAACGCAGCAACTAACATTAATTACACTTCACTCCCTATGTAATGTCCCAACATTCATTACACTTCACTCACTATGTAGTGTATCAACATTGACAGGTGAATATACCAACCTTTTACAAATCTAGAATTAAAACCTGAGTAATTTGGAATTAAAACTGAGTAAACTTGTGATCAGCTTTGGTTGTGATGCAATGGAAATGTGCTGATAAAAGTGGTTGTATTCTTCGGGTTAAAGTTTTCATAAATGTGATTTAAGCAGTAAGCAGAGACATGTATTCATATATGTTGTATAATCAACATAGGCATACTATATTCGGGGAAAAAAAAAAAAAAAAAACCCTAGGTATACTATGACAATTCAAATGTATTCAACCTAGCATTTTCCTTCCATGTTCATAGTCTGTTTTGAGCCAGATTATTTACTGTAACAAATCTGCATGAGAAAAATTATTGTGCATATAAATAAGCAACACAATTCATTACAACAAATTGATTCCAACAAATAGATGAACTGACAGGAAACTTAATATATTTAACAAACCAAAGCCACAAAAACAATAAAATGACTGTCTTTCCTCTTGATTCCATCTCAATTTAAATACAAGCATGGCATGCCAAAACAACAAAAACAACGTATAAATTAAGCTATAATGAGTTTTGCTTCAAACTGTTATAATGAAGTCAATATTAACAGAATCTCCTGTGTGGATGGTTTCGACACCATTGGGCTCTGCTCTTCTTCCATATAATCAAAGGCAAAGGGCACAATCAATTTACATCAACCTGGCTTGAATGAAGTATGAACAATATATATATTGCTGCTCTTACTGTAGGAAGAAAAATGTATTAATCTAAAACTAGAAATCAGGCAGACCTAAAAAGAAAAGTAACCAAAAACCAATCTGAGCCACCGAACGTAGCTAGTCATCTGTTTTTGGTTCCATTTTTCCTGGAAAACAATCAAGGTTGATTGATTCTATGTCTGGCTCTAATCACTACTAACCTGAACTATGTGCACCCCTAGTTGAAACTCTAAAATATCCAATTTCAACCCAAAACTATGCAACTTAACTAACAGAGGAACCACCAATGGCAATAGCCTAGTGTTACCTCCTCACCTTTCAAAGTAGAAGGTTGAGGGTTCAAGCCCCATAGGGATAAATCGGGTGTGTGAGTTTCTTGCCAAGGTATTAAAAAAATTAAAAATAAAAAGTAAGAAAAAAAACCTCTGACAGAAGAAGTATAACAAGCTGCAGCTCCTGCTGTCATCCTGGTATTCTCATCGAATCAATGCTCAGATGAACTATTCTAACTGGATAACACTAACACTAATCAATGCTCAAATGAACTACTTTATTTGACAATTTCTTTCCGTCATTTCAACAACATTGCAAAAAGACCAGGTTCACGAGTAACCATTACATAGTGATTGTCTTTTTAATGGAATTCTAAGAAAGGAGACCGCAAAATCAAAACCCTTCTACCACTGGGCCATTTGCCTAAGTGGGACGAACTCTCCTCCCCTGAGGAGTAGCGGTTCAAGCCCCCCGTGGGGTAGTTTGGTGGGTGTGAGTGTGTCCGTGAGTTGCTTGCCTAGCAAAAGAAAAGAAAAATAAAATATATATACATATATATATACATATATATATATATATCAAAGCCTTCCAGTACTACATTTGATATATCTAAGATTTTTAAGCTGGTACTGGAAACGCATATCAAGTCGCAACAGCAAAAATCTACAAAACTACCAGAAATAGGCCATAATTCACGTGAGAAACACAAATTTATTAATAAAAATCACATCTTCTGTTTATTTTGTTAAAAAACGAACATCTAATCCTGAGAGAGAGTTAGATAAGAAAGATGAAGCACACAAGTGCTGACAAGCAAGACGGCTTAGGAGCTCGTATCATCCAATAGTACCACAAAAAGGTAAACAACCTCAGTTTCCAAATTACCCTACAAAGTGGTGATCCTAATTTATAGTGAAAGAGATAATTTTATGACAATTAGGAGGGAATGGCGAACTTTGGGGTTTAAATTTTGATTCTCATTATCAATCCAGAAAAGGAAATGAAAAATTGTGGTAATCTATCATGCAAAAGGTTACATACTTGACTTGTTAACTAAAAAAAGTGTAACTTCACAGCTAATAGTGTAATCATATATGCAGGGTCGGGCCCAAGTGAGGACCACCCCCACTGGATTTTTAAAAAATCTATTTTTAAACTTACCAAAACAAAAAATAAATAATAAAAACAAAACAAATTCCTATTTTTACCTATAAAATTTTGAATAATTTCATAAATGCCCCCATAACTTTTATCTTTTGCCCCATTGGTTTTTTTTTCTCTCACTCACACCCATGCACATAAACAGTAGCCAATAATTCCATTATCTCTAGTCTCTATCTCGACAATCCCTTCCCTCATCATCCACGGCTCTCTTTTTGAATAACTAAATAAATAATTTTCTTTCTATTCATGTCATTGGCCATCTATCTTTTCCTAAGACAATAAGAAAAGTCATAATTAATTTATGATTGAACGAAAAATGACAAGAGTATATCTATTAGTTTATTTGGTTGTGACCTTGCCATCGATCTTACTAGTTAGGACTGTCACGGAGATTGAGAAATACAAATTTAGTGGGGTTGGTTTTTTTTACCTGAAAATAACTCAAAACCTTTAGCTTTCAGAGGTAGAGAAAATACAACTAAGTTACTACGCTTGGTGGTATATTTGGCAGTGTTGCAACATTTTCAAAACATAAAACTAGTTATGGACAATTGCGAATGTATTTTATGAAAATATAATCAATTTATAATTATTAAGTTTAATATTATTTTAGTCGATTTTCTTTTTTTAACTTATTATTGTTTAAAGTCGCACCCACTGAAACAAATTTCTGGTTCCCTCACTGCATATATTGATTCAAACTCATATTATCAGAGACTGTAATTGTATAACAAAGTGATCTTCCAAAAGCAGGCAAATTAAAGAATTGTGAAAAAAGAGAAAAGGTTTACCTAGGAAAGGATTCAAATTTATAACTTAAAATACTGTTAAAAAACAAAAGAACACTATCTACGGACCTATCACATTACTTACATAATAACAACATACACAAAGATAAGGCGTATCCCCATAAGATATAATAGCATATGAGCGAACAGGGCAGCCCCAACTACCCCAACTAAGAAGTTGATACCTTGACTGCTTTGAATGTGGGATGAAGCAATCCAAGTTTATCTTTAACTTCAAGTGGACTGCTTGTCTCATTGCGAATTCGCTTCACCCTTCTGCTAGC
>JAOTQH010000001.1:2934605-2944925 GCA_025631255.1 Cornus kousa | reverse complement strand
ATCAAATATTCTGTCAAGGAGTAATTGAAGGATTCCTATAATAATATATTCCAACTATAGCATCTTCTAACAGGAATCATAATATGACATCTCTTCCCAAATAGCACGAAGCTTGGTGATGTAACTTGAAACTGTTAAGTCACCTTGAGAAATCCTAGTGATTTCTCGCCCTAGCTAGAAAATTCGTGCATTATTCTGCCTCTGAGAATAAATGTGTTGAACTGAATCCTAAATTTACTTAGCAGTCTTCATAAACATATAGCCAACAATTATGTTTGGTTGCATCGAATTGACTAGCCAAGACATAACCATAGCGTTATCTGCAAGCCACTGTGGATATACCTTTACTGACTCAGCTCGCTCTTTCTCAGAACCAATAACATAGCTAATCTTGCCTTTGCCACCAATGAACATCATGGCAGACTGAGCCCAAATCAAATAGTTGGAACTCTCCAATTTCACTGTGGTGATTTGAAGTCTTGGATTTTCTGATGAGTTGGTAGAAAAAATGGCACCACCATCCACAGAACTTGAGTCGAGAATTAACAGTCGAGGACCCTAAATCTGTCATAATCTATCACACGATAATAAAAAAACTCCAAAAACACCACAAATTCTGTTAATAAATCGAAGGGTCTCCTCAGAACATAAACAATAACAATGTCTTCCCAAACCGTTCCCGAAAAATCCAAATACATACTTTTTTTAAGGAGCGTTGCCCGCTTACATATAGTCAGACAGCCGCCTTCTTAATATTCGGAACCTCTTTGTAGACTAATTTTTTTTTTTATCCAAGCCCTTCTAGGTGTTGGAGACCAACTATTCCATTTTACCCAACCCTTGAAGAGTAAAAAAGAAATTGTAAAACTTAAAAATACCTGTTTTCGATCACAAAACAACAACACAAAGAAACATGTGTAGACAACGTCACACGATAGCAAGGCTGTTGAAAAGTGTGGAAAGGTGTTGTCTCTGATACCAAGTAGAAATATAAAAAGAAGAAAAATGAGAGAATTGTGTAAAGGCTTGAATAAGATGAATAACTCATTCACAGCTCTAGTATTTATAGATAAAAAGAGCATATGCTCATATTACAAGAAAGAAAACTAAATCAAATCATAGCATATTCTATGGCATATTCTATAGCATAATCAAATATATGCTAATATGGTAAGTCATTCCATAAATCGTGGCTATCATAAATGCTAACATATGCATAATCAAATCTCTGTTATTATGGTAAGTCATTTCATAAATCGTGGCTATCATATATGCTAATAGGAGTAGATCCTCTACATATAACAATCAAATATTGGGGTCATTTGTAGCTACAAGATTTGGTCTTTCTTGTTACTAATTTCGCCACCCTCTCTCGCTCCCCATCTTTATTTGCTTCCATTTTCCTCTGTATTTTTATTCCCATTGATTTATCTCACAAGGAAAAGGGTACCCCCCAGATGTAAGTACTTGTACTATTTACTGTATGTAAAGGTGTTTTGTGCCTGTATATAGCCATTGCGTGTGGAAGCCCTCATAACCCTTGAATGTTTGTTTGCACTTGAACTTCCCCACAATATTAGAAATTCCTATAATATAACCATCATATTTCCTCTTATTAAAGTTCAATGTTTAAGAGATTTGCCCAAACTGTTCCTTCTCAATCCCTATTTCTGCACATTCTATGGACAATTCTGAAAGTGATTTCTAAAATTACTCCTCATTTAAGATTGGATGAGTTTGATGGGGAAGAAGGTACAACATCAAATGCCTAATTTGTGACTAAATGAAAAAGTGTTGTAGCACTATACTTGTGTATTGGTTAAGTGTTGTGTATGTGACTGATTAAATGAGGGGGTGTTGATGCCTCCTGCATTGTAGGCAATAGTAACAATGTAACAAGTATACCAAATATATTGTATAAATGGTTTGAAATATATTAATCAGACTAAAAGCAGAATCGTTCTTAACTGGTTCCCCATTGAAACTTTACATCCATTGGACTATTCCAGTTGTGTTGCCTCAAGTAATCAGTAGCCAAGATAATGAAAGAATGCTCCCTGGAAGAAGGCGGTGTGATTTTCCCGATTAAGTCCATAGCCCAGTTGTAGCTCTTTCTCTCTCTCTTGTCGGTAAGCGGTGGGCGGCAAAACGATCATAATATGTTTGTTGAAGAAGTCTATAACTGCTTGTGTGATTAGCATAATATGTTTGACATGGGCACTCTGTTCATTTTGATACTATTGCTGGGCAAGGACCATTAAGAAGGTTTTGTAGGGATTTCTTATTGAAGTTGGAATATATTTGTTGCTTTTGACACCCCTATTTAATGTGTGTATCCTGTAGTTGTGTTTACCTAGATTAGTTCTTTGGCATATCTGAGATGGTTTTACACTTATATCAGTGTTAGGTATGCAGTTAACACCCATTGCGATTGAGTTAACATTTGCCCCACAACGGCATGAACACAACACGCTATTGACTAAAAAATTGAATGAATGAGTGAGAATAATGATGCCAAAAGTAGATCCTTCTTTTTTCTCTCTTTTGTGTTTGTGTGTAGATATGAAAAATTAATGATATTGGATTTCTTATTCTGTATTTTCTTCTAATGAAAGGTTATATGTGCGTTTGTTTGCAGGGGCCCAACATATGGTTATAGAGGCAAAGTAGTTCTTGCATTTGAAAAAAATCGATCTTCCAAAATTGGGGTTAGATTTGATAAATCTATTCCTGAAGGAAATGACCTTGGGGGTCTTTGTGAAGAAGATCACGGTTTCTTTTGCGCTGGTGATTTCCTGACGCATCTCTTCTTTTTTCTGTTGATCTATGTTTGTGCCCTTGGTTTGTGGCGATAAACTGTTTTTTTTTTTTTTTAATTAACTTTTAGAGTGATGACAATCTTCTTTTTTTTTTTTTTTTTGTCCCGATGCAGCTGACTTACTTCGCCTGGATAGTTCCACTAGTGACGATGTTTACAAGCCTGCTATTAGCGAACTTTTTGAGGTCAATGTTGGTCTATTGCAATACAAATGAATACACCATTTCCCTTTCTTTATATGTTACACACTGAAGGGACCTATTCATATTTAAATTTTTGATGCGATCTGTTGAAGGATTTTAATATTAAAATTACACCCTCTCTAACAGTTTAAGCTTTTAGAGTAGATGGTAATTAATATGGTATCGCCAAATGTCTAGAGTTCAAACCTTACCGTCACTCTAATTAAAATTGAAAAACACGTGTTGGACCAAAAGAAGGTCACACGTGAGGGGGCGTGTTGAAGGATTTAAATATTATAGTTGCACCCTCTCTAACAGCATAAGCTTTTAGAGTAGATGGTAGTTAACACGATCTAAGATTCTCACCTTTTATAGGTTGCTTCAAATGAAAGTAAAAGCACTCCATTGATTTTATTTGTGAAAGACTTAGAGAAGTCTTTAGTGGGGAATTCAGAAGCATATGCAGCTTTCAAGAGCAAGCTTGAGAATTTAATGGGAAATGTAGTTGTCATTGCCTCCCATACCCAGACGGACAACCGTAAGGAGAAGGTATGTTGTTAATTTTAATGCATCTAGTTCATTTGTAATTTTATTTTACATATTAACTAAATATGATATTTACATGCTTTCCAGTCTCATCCCGGTGGTTTTTTGTTTAAGAAGCTTGGGAGCAATCAAACGGCATTGTTTGACCTTGCATTTACGGTATGTTGAACGTAGTTTGTGCAGTTCATCTCCAAGTATGTGTGTGTGTGTGCACACACTTTCTCTCACATGCACACTGTGGACTTAGCTTATGTGGGCTTAATTGTTTTTTAGCTCTAGTACGGGCTTAATTTTTCATCAGATATTTTCACTTGTTTTATGCACTTTAAAATCGAGGTTTAATTGTTATTTTTTAAGGATGATTATGCAATTGTATCATCTAGTTAACAGCCTTACCACCTTGCGTGTCATTAATTCTTGATTTTAAAAATCATTCTTCCTTTCCATATGGTAAGAACTATGGGGGCTAAATTCTGTTTTCTATGTAAAATTTGATTCACTTCCTGAAGCATTCGAGTGATGCAACTGAATTGTTATTCAGGATAACTTAGGTAAACTGCATGATAGAGGCAAAGAAACCCCCAAAGCAATGAAGCAACTCACCCGTCTTTTCCCAAATAAAGTGACTATACAGATGCCTCAGGTACTGAGTTTACATACAGTGTATATTCCATATAGTTTTGCATAACTTTTTGTGGAAGGCACTTAATATATCTTTGAAATGTGTCAGGAGGAAACTCTACTTTTGGACTGGAAACAACAGTTGGATCATGATATTGAGACACTAAAATCACAGTCGAACATTGTTAGCCTTCGCTCAGTGAGTAGTAAACATTTTGTGTCTGGCAGTTGTTTCTGCTTTTAAAAAAATTTCTTCTTGTATTGGTCATTCTTTTCTGTGCTGGGGTTCGGTAGTTCAATATTTATCATGCTTTGTTTTTTATGTCATTGACATGTGGTGTCAGCTTTTGTAGAAATAAATAAAGAAACAGGTCCCTTTATTTAAATATACAATTGATGGAAGATTGCAGAAGTGAATAAAAAGAATTACATTAGGTTTTTGTAGATTTAGTGAAGGCATATGATAAGAGTACCAAGGAATATAATTTTGTGACCTCTATGAAGAAAATGGGTCTCTTTAGAAGTTGTAAAAATTATTTAGATATGTATAGTGAGAAGAAAACTAGAGTTCATACCATATATAGAGAAACTACTGATTTTTCTACACTAGTAAGATTACACCAAGGATCCGTACTAAACCCATATCTATTTATAATAGTTTTAAATGAAATAACAAAAGATATACGTTAAAATATTCCATGGTGCATGTTGTTGATGACTTAATGCTATTGGATACTTTTAAAGAAGCTTTGAGAAGAGAATTGGAAAATATGGTATCCATTTTTCGTTGAAATTCTTGTGGTGCACATTAACAACTTTTTAATGTCAGAAAGATTGTATTATTGTGATATTCTGCATATTAAATATGATTAAGTTTATGAAGATTGTACAAATTTGGATGCTTTTTGTACATGCACCTTTTGATTGGCCCGATTGGCCAATCTTAAATCTTAATTGTCCCAGTAGATAGCTTCATATAAGCCATTGACTGAATTAACTCAAATAAAGTTAGTTGGATTGGGATTCCTTATATTTATTTGAGTTGATGCTTCCAAGAGGCAGTCCTCTATTTGGATATGGTCCAGATGGATCAGTGACAGGAGAGATGAGGAACTATCATGCCACTTATCTACAAGTCATGGTTTTTTTTTGGTTTGCTTTGTACGTATTCTTAGATTTAATCCAGTTGCTCAAGTAGCATATGTATTTTCTATTTAAAATACTGATATCTTTAGTTTTCTATTGTTGTATCCAATAATCTATATAATGCATAAATACTGGTATCCTCAGTTTGACCTATCTTACACAATTCTGCTTTGGCTAGGTTCAACTAAATTTCACAATAAAGGGTTTTCTCTATAATACAACCCAGGCGTATTACAAGTGCTCCTTGAATCACCAGTTATGTAGTTTGAAGATTTTTCTTTTAAAGGCAAATGCTGTTGTGCTAAGTTCCCCTGGTCCTGAACAGGTAAAAGACTGTCTGCTAACTTCTTCAGTTAGAATTTCTTTTTGAAGGAGATGTTCTTGAAATAATGCATTTGATTATAGCTGTCCTTGATGTGTCCCGACTTTCTATTGTCAGTAAGGTTTAGATTTTACAGCGTTTCTTACTATAAATCAACATTTAAATGCTGGCTGTTTCCTTGTGATGTGCCTTAACTGAGAACCTTGTATTGGGTCTTTACTGTTTTAGCTACAAACCTCCAAGGATTTGATATCTAGTACCACTTGTCACTTAATTGTAGATGTTGAAAACAACCGAGTCTAGCCTGATCAAGTGGCCTGTTACACTAGGGATGTGTTCATGAAGCAAGGAGAATTACTTCATTTCTATCTAAATGTTCTTTAGATCCCATTCATTAAAACTTCATTTTTCATCCATGATTTCAAACTGTTGGCTTCTCTCAGGGTGTACCATATGAATATGGATATGTCAAACTGTCTTATGGGCCACGATGGATTACGTATTTTGTTGGATCAGGTTATTATCATTTGTCTTCTTGTTCTGCCTTTATATCATTCTGATGACACTGTTGTCCACTTCCTGTTTACATTTGCCACTGTTCCTTGTTGTAGGTGCAGCGACTGTACTCATTATCGTGTTATTCAGAGTCTGTAACATGTTCCACATTATCAGGCCTGACAGAACAGGAGTTCAAGCAGAGGAGATGGGACCTGAAAGAGCTCCATTGCTTTCACACAAAGATGATGATCTCTCAAGTTGGGGTTCATCTTATGATTCTCTCTCACATGATGAGGAGGAACCGGATGAGTGGCTTGCAGTCGGTTCGCTCAACGGAAAGCCACTAAAGGAAGGGGAAAGCAATAGCAATTGCCGCCGTCTTTGCATTATATGCTTTGATTCCCCAAGGGACTGCTTTTTTCTTCCATGTGGGCATTGTGCTGCCTGTTTTACATGTGGAGCAAGGTCTGTAGACTCTCTCTATCTCCAGTGACATTTAGGTATAAAATATTGTGGACTTAAAACTTGGTATCTCTGGCCTTAGATATTTGGCTGGGGACGCTGGACTTTGTATAATACCTCAATTTCAAACTCCATTATCTGACACTTGATTACGATCAAAATCTGGCAATTGCTGAGCTATCCACCACTGCCAAGTCATTTTTTCCATGTGCTCTCTTCACTTTTCTTTCTTTATTTTTTAATAATTTTTGGGTCATCCTTCCATTTTAATTCAACAATAAATTAATCGTCTGAGCCTTGTCTTGACTGTAGGATTGCGGAAGAGGCTGGTACTTGCCCAATTTGTCACAGGACAATGAAGAAGGTGAGGAAGATATTTTCGGTTTGAGCAGCTTATGTAAATTCTGTTTGCGCAGGCTCTCTACATTTGAGTAGCTGTTAATTGTTTGCTGGTGGAAATTTTAATACCCACACCGGACTTTTTGCACATCTTGGGCATCAAATTCATAGAGTTTGCCAAAGGTTTTGTGCTGCCCAATGCCTCTCTTTTCCTTTCTAGGTACCAAAGCCAAAGGTTTTGTGCTGGTTGTCACGCCCAATGCCTCCTTTTCCCTTTCTAGGTACCAAATTGGTCTACCTCCATCTATCTTTGTACGCTGGTTGTTGAAATGATATTATGTACAGTTTGTGTAAAAAACTGAAGTAGGGTTTTACTTGGATGATGGATTCAAATGTTCATATGGTCTTCCCTTTGTTCTTATTTCAATGAGGATGATGATCTTGCTTTTAGTGGTGATGTTGGTGGCAATGTTGGAGATGGTGGCAGTGGGCCTTTTGTTTCTTTGCCTTTCTACCTCCTTCACGCTAACCAAACGAACCTTAAAAATTACTTTTGTTTTGGGCCATTTATGAGGCTATTTGTATGTCTATCCGTGTGTTGTATAGAATTTTTTTTATTTCATTCCACTTCTTACTTCCCAGCTCCTGCCTGAAATAAAAAATATATTTATATTTTAAAAAATAAAAAATATCCAAAAGTAAATAAATAACCTCCATGAAATCCAAATAGTAACTCCATTCTTTGTTTTTCTTTTTTGGTTTTAAAGTTGAAACTCACACACTATCAACGGGTTGGTGGTATAACGGTATCAAATTTTTACTTTTCAAAGAGAGGTCAAGAGAAGTCTCTACGTGTATGTATGAGTAACTAAGAAAAAATAAAATATAAATAAATAAATAAATAAATAACTCACTTATTTTTCTTGTATAATGACTTATAAACCCTTTACATGCTGTTTAGCTTGAAATGGTATTACACCTTCAAATAAAATTTTTGTCACTTTAAAATAATGGTGCTACAACACTTTTAATACTGTTCAACACACGTACCTATTTTAAAAGTAGAACACCTTTGAACTACTATTTATTTATTTATTATTATTATTATTATTATTTCACTTTTTAAATAAGAATGTTGCAAAGTATAGTCGAAGATCTTGTACCAGATAATTTTTTGGGTCCTATCCCTTCCAGTCTGTTCTACTTATTTATATACTATATTTTATTTCATCATTTATTTATTGACTCAAATGGTTTACCAGAATTGTTGGACTCTTATTGTTGGATAGAATCAAATTTAGTTCATGAATGTGATTGGAATTGTGTTTAGCCATCAGAGGTCCTCCATAATAGTTAGTCTTTTTTTTTTTATTCTTTTTTTTTTTCAAGTCATTGGCAAGAAGACTAGTTAGTTTTTGCTACTTAAAAATAAGATAAAGGGAATGAAAATAAATACATGAAGATAGAAAGACAAAATTAAAAAATAGAAAAGTAGGGAGAAAATTTTTACCCACTAATTAACATCACTTTCAGATATGATTTGGAATGTGATGTGTGTGGCAAATGAGAATTAAGAGAAAATTCTTCCAATGGAAGAGTTTTAATTTCGTAGTCCTACTTAACTGGAAAATCAGAGGCAAGTGGCGTGTTGAAGCTTCACAAAAATTGTTTATATATATATATATATATATATATGTAAAATATGTGGCTATTCACTTATTTACTGGTGTAGAAGAAATTTATACACAAATTCAATCCTGTTGGATGTAAAAACATAAACTAGTAAATAAAATTTGACCATTATTAGTTGAGGTATATATACAGTTTCTTATACTACGTATTAAGGATTTATATATGTATATATATTATTATTATTATATTATATACAGACATTTGCATAAGTGCTATATTGACTGCTTTTTGTGGAGGGCGGAAGAGATTGGAAAAGAGCGGCCTTCCTTAGTCCTTACTGTTCTTTTGCCTGTCACATGAATTTGAGATAATAGGCCCAATAAAATAATAATAATAATAAATAAAAAAGAAGAGAATAAAAATAAGTTTTGAAGTCCGTGAATTGTTGTTGTCTTTGCCAAATGCCACGATTCAAGATTGGTCACCACTATTTAATTTCCTTTTTATTTTTATTTATCTACTTTTTCTTTTTCTTTTTCTTTTTTTATGGATATGCTAATGCTCACGTTGAACATATATTTTGTACGCTATTATGAATCAATCTGTCTTACCTACTAAACTAAAAAAAAAAAAAGTCACTGATATAAAATTTTCAACCGTTCAAGAGGTTAAAAAAAATAATAATAACACTTTTACATATGGTTTTTAAAATTTAGAGATTTATGATTCCATGGTTTTTGCAAGTATAATGACTTTATGGGTATAAATTAGGCACATAATAAAATGGAGTACGTCAGTTTTGACATATGTTATGGAATTTCTTAAAATAGAAAAAGGGAGTTTATGTTATCAATCAAAGATATTAGAAGAAAAAAAGGGTTTGACAACTCACTCGAAACTCATTTAAGGTATTTCAATCAGTCCTGAGATCAAATTTTGCACTAACTTTATGTGCGTGTATGAAAGCCTTGACAACTCAGTCGAAACTTATTTAATATATTTCTATCGCATGCATTTTGACATCTTACTCCAAACTTATTTATTCCGTGCTTGACGGAGAATGAAAATGATGTTTTGAAATTAAAATCAGGAAAAAATAACTCAAAAAATCAAACTAAAAGTTTTTTTAATTTCTATTTCAAAGCTTCAATTTCATGTTACTAAACACAACTTAGATATTTCTATCGGTCTATATGTAAGATCAAATTAGGCACATAAGACTGGGTCAATTATGTATCGAATACTTCTTCTCTAACTCAAAATCCTAAACTATCGAATGATATTACATATTCACTTTCATTTTAACCCATTTCACTTTCTATTAAGATCCGATATGGTATGCTAAAAAAAATTCTTCAGTAAGACCAAAAAAGTGGATAGCACTTCCTATTCCGAATGTAGAAAATGAAGCGTGACAAAAATGATGGTGCATTTTTATTGAATGAGTATATTTAGTGACTTGGTATATTGATGCATCCCTGAACAAGGTTTTTTAAATTAGATTAGACCTTTACTCCTCAAAATGATTGAACACTGAACAATAATGTCCTTTCAAATTCTTGTTACTAATCAATAAAATTGTATCGGATCATTCCCTCCCATTCAAATTAATAAAAAATAATAATAATAATTTTACCATCCACCAATACTAATCAAATGAGGTGTTACTCTCGACATAACCGCCCCATAACCGGTTAATTTTTGGCCATTAATCCCTATAACCGCCCCATCCCCCGCCCCACTTGCCCCGCCCC
>JAOTQH010000001.1:2904747-2917558 GCA_025631255.1 Cornus kousa | reverse complement strand
TAGGTTTACAATTGAACTCTTAAGTCTCACCGTCATCAAAAAAATTAATCCAATTCCTTCTACATAATTTTTATTGGGTTTGAGTCAAATTTTATAAGAAAGATAAATAATCAAATTAAGATTTGATTCAAATTTTATTGGGCTTAACCCAAATAACTTTCCTAATCTTTTATTTTTTATTTTTTATTGGAGGGACACTTGTCACTTTATTGTCCTGCCACATAGGTGGTAAGTATGAAGTTCCTACTCACCGGTGAGTAGGCAAGTATTATCCAGAAAAATATAGTGGTTAAGTAATACTTTCATAATTGTGGAAATCACCTTCAATATCTCTCAAAAATGAAAAGATTTGGGGAGAAAAGATAATGATTAAGTAATACTTTTATAATTTTAAAAATTACCCTTAATAATTAAAATAATAAACTTGTTATGATACTTGAATCCCATCTTATAAAAAGGTATGATAGTAACTTGATTGTTATTCTTTCTTTTCTTTTCTTTTCTCTTCTCTATCTTTTTCCAAACAAAAATTCTATCATGTCTTTTCTTTTCACCAAACGTGAATAGAGATTATTGTTAGCTTTATTTTCTTTTCTTTAATAATTATCATTTTTTTTCTCTCATATTTATCAAAACAAAGTCTAAATGGTTCCCAATTTACATATAGTGTCTCAATGCACAAAGGTAAGGCTGAAATGTCAAATGCTCCAAATTTTGTAATGGTAAGAGACTTGTATACTAGATTAGCTATTTATAAGATCACCCAAATGCTCTTTGTATGTAAATCAATAGCGGTTAATAATGAAGAGTAGTAATTCAACTGCATCTTCTATACCTTCACATATAAAAGGTTATTAAGACTTATTTGGGATATATAAATAAGTGTGTCAGTAGGCATGCAAATAAATCAAGATGTCACAAATAACTTGGACTTGGCTTGTTTAAGACTCGACTTAGGTTCATTCTTAAGCAAACAAGACGAGCTTGAATTTAATTTCTAAACTCATTTAGTAAACGAGTCAATCCTAAACATTATTAGGTTAGGCTCGTTTAGGTCATAAATATGAACTTGCATAAACTCGTATATATTTATAAACATAGATTCATACAGACTCGTGATCGCGTTCATAAAACATAGGATTGTGCAGGCTCATATAGGTTTATTAACAAGCTAAAACGATCTTGAACAGAAACTCAAATTGAACTCAAATGATTTTTTTTACTAAACGAGTCAAGCCCAAACTAAGCTCGAACTTTTCAAAATAATAACAAGTCAAGCATGAAATTGAACTTAGCTTTTTAAACTCTGTGATGATCCCAAGTTGGTTCAATTCATTTGCAGCCCTGTGTGTGAATTGTCAATCTTCCACTAAGCCGCCTATTGTAATTTATTTTGCTTTTTTCGGATAAGGTACTGAGTTTTTATAATTGAAATTAGTCTCTTCCATTGTTATAGTGGTAAGGCGAAGGAGAGAGACACAGACAGAAAGAGTTGACGATAGACTGGGAGGGGAGGAAAAAAAGAGGAATGATGAGTCCATGCAGTTGCACCAAGAAAATGTATCATAATTGTGTTAGCATTTTTTATGAAAAAATTATTAAATCATTCTGGCCAGTGATACTCGATGAATTAGCTAAATTCAAATTTTTGATTGAAAAAATGATTCACAAAAATATATTAACATATTTTAGAAATATTGCAATATTAATTGATGGATGTATAATTTAAATATTAAAGGAAGGTTGATAAATTAACCCACTATCTCATAAAATTGAGATAGGCTATACAGATTACGATGAGGATTACAAATTACGATAAGGATTAAGTTTACAGATAACGATTAAACCTCCAGATTATAATAAGGTAACTGTACGTAACATCCTGACCTAAGCCCTATAAAGAAGGCTGGTTAATCAACGTTTTAAGGTACGCAATAAACCCTAACTCAATTTCTTTGATTTCTCCAGAGAGAGATTACTTCGCACACTGACTTGTTCGTCGGAGCCTACTCCACTGGTAACACACTGGTGCTTGTAGGATCACATTTTCTTTTCTTTGTTCAAGAAGTCAGATCAGATCCAGGTTGCGCAGAATTCATCAACAAACCAGTGCTTATAGGATCACTTTTTCTTCTCTTTGTTCAAAAAGTCATATCAGATCCAAGTTGCACAGAATCCACCATTAACATTAACTTCTATTGATTTCGTTCATTAAATGTCAAATCTACTAAGATTATCTAATAATGTATCAATCAAATGCAAATGAATGGCTTTTAGTAAAAATTGTTTGTGGCACTTTTTGAAAAACAAATCTAGTAATTTTTTTTTGAAAAATAGAGAAAATAGCACAAAGCACTAGGCAAAATCTGGTAATTAATAATATAATACATGATCCAAAAAAAAAAAAAAAGGCAACATCCAAGAGAGAGATCTTATTAAAAGTACTTGAGGATAAAACTAACTTATTGAGTGAAGGAAAAGAATAAAATAGGGAAAAACCACCCCAGCTGTACACAATCAAATTAAGTCCATCTATAGAGAGAGAGATAGAGAGAGAACAAAGAAGATTCATTCCATTAATGGACAGTGGTAGTGGCAATGTATAAGGACCCAATTCCAATTTAGGTCTATTGATTGACGGAACTGACCTTGGAGACCTAAACAAAGGAATCTCCACTCCCTAGGTCTGCTTTTTCCCCGCCAATAAAACGAATGGACATGCTTAAAGTGGAACGATGGCCACACATTGAGGACAAATCATTGAGGACCACTAATATATGTATATTATGTCTTGTCACATTACAATTTGTGTTGGCGTTCCACGTTCCTCTTATCATCTTGTCTCCCCTAACACTATTGGTGGAGAATTAACATTTACAAAAACCAGTCACCCTTGAATCAACTTGTTTAATTGACTAAGGTGTCATTAGTCTCTTTATATATATAATATATTTATTTAATGCAGAATGGCATATTAAATCAATTTAGAGAAACTTTACAAAGCTCATTTTTTATAGTCCAGTGAATTAGTGTCTTTGGTGAATTTTAGAATGTCAGATTTCGACTCTTCGAATCTAACAATCTAACTTCTAACCCTTCTTATCTTGTAAACAAAAATTAGAGGCCACCTCGAGATTAATACCTCGACAGTTACTTGCACAGTTCTGACACAATGTAAAATAACTTAAATATCTTTTGATTTTGAAAAAGCAACTCTTTAACTTAAATAATTAGATAAAAAGGCAAAATATCCCTAAATATTTTATAAATTTACAAATCGTACTATATATCTTTATTGTTTCTTATGTTGTGTGTATATATATATATATATTATACTCCCTCTGTTCCAAAAAAAATATCCGTTTTGGGGAGTAGAAATTTTTAAGGGGACATGTGGACCATGTATTGTTTCCCTACTGAGTTATTAACTTGCCCTTTAAATTTTGAATATTCAAGATTAAAATTTTAAATTCCAAGGACATATATGAAAAGATATAAAATATATTGTTTGAAAAAGGAAGTGGACATTTGTTTTGGAACAAAAGGAGTATATATGTTATCTTTTTGTTGGATCTGTGTCTGATGAATGCACTTAAGAAAGGGGGAGAGTCAAGGTTTAGGAATAGAGTCTTCATCTAGGGGAAGTGAGAGACAAGATAAAAGGAGAGAAGATGAGTCTAAAGAAACTGAGATTAAATGTTGCACATGTGATGGTATAGGTCATACATTAACAGTTTGTTCAAGTCCTAAAAATAGATTTATTGTTAAGAAAGAGTCCAAAGATAAAAATAAGGGAAAGTATGAGGGTGGTGGTGATAGGTGAGTTTAATAATGAGGATATAACGGTTGTTCAAGTATCTTGGTATTTAGGAATAAATGGGATTAAAAAATTTTGGGGCAAAGTTGTTTATTTTTTATGTTTTTAACGGAAATAGTGATGGAAAAGTAAAAATGGACCTAAGTAATAATTATTTTCGAAAGATGTTTGAGGATAATATTAGGCCAAACCTGAGGATGTCTCAATAAAATTAATCAAAAATTAAATTACAAAACTTTACTTATAACTAACACCCTCTTCTCTTTTCAAAAAGAGAGAATGACACAATATCTACCCTATGTATGACTCATTCATCCATTATTCTCTCCCTTCCTTCCAAACGGAGCGCTTTTAGTCACAAAATTGATGTAAATAAAAAAATATGTTAGGTGTTTGTTTGCATTTAGTGATACATTGTACAGAACATTTTTCATTCTTAAAGCACTTCTAAATTTGTTTAACCATATTAATAAAACACTTTTATTAATATTCATGATATTAATATTAAAATATCCATTCAAATGGATCTAATTATCATGCATCATGCTAAATATATGAGTATACATCTCTATAGTATGGTAAGATTATCTTTAAAATGAGCAATTTCTTTAAAAAAGAAATAATAATAATAATAATTTAGATTGACAATGCACTTTTAGAAAATCTCTTCCACCTAATAAATACCTTATTCTTTTCGTTCTTTTTTTATGGCAAACCGATATTTTTTTAAATGAAAGGCATTAGTTTCTCTCTCCCCACAAATCTATGCCCTAGAAAATGAGTCCAAACGATGCACATGAATTAGTAAAGTCCACACCTACACATCTATCTATCTAGCCTATTGATACAAATATATCTTCCCTCAAAAAAGGTTTTACCATTTCAAAATAAAGAGGCGTAAGCAAGACTTAAAAAAACATTGACTTCACCTGACTCGAAAGAAAATTCATTAAATAAATAAATTATTGAATCACTGCCCAAGATAAAAAGATTTTCCCATTCTCAAGTGAAGACCCCCAAGGGCTTATTCCAAGTATTTTCTCCAAAATAGAAGGTTGAAGGTTTCGAGCCTCGAAGTAAACAGATGAGTGATTCGTCTAACCAAGAGTAAAATAAAAAAATAAATAACAAGTTATATCATTGCGCAAGAGACTAAGATGATATATGAATCCCATCCAAGAAATATTTTGCGAGGATAAGACTAAACCTAGGTAAAACAAGAGCAATCAACAATTCAACATCTTAACCGACGATAATAGTTTAGTCTTTTGCAAATCCTGCAACGCTGAAAGGCATGCAATAAACTTGGTAGTATCTAAGTACTGGTTTAACAAGAATTTCAAGAGTCAATTCAAATAACACACATTAAACTGTTCCAAGTCCACCCATTCTCCAATCAAAGTCTGATGGTAATAGATATTCCGCAGCTACCACACAGAAGTAAGCTTAACGAACAAACAAGGCAATCCCACCGTCTTTCACAGCTTCTGAACCCAATGGATCAAGCGAGATCAAAATTCACCTGTTGAACACAATTGCAATCAGATGATAACACATTCGCCTACAAGCCAAGGAATACAACATTAACTAAGAGGAAAGGTACCGGGACAGGCTCCGGCTCCGGCTCTTGCTCCGGCTCTTGCTCCTGCTAGATTTGAGCTTTTTCGGGCTTTTACTTGCACGTTTCTGTCGCTGAAAACCAAATTAAAAACAAAGGCAACATAAAGCAAACAAATGGCAGGTTTACATAAATCCATTGTCACAAGTCCTGATGGTCCAACTCAAAAACGGATGAGAAGACTGTTCAACAAGTCAACCTCATCCATGCAACTGCCCCAATAGAGCAGCCGTTAAAGAACAGTTCATTGCAGATTTAAAATATCACTTAACCCAATATGAGATCACTTACAGATGGTTTAGGAGATCTGGATCTTGAAGGAGATCTGCAAAAGTTCCAGAAACAACCAATTTAATATCCACACGTTCCTTTTAACAACTTTGATCCAACAGCCGTGCTGCCTCTTCCATGTGAGAGTTACCACAATCAAAATGCATAGAAGGAAAACCCACAAATGAATATAAGACTAAGTTAGGACAAAACTTTATAATGCTCATTTAAGGCACCAGTATACAGGATGCAAAGATAAAATCACCAGAGAATCCAGATAGCATATCCTAGTAGCTTGGCAATGTTAGAGAAAACCAATGACAGATGAACTGTTTCTACCGCAAATTGATGGTTGCTAGCACCTAGTTCACAGTCCAGCTTTACCATCGCAATCCATTTGTTCCCAATCTAGCACCCATGGACATTTGTGATGCTTAATGTAACAGAATGGAAGAACCATAAAGGTTACCAAAACTGCCCATCTAGAAAACATCATACCTCCACAACCAAAAGAGTTGCAGGCATTTGAACCATTTTCCATCAAGATCCTAATATGCAATCCCCAGATCGCCGCATATATCCATATCTAAAAAAGACAAACAAGGTGATTTCATATATGAAAAGGACAGAACAAAAACCATGACAATCCGTTATGTTCTCTAAATACCACATCTGCCTATCAGGCAAATCACAATATGGATCAAAGGATAAAAAGAAGGACAAATAAGAACAAGAAGTCATACATAGACCCTTACTACTTTTAGTTTTAAGCACACCCCACACAATGCCCTTGCAAAGTGGAAGTGTAGGAGCATGTTTGCCACTCAAAGAAATTGCACAAAAACCTAGGATTTAAAATATAAACAACATACTCTGACCAATATGCAGATTCACTTATGAAAAGAAAAGCTAAATTAGAAGTTCGCAAACTCAAAAGGAAGTAAATATATAGTATTATAAGGTGAGGAAAAGAGTAGCATGGTTAACCCATTCCAACGCCACCAGAATTTCTAAAATGGACAAAGTTCTATCCACCAATTTATTAGAGGATGAATGACCGTTTGAGATGTAGCAGGAACTAGATATAAAACTTCACGAATTCAAACTGACCTGCACTAACATATGATCCAAGTCATGTAATGATTGATATAAAATTCCTTTTTTTTCAATAAATATTTTCAAGATAAAATTCTGAACAATAACAATACAAGCAACTTGTATTACAGATATTGAACTCGTTTTGTGCAAAGAGAAAAATGAAGAGGAAAACTAAAAATGACTTGATATGGCTGCAAGCCAGGAGCAAATTGAAAAGCAAATAAGGATCCTGACACGATTCTCGTACATCTCACAACTATCTAACAGCATACGTGACTGGCAAACACGACTGACAGGCAATCCGATATGAAAATCTCCTATAATATAACAGAGGAAACTGAGTAAAACATGGTGAGCTGATGAACTATGAGACAAAAAGGATACAAAATCAAATCCATTTACCGCATCAAGTGAGAGGACAAGTAAATGTGGTATGTTATAAGGAAGAAAAAAAAAATGTAACATAATAGTCCATTATGTTACACCAACGGATAAAAGAGCTACAGTTGAAGGACCATTAGATTATACACACACAGACAAAAAGAAAAAAGAAAAACACACACACACACAGAGCACAACATACCCTACTCTACAAAAAGCTTTCTAGTGCCAAGACATTTATACCATTCACAAACTAGTATATTTGTCGTTGCGTAGTTTCTGAACTGAACTTTCCACAGTAATAATACAAGCATTTAAAATTTCAAGATATGCAATTCCTACTGCAATAATACAATCATTTAATATTTTGAAATAAGCAATTCCTACTGCAATCTTAGCAATGACTCCTCTTTTTCTTCCATTATATCCTCTTGTTTGTTCAGAAACGAAATATTTTCAACAATGGATCCACCTTCAAGTGATGCAAAACTAAATGAAATAACTTCCATTTCCATACAACATGTGAAGGATTGCAACTAATCAGTACAAAAACTATCGCACATGCAATAACATTACATAAGTGTGTGTGTATATATATATATCCATCTTAACAAAAAAGATGGAAACTGCATATAAGTACATATATATATATATATATATATATATATATCTTAACAAAAAAGATGGAAACTTCAAGCAACATATAGTTCTCACAGGTCAAACTAAAACAATGAAAAATAACACACACACAGAGAGAGAGAGAGAGAGAGAGAGAGAAGGTATACCTTGACAGAGACCGCGGCCGTGACCTAGAGCGAGAACGAGAAGCAGACCTCGATCGAGATGTAGGTGTGCGACGAGAAGCTTTGGCTTTTGGAGATTTGCTACACAATGATTCACAAAATTAACAAACCACCACCAATCAAAACACATATCAATAAATATTCTCAAATAACTTAACTAACCTCCTGCTCCTGCTTCTACTACGGCTGCGACTAGAGCTCCTGCCTCTTGAATAGGAACGGCTACGACTGCGGCTCCTAGAAAAGCTCCGGCTCCGCTTTGAATCATACTCCTTTACCTATAGGTAGATCAAGCAGTAAACAGAATGCAGATAAAACATTAAGTATAATATTGTATATTCACACTAAAACATTAAATAATAGTAACAATAACAAAATTATAAATTCAAATCATACACGAACTATTCCCCGACTAAAAGCATTCCGAAACTCAGAATCATCAAGTTTCCTGATCTGTAAACGGAAAGGGAAAAGAAATTAGCACTTGCACAAACCAAGCAGAAGATTGGCCACTTCAAATCACTAAAGAACTCAATATTTCAGTCCATTCATTCATTCAGTCAAGTAAATAAAACAAAGAATAACTTACTGCATATTTCATGTCATCATAGTTTGTGTAATCCACAACCCCAGTTGTGCCTGCAAGACAGCCATAATACAGACAAGTATAAAATCTATTCTCAGAGAGACACTAGTCCAATTCTCTAATTCCAAATGCAAGGGCTTGCATAACAAAAAGGTCAACATAACATAAAAACAAAATGTTTCGAGTACCAAACATTAACGGAAGCCAGAATCCAACTCATAAGAGGGATTGTATACATCAAATCAGTGAAATCAATGTATAGCTTGGTGAATTTATCAAGAAAAAAGGTAAAGTAAGACAACAAACCGGACTTAAAATCAGCTAATATTCAACTCTGTTAAATAGGCAATTCTCCAAAACTCTTCAACTGTTTGCAAATTAAATCAATAATTCTCTACAATGCAAACGTTAATCATGTCAATATTGCCAATGATTCACACCATATAATCTGAAATGCAAGTAGTCATACCCATAACAATATTAGGAAGTATGATACAAGATTCATTGGACCTAATTTGTTATTCTTTAGATGCTCAAAATGTAAAATAGAAGTAATTTAAGACAAGCCTGTCTGGTCAAGGGACACAATATGAACCAACAAATTGACATGATTAACAACAAAAGAATAGGAACAAAAGGCCGACGGATATAAATAATAGTATTATACTTTTCATAAAGAATAAGAATAGGAAGATACTGGGAGACAATTACAAAGAGGAACAAACAAGTGGTGGAGCCCTGATTAGACCTTTATGTCTATCACCATAGAAGTATCCAACATAATAATATTGAAAATCCTTGCATTGGTTGTCCAGCGCAACAGGCTCTAATCATAGCAATTAACAAAGTTTTTTTAATTACAAATCATATCATAGTGTGAACATGCTAGCAGGTTGTAATGATTCCGATTTTTAGCATTTTTCATTTTTCTAAAATTTTTGTTACCGCAAGGGCATTTATGTCTTTTCACGTTTTGCGTACGAGATTGTGGTTGGGTCCAATTGCATTTTGTGCATTTTAATTTATGTGGATTAAGTGGTATTTGTATGTGATGCATTTTTGTGTGAGTGTGGTGTGAATTGGAGACAAAAAAAAAATGAAAAAGAAATTCAATAGTGGAGAGACCCACCACTATCACAAATAAGTGGTCTAGAGACCACATTCTCTCTCACTTTTTCTCTCTCCCCGTAGCTTTTCTTTCCCTCTCATTTTGCTCTTCATTTTTCTTTTCCCTTGAGAAGCCGACTTTGAATCAAGATCCTAGCTTCAATTCTTGGAATTTTGGAATGCCGTTTGAGGCAAAACGAAGCCCACAACAAGCTCTACGCGTTGATACCAGCAATTCCAGCTTTTAGCCTCCCTTGCATTTTCGAAATTGAAACCCATTTTGAGGGTTTTTCGCATTTAAGAGGTAGGGGTCCTTAATCCATGATGTCTTATACTTTAGTGAGTCAATTCACTTGATTTGTGCCCTAGCATGCTTTATTCTATTGATTATAGTTTACTTTGACTTGATTGAACTTGTATGATTATATGAGGAGGTGTATTAATTCAAATAGTGTGAAAAGCATGCTTGTATAAGAACTCTTGAGTCTACTACGTTGTTAACATGCTATAAATGAGGTAAGAGAATATGCTTATTTGTGTTGTGTGAAAGTCTCTTAATGTCATTGTAATGAGAGCATGCTTTACACTTTCAGAAATCTTTGCAAAATATGATGTATAGTTAATTATTGAAATTGATGTAGAATGTTGAATCACATGATATTGATGCTTCCATGCATTTACATCGGGCAAGAAATGGGAAAAATGGATTTTGAAATCAAAAAGGGGATTTTGGGAAGAAGTTTTGATAAAATATTTTTTTTAGAAACCCGGTCGCCGTGGGGGTACCAAAGGGCCGGAAGGTTAATATAGCCTAGAGGAACTAGGGAGTTACCGTAGCGTGGTTGAGCTAGCTGCCCCATAATGACGCCGCGGGGGTACCAAGGGTCAGGGACACTAACCAATCACTCTCTCATGTCGCTACGGGGTCACCAAAGGGCGAGTTATATTAATAGTTTGAAAGTGATGGTTTTGAAAGGCGAAAATGGGGAGCGACATCGACATGCATTTGCATTCCATGGCATTGCATTGTTTGTACTTGAGTTGATTGGAATGTTGTATTATCCTGACCTTGTATGATCCCCATTCCCATTGCTCTATTCTTTGTATGGATTCACGGAGATACAAGAAGCGTGTCTTAAGTGCCTTCTACTGAGCATATTGCTCACCCTATACATCTAACATTTTTCAAGTCATGGCAGAGAGTTGGCGGATGACAATCCACCACAAAACTGACGGAGTATTGGGAGCCCTCATTTTACTGTTTTGTACTTAGGCCATACTTTTGGTATATCTATTGTTTTAGAAATGTAATTAAATCACTGGTCATGGCCTTATAGCATAAGAATGAAACTAATGTAATCATTGTAAATAACTCCATGAGGTTGTAGCATGTGATGTTGTAAGATGATTAAATGATGGCATGTTAGTTTACGATTGTTGGATGTCTCATATTTGATGGTTTATTTCAAGATTAGATCATTTTAAAGCTTCCGTTCAAATCTTTCTATAGCTCCACAAGTGCAGTCTCACTAATGCAGGTTTTAAGCTCGGCATAGCCATTTCGGTCGACCGAAATGGTACATCGGTCGACCGAACCAAGTGATGACTCTCGGGATCTCCATTTCGATCGACCGAAATGAGGATCGGTTGACCGAACCATCAACGTACTCTCAGCATCGTCGTTTCGGTCGACCAAAACAGAGGTTCGGACGACCGAAGCTAAGGGCCTCATTTCGGATGACCGAAGCTCAACTTTGGTTGACCGAAATGAACTGCGCAGTATGGCTTCATTCTTCTTTCCGGAACTTGTCACCTCGTGCACTTCAATGTCTAAGGCACGGTTTGGAAGTTTGATCCTAGTGCAATGATGATGTTTGGAAACTAGAAATGATAGGTTTGACGTAGATGACCTCGGGTTCGAGTAAGGACCCGGCTAACGGTCCAGGTCCTCGGGTTCAGGGCGTTACACAGGTAATGTCAATGATAAATATTATGCTCATGAACAAAATAAATCTACAAACAACAAAGGTGATAGAGGGCAATCTGTTCATATGGCGCCCGTAAGTACACGCACACACACTACATCAAAACAGTTCACTGTCTTAATGCCAGTAAACCATTTTAACCACACATCATGAGAAATTAGTCTCGAGTCATCTCTGAGTAGGTTGGCCTACCAGTTTCTAGATACTTATGCCTTCAAATATGCATGAAGACTCCATCAGATGGAATAATGTTTTCTTTAAAGATGTGTTTTCACAATAGTCATGTGGTGTATTTGGGAGGAGAAAGAAATAGAAGGGTACATGGTGGTGTTGAACACACTCCTCATCAACTAACACTAGAAGAAGGTTTAGATGCAGCAGGGTATCCCTCTCCTGTTAATCACATGTATTGATATAAACCTGGTTGTTTTAGAATTTGGTTTATTTGTTTACTTTTATATTATTTTCTGTTCTTTTATGGTATGTTATAACAGCTTTTCTCAAAATAATAAAGATTTTGTACTTTTATATTGTTTTCTGTTCTCTTCTGGGAGGGTAATGACTGATAGCAACTTTCACACACATGCACACACAAAAGCACAGCCCCCCCCCCACAAACACACGTGTTTGTTAATAATAATAATTAAAAAAAAAATCATTCTTTACAACACAAAATGAGGAAAAAAATTCTTGATCTCACGAGACAAATAAGAACGGTTAAATTTTCAGATTTTGCTCTTCACAAAAACACAAGGCCACATACACACACACAAACCCATGGGCATGTTAATAAAATAATCATTAGAAAAAAAATCTTGATTTCAAGAGACAAGTAAGAGCATTTAATGCTTACATTGTTAGATTCTGTAATGGACCCTTCAAGAATCGTGGCCCCCACTATATATTCTTCCGTATGCCCTTTAAGAATTGACCAAATAGTGAATCAATATGTGTAAATTATATATATATATATATATATATATATATGATGCGAAGAGTATCAGAGCTATTCGAGATCTTATCCCTGGGGAACTGAAGACGAGAGAGAGGAAAAAAAACGCAACATGCTAGTTTCTGTTTTCAATTTTTTCGTTGGCAGTCTTAAGTTGGCCGAGAATTCCAATGTTTTTGTCTTCTTTGATGCCA
>JAOTQH010000001.1:2878698-2889973 GCA_025631255.1 Cornus kousa | reverse complement strand
TAATTAAACCAACCATGCATTAAAATTCTAATCATAGTGAGAGTTATTCTTATTTTAGTGAAAGGGTGTCAGTTTTCACTTAAACCGGGAAAGGGCTTTTTGTGTGAATTTTGTCCAATGTTCATGGAACCTTTTGGAATGTTTCAAAATGATTTTATTAGGTTGTATTCACCTTGTTTAACTTGTTTTGAGTCAAGTTTCTCTCTTTTGTTGTGAGTTGACCATTTTACCCTTAGGTAGTGGTTTTTGACCTTTGTTTCCGCTTTTATTCTTCTTGAGTTCCGGGACTTCATGGAAGGTCACTTTGGTGTCGTGGAGGTGTTTTATATCTCCATAGATTTTGATTCATCTTTTGCTTCCACATTTCGGATCTGTTATCGGGTCATTCCTTCAGTTCTTCACTGATGCACTGGCCTAAAAACCAGGGTTGTTACACCACCACTGCCTTCCACCATCACCACAACTGCTTTCCACCACCTTCTACCACGACCACCACCGCCACTTCCATTACCTTTCACCACCAGCACCATTGTTGCCACCTTCACCACCACACTATTGCCACTACCACCAACTTCCACCACCACCACCAGCTTCCACCATTACCACCGACCACCGCCACCACTAACTTCCACCATTACCACCAACCACCGCCACCTCCATTGCTTTCCACCACCGTTATTGCCACCACAACTGTCAACATTACGCCACCACTATCACCGCTGTAACCACCACCACATTCCACCACCACCTTCCACCTACATTATTACCGCCTTCCACCACTCCCACCGCCAACACTGTCGTCGCCTTCCACCACCACCACACCGACACCGTCACTGCCACCTCCACCAATACCGTTACCTCCATTGCTACCTCTACCACCGCTACAACCTCCAATGCCTTCCACCACCACCACCACCACTGTCACCTCCACCACCTTTCACCACCACCACTGCCACTGTAACTGCCTTCCACTATAATCACCTACACCATGAACGCCTTCCACCACCGCCACCGCCATTGCCTTTCACCAAGACCATTATCGCCTTTTGCCACCACCGCTGCTTTCCAACACCACCATCTACGCCACTACCGCTGCTTTCCAACACCACCATCTACGCCACTACCGCTTTCTACCTCCACCACCATCCTCACTGCCATCTACCACCAGTATTTTCTTTTAAAAAAAATTATAAAAGAATATTATTTTGTTAATTTAATTTATTTGTTAATAATAAAGTATTTTAGATAATTCAATTTAAAATTCATTTCATCCAACTAAAAAATAAAATAATTATTATAATTCTATTTCTACATAAATCATATTTGCAACCATAGAGCCACAAAAGTCATTTCATTCCATTCTATTCCCAGTTGCTGTATATTTCGTTCCCCAACAATAAACCCAACATTATTAGATTTGAATTCTGTGAATATTCTTTTGGAATCATTAAATTCAACATCTTTCTTTATTTTGTTTTTTTGTTTATTTTGTTTATTTGTTTTAATCACTTTTCTTAACTAGATCAGTACAAGACAAAACACCATATATGGACTAGTACACGCGCGCACACATCAGATATAGAAGTATATTATTAATATTACACACTCTTGAATCTAACCATCATATGTTTCACCGAGGCTCCGGTGAGCGGTGATTGTCAGATCCCGGCACCGTAAAGCCTCCGGTGATATGTGCATATCACTTCGTGCTCAGGTATGGTGGTCTTTACATATCTTGGACTGTTGGTCTTTCTTTTCTTTTCTTTTTTCGATTAATTTTTTTCTCCCTCTTTCTGGGTGTTAAATTCTTAGATTTATGTACTAAAAATATCTGGGTTTAGTGTTTCAATTAACGCATATTTTGTGGGTTATGTATCTATCTCTGGAAAGAACCCAATTTATGTTATTTTTATCATCAATATGAATTTGAATCAGAGAGACACCTTGAGATGAACAGTTGTAGAAGGCAACTTAAATTTGTGCAATTGGAAGTTCTCATGTTAGATACTCTATGTATGTGCTTGTTAGTGTGTGTGAGTGTGTGTGTATATATATATAGCAGTACTTACTATTGTGTAACGATAGACAAGCAATTACACTGAAATATACGTAATGAAGTTTTTCTACAAAACCCCAAAATATATAATAATAATAATAAATAAATAAATAAGTAATCAGGGAAAGTATTAGATATATTCTAAATGGAAATGAAATATTAGCTTGCTGGAATGCTGTGGTTGGATGCTTAATGGATTTTATGTTGAATATTTTCTAGATGTTTGACTTATAATTATGGCTGTTAGCTTCCTGTTGGTGTTAGGGGATTTTTTTGCTTTGCAAGGAGAACTGCTGTATCATACTTGAGCTGTGAAATTTTAAACTGCTTAAGATGGCCTCTGTACATAATCACACTTCTGAGAGTAAACATGGATTATCCAATATTTTGGGGCGTGAAAATTGTGAAGACTACTTGCTTTTTCGTGGTGAAACTTCCCTTGGGGACGGATTCCGGGCCTTCTTGTACTGTCTTGGTCTTGCTTATTGTTTCATTGGATTATCAGCTATAACTGCTCGGTTTTTCCGGTCTATGGAAACTGTTGTTAAGCAAACTCGGACAGTGGTGGAGATAGATCCTTGCACGTATGTTGAATTTGTTAGACATGAGAAGGTGTGGAACTACACAATTGCGGACATCACTCTGCTGGCATTTGGTACCAGCTTTCCCCAAATTTCTCTAGCTACTATTGACGCCATACGAAACCTTGGGCAGCTTTATGCTGGAGGTTTGTTTTTCATCTCACCTTTGGCGCATATACATTCAGATAAAACTGATGGCTTGTGTTTCTAAGCAAAACTAATAAAATAAAATTTGAAAGTTTATGTCATCTTATTAAATTACTTGTGATTGACTATGTATTTAAAAACTCTCTCTCTCTCTCTATCTTAATATACACACACACATACATATATATATATATATATATATATTTGAATTCATTTAGTGACATTTAACTTTTTTTCCCCCCTAATCAAAACCCTTAGTTAATTTTTCATAATTAGTTGCTTCTATAGTTTCTTTCTGTTGACTTTTATTCTCGACACCTTCTTTTTATTTTTTTTCCACCATGCAGTTTTATCATTTTGCTTTGTTTTTTAGTTTTATGAATTTCCTGAATTCAGTTGTCAAGTATTTTTCTTTTCTCCTTGTTGGGTAAGCTGTATGAAGAACATTATTTTATTTTTATTTTGAAGATGGTTAGTGAAGGGGTTTAACCCTTAGTTTCTTGGATATCCACAACAGATATGTTGATAAATGGACACCACACTGTTAACTCAAGTCAAAAGAGCCTTTTCCGAATTATTTGGTTCGGATACATGATTCCATATTTTCTTTCCTTTCTAAGGCAGGTAAACCACATCTTATCATATATTTCCTTACTAGTTCTATCCATTTTAATTTTGGTGTTCCTTTTTCCTATCAGAATCCTTAATGTGGACAATGTCATTCTTCCTAATTGGTGCATTTAGTGGTCTTCTTGCACATTTCAAACCATCTAATCAATTTCTCTTATTTTATCTACTATTGGTACTATTTCATCCATTTCTCCAGTATGTTAATTTCTAACTCTGTCCATTCTTTCTTGCCGCACATCCTTCTCAACATTCATATTTCTTTTACAGTCACTTTAATGCATGGGTTGTTTCTTACCTGCCTAATGTTTTGTCCTATGAAGAGTAGTTGGTCTAATAGCTGTTTTATAAAACTTTCTTTCATCTTATAGGGATACACCAATCGCACAATAAAAGACTCCTCCATTTAACATCATTTCTAATTTCTCCTTCATTATGAATAATTGATCCGAAATATTAGAAATGTTCAATTTTTGGTATCTCATATGACTGAGAGAAAAAATTTTGGTGTCACTTGATCCTCGATCTTTACCCCATTCCGATTTTTATTTCTATGTTTACTAAAGTTGCAATTCAAATCCTTTTAATTATATTGCTTCCTTTCAAACCTCCAATTTAACACTTACTGGTTCTCTAGTTTATAAATTAAAATAATATCATCAGGAAATAAAATATGGAATCTCATCCTAAATGGGTCTCACCAGTTCATGCGTAACTCAGGCAAAAAGATATGGGCTGACTCCTGACATAAGCCTACAGTAATTTGAAATTTGGTTCCTCACAGTCGTTCTAACTATAGTCATACCATATGAAGATCATCTTTCTTCTTCTTGAAAACTGCAAGGACAAGAATGCAGAAGAGACTAGGCACCATTAACCAGGCTAGACTAGGCACTGATTTTGTCCTTGCAGTTTTCAATATACATTTTCATGCATCTCTCGAAATCAACAGTAGAAAAGAGTGGAGTACTAAAATGCTGTATAAGAGTATCACTTGATAATTTGTAATTAACTTGAGAAGTCAAGGTTTTTATTGCTAAGTGACGTTGTAAGCTATCACAATTTCTTCCAAAGACTCGAGATAAGGGAAAACTAATAGAAGTTGATAACTAGAACTTTAAATAGTGTATTTAAATTTGGGGAAATTGAAAGAAATCTCTTTCCCAACAAAAACTTTTGTATGTCTGCATGTATGTATGAATCAGGTTATTTATGGTAGAGTATCTGTTTGTGAATGCTTTGGTATGTAGATCCAATCAGATTTTTTTTAACTAATATGTAAAATTAATCCATTCTTGAATAGTTTTGCAATTGCTTCTTGTGAATAAATATGTAAAATTAATCCATTCTTGATCTTTTATTGATGCAGAAAATAGGACTTCCATTAATCTTGGAATAGTCTAGTCATAAATTATTAAACAATATGATTGATTTTTTTCTTCTATTTTCTAGAAATATTTGCATGATATGTTTTGGTGATTGCTTTTGTATTCCTTGTTCCTGCTTGAAATTAGTTGATGATCTTAAAATTATAATTTTTTTGCCTTTTAAAATTATGATCGACATTTACATATTAAAGTTTGTTAAGCATCCACACATTGAACAGGTTTGGGTCCTGGAACGCTTGTTGGTTCTGCTGCATTTGATCTATTTCCCATCCATGCTGTTTGTGTTTTGGTCCCAAAAGCTGGAGAGTTGAAAAAGATATCGGATGTAGGAGTTTGGCTAGTAGAGCTCTTTTGGTCTTTTTGGGCTTATATATGGCTATATATAATCTTAGAGGTAATCTTTGTCTATCCTCGTCATCTTGGTTCTGTTATTGTTTGCTTTGATGTGAAGACACGTGGGGCACTTACATGGTACACGATAATAGTATTCAATGATGAGAATTAGATTCACTATTTGGGTTTCTAGAGAGCATAAATTCACAAGTAAGTCTTTTGACAAGTAGTATAAATCTATGTTTCTGTTTTGATATCGATAGAAAGGTTCAGTTCCATGTTTCGCTATTGCTTCTCTCATAGATAATGATGTGAAATTTTTGTTCATGTGCGGATCCTCAGTTCCATAAGATTATGTCACATAGCTGATTTGATTGATTACTTGAATTCTTTTGGTGTGTTTTACTCGATAGGAGACAAATCCATCCATGAGAGCCCTTGTTAACGGGAATATTAACCATAAAGTTAACTTTGCAATTGTGGGAACTGAATGATACAAATAACCTGGGCTTTGGTAAAGATAAGCTAACTTACTGATATAATTATTAAGCATTACTATTCCTTGACTCTAGTAGATGTTTGTTTCTACTTAGATGTGCAGACCACATAATTGGTCTAGAGCATGTAATCTACAGATGCTGTTTATGTGCTTCAACAAACATGCTCAGGGCTGAGGAACTTTGACATGCTACTACTAGAAAATATTTTCTTATACATGTTCTGAATTTTGTGTGCTATATTGTTGTTGCCCCCAAATCCGATGATTATCCTCTTGCACCTGTGTGTATGTGTGTATATGTCATTGGAAAACATATTTATTTATTTTTCCAATATTTTCAGCTAGTGGATGCATTTCTTCAAATTGATACATTGTCAATTGATATTGGAATGACTGATCCCATTCTCTCTCTTATCAGAACCATTTGAGACTTTTATGCTGAAAAGTTTCTCATTTACAGGTATGGACTCCAGACATTGTTACTCTCTGGGAGGCCTTTCTGACAGTGTTGCAGTTTGGGTTATTGCTGATACATGCTTATGCTCAAGACAAGCGTTGGCCCTATTTGTCTCTTCCTCTGTATGTTTTTTATTTTTATTTTTATTTTTTATTTTATTTGTGCTGGTCTTACTTGATATCCTGCTTATGATGTGTTTTATATGTTTCAGGGCCAGAACTGAGAGACCAGAGGACTGGGTGCCAGAACAGCGTGCTTCATTTAAACATGACAAATTCTATGATGAGTACTCTGAAGTACTTCAAGTTGGGGAAGACGAAAGCAGAAGCATTGTTGATATTTTCTCTATTCATTCAAGAAATGAAATAGGTAAAACTCACAGATGTCTTAACAATGAAGTAATATATAGTCTAGATTTCAAAAAACAATTAATAAAAACAAAAAATTATGATATATAGTCTATTCAGATGACACTAGTTCTAAATTTTAGTAATTATATTTTTCATGATTTTATATGATATAATATTTAGATCTGAAGAAAGAGTGCAAAGGGATTGTATATAGGACAGAAGAAACAACAAAATATTGGGAGGTTGCTTGCCCAGAAAGAAAAAAATAGGTGGAAGAGGATTCTTCCAAAAAGAAAAAGGGGAAAAAAAAAATAATTAAAAAAAATAAAATAAAATAAAATAAAATAAAATTGACCACCGAAGAAAACTCCAAAGCAGTGGTTCCATTCTTAGGTAGAAAATCTGCTTTTGAGTTGCCTGCCTTTTGGAAATCAATAGAATGACACTCTCAAAGCTAAACATTTTATATGACCCCTCTGCAAATGTGGTTTAATCTTCAAAAGCTCACTGACCACTTGCCCCCACAAATGATGGTGGAGGAATCTCTTTGCACTATAAATTGTAGTATTTGAAATTTTGAATAGAAGACAATGCAGTTACGTTTTGGTGTTCTCCAGTACCTAATCCCAGCCAGGTACGCTACCCATGGAAACTTCCAAGAGGAAAACGGCACTGGACTTGGATTACCAAAACAAGGATATAACTTCTTTCTAAATTCTAAAGAAAGAGGGAAAGAAATTTGAAAAGGAAATCTTTCTAGCCTTTTCTGCTAAAAAAAATTTAAAAAATTCATTTAATTTCCTGAAAAAGGCTTTGTTCCTTGAAATACTGCTGGCACCAGCTAAATCCATCGTGCGAATTGCTCTTGCACATGGTAAACATATTAGGAAATAAGGTTCTAAATACCCCATCTCTTTCATGCCAAAGCTAGCATACACAATGGTAAAAGTTTTCCCAGGGCTAAAGGGAGGGGTAAGGTCAAAAAAAGGGAGGGTTAGGGTCAAGGGTTCGATTCTTAAACCATTTTTTTACAACTGTGCAAGGGTTTAATATTTTGAGAGAGACAGTTGAAGAGAAGGCAATATGTCCTACTGAAGAAGATCTCCATATTAGGTAAACTACTATTTATTCTAGTGATTTTGTGCTTAAAGTATGACTGACTCGACTCATATGCAAAGGTAATACAAATTTTCCATTGTTCAATTTATGTGTTTATCATAATTAAATATGTTGAAAGATGATTGCTGGGTGCCTTGGTAAAAAGTGAGACCATCAAGTGTGGAAAGTTTGGTTTGCATCCAGTCCACCCCCAGCACAATGCAGGTGATCTAGAGGCTTGGTTGAGGCTTGGGGAGGATGTACAATGGGGGTCCAAGTCCATGATTTTTGGAGGGTTGCGCCTTTATGCATTTGGTGGTTTCTTTGGCTTGAAAGAAATAGGAGATCCTTCAAAGGAAAGGAGACTCCTATAGGGACTTTATAGTTTTCCCCCATTACCACCCTCTTTTGTTGGGTTCTGGGAAGAAATTGTAAATCCATAGAGGAAATTGTTGATGTTTTGGACTCTTTGAGAGTTTAGAGGCCCTATTTAGTCTTGTGTAGCTTTTGAGGGATGCATTCCCCTTTTGAACGCTTTTCTAATGCAGATATTACTTATCAATAAGAAAGAAAAAAAACCCGAAAGTATTTATATGATCTAAATGAAAGCTATAGATGAGGCTAAATTTTCAGCATCTGAAGATTTTAATGGCTTACTATGTTGTTGAAAAATACGTGTAAGGATAAATAAAATGCCACTTCTTCTTGTACTGGGTAATTTTATACATTTCCCACAATAATTTGTAATCTAAATATATCTTTCTCAAAGTATAACTTGCAGATCCTTTGTATCAAACTGTGCCTGGTACTGATGTGGTTGAATCATCTAATGAACATCTCAAGGAAAAGATTGTTTTTGAAGAACCTCACATGCTCTTAATTTGGAAGCAGCAATTTGTGGATGCACTCATGGTACTTAAATTATTATCTATGTTTTAAATTCTTTGTAATTTTTATTCCTAATTTTACCACTATTTTAAGGAAGAGTAATTGAGGCGTATAATTATCTATGTTTCTCTCTCTGAAGAGAGAGAGAACCATTGTTATAAATGATTAAAGAACCTCTCCATATACATTTTGGGATTAACCGTAAGTAGTGGATCAGATAATGAAAGAATTTTTTTTTTTTATCATACGAAATAATAATAATAATGATAATATCATCATCATCGTCATCTCATAGTTTTTACTTTTTGAACCTTTTTACAATATCTACTTTTATCAAAAGCTGCCTAAAATTTATCTGGATTGCTATTTTTTGCACTCGAGTTTACACTTCTAAACAAAAATGAAACTTATAATGTAGCTTTTTGAAGTCAACATCTGAACTCTGAAGTGATTCTGGACTTTAGTCTGATATTCTAGGCTGAAAGTAATATTTCCTTTATCCCAGAAAAAATAACTCTCTTCCATCATTTGATTTTATATTATTTTTTGAAAAGTTTATGTACTTTGTATAACATTCATGGTTTATACTTTTTTGAAATTGCAGCACATAAGTCAATAAGGTGAAAGGTAAGTTTTAGATTTACGATTTTGGAAATTAAATCTTCCCCAACACAATGTGAATGCATTAAATCCCACTCCCTTAGAAAGTTGGATTCCTAGGAGGGGCATTTAAATTTGGATGGAGTGACTAATAAAATGCAATATATGTTATTTCAAGCTGTTCTCAGCTGAAACTTTTACCACTTGAAAAAAAAAAGGATTCAATTTTCTTTATGGGCCAATAATAATTATTATTATTTTTTCCCGCTTGATAAATATTCTTATGAACTGTAGTTGAAAATAATACTTCTTCCTTTTTGAATAGTGTATGATGCCAATCATATATTGTACACACACATGTATATATATTTCCCCAACATCAACTTTTCATTTGTTAATCATTTTTTTTTCCTGTGTGTTTGTAAATATATCAAATGATTTGAGCCCATTGACCCACAATGCGTTTTTCATGACCGTTTTACACTTTCTAAATCTGAAGTCTACCACTATCAAGGAAAAAAAAAATCCAAGTCTACCAGTATTTCTTTTAGTTTCTTAGTCAGTCTAAAATTTTCACACGTTGACAGTATATTTTCTTAGTCAGTCCAAATAGTGTCAACTGTTTGTATCTAGTCCTTTCCACCCAGCACCCCGCAAATGTGGGACTAGAAAACTTGGTGGTGGTCTTTGGGTCGGGATCTTACTATTTGGTTACATGGAGTTGTAGGTCTATTATATGCCTGCATTGTTTGGTTTGTTTATGGGTAAATTACACTGACCTCCCCTAAGGTTTGGGCAAATTACAAAGGGTAGACCGTCAGCGTTTATTACTTTGACCTCTCCTAAATCCATTTGCTGGCAGTCGGAAAGTGACTTTTAAGTGTGAAAATTTAGTGATGCCTTGATAGTTGATATTGTAATAATATATTTTATTGCATTTTATCAAGGGAAGGACAAAATTGTCATTTTATAAAATTTGGTCAACAATTCTGCCGGAAAGAAAACACTAGGGGTGTCGTTGAGCACACACGCCAAATCTCATGGAAGGTCGAAATAATAAATGTTGAACGGGCTACCCGTGTGTAATTTGCCCAAACCTGAGGGGAGGTTGGTGTAATTTACCCTTTTTTTTTTATCTGCCAAGAGGATATTAAATTGGATGTAGATTTTGGATCCTGATCAAAATAAACAATTCTGCAGTTGAAGCAAAATTTCGAACTCCACTGCCAAAATAAATTTGGATCCTGATCGAAATAAATAATTCTGCAGTGGAAGCATGAGGTCAATTTATTGCTTATTTCGATCAGGATCAAATTTAATTAATTTGGCAGAATTTTTTATTTCGATCAGGATCAAAAATTTCAACCTCCTAGTAAAGCTCTACACTACAATCTAACGTGGTCTTGATTAAATTTGGTTGTTTTTCAATTTAATGCTTTTTGAAGCGTGCATTCAATTTTGTAGATATCACTGGAAAATTTACACCATTTTATTTAAAAACTTTTAACTATTTTTCATGGATAATTCTTCTTCCTTAAACAGTTGGAAACCGCAGAATCGAGAAAATTGAACAATACATCCCTGCGGGTTGCAAGAATTCTCTGGCAGTCACTCCTTGCACCATGGAGACTTCTGTTTGCTTTTGTGCCTCCTTATCAGATAGCTCACGGGTGGATTGCCTTTATTTGCACTCTACTTTTCATCAGTGGGATAGCTTACATTGTAACACAGATCACAGATCTTATAAGCTGTGTCACAGGTTTTCCTTCTGACTGGGAGATAAAGCTCCTAGATTTAGTTCAGCTTACTACCCGACTAGAGACCTGTACTATTTTTTTCACACGCTCTATTTTCTTGCAGGAATAAATGCTTATGTTATAGCATTTACTGCATTAGCAAGTGGGACCTCATGGCCAGATTTAGTGGCCAGCAAGATTGCTGCTGAACGACAGACAACAGCAGACTCCGCCATTGCAAACATCACTTGCAGGTTCTATTTATCAACTTTGAATAATATTAGGGCTATGTTACACACTAAAATTGGGTTATGATCTAAACAGCCAAATTCTTTCTAGGAGGCTTCTCGATGTTACCTTGTTGATAATATATTATTGCAGATTTAAGAAAATTATTTTGAGCAGTTACGTAAAATTTATTCAAGTGGAAGTTATACATTTCACCTGTTGTCTGTTGATGTTAAAACTTAAAAGTAAAAAAAAAAAATATATAAATATATATATATATATATTTA
>JAOTQH010000001.1:2845366-2859806 GCA_025631255.1 Cornus kousa | reverse complement strand
ATTTGTGAAACTGTTTTTGAAAAACTTCCTTCAGTCCATTTTCGGGGATTAAAATGTTCATTATATCCAAATTTGTATCAAACAAATTTCATTTAGTTTTGACTAAAACTCAATTATAGACTTGTCAAATGCAGAGCAAGTCCATTTGGTAAAAATGATTGATGGAACAAGGATTATTGTGAATTTCAGTAAAACTGATGCCTAGACTATAACAAAAGCAGTGTAAATGGTAGCTTTACTTGGACAAAATGATTATTGATTGGAACTAATATTATTGGAAATTTTAGAATTCTGTACACTATATTTTGTAAACCAATTTACACCAAATCGAGAAGCTGGATACTCTATCAACTAGGCCACTACCCGCTATACTAGAGTTGTAAACCTATGTTTCAAAATGGACCCAATCTTCTCCGGTCCCTCGTCCTGTTCAGGATCATCCAATGTACTACTAAATCAACAATACTACACACTTCATACAGTCCAACATACTGCATTACAGTTGTAAACTCATGCAATAACGATGTAGCACTCATGCAACACATTTACATCAAATATTACATCGTGCCGTAACGCTTCAACAATATTAAATTGATAATTCAACACCTTTACGTAATTGTTGCATTATTGATTTAAAGTAGTTGGGTTGTCAATAAACGAATGGGACAACACTAGACCTAAAATTGCACAGGAGAGAATCCTAATCCGTTTCAAAATATAACTTACTTAATCCACTTTGACACTATTATATTCCTATGTCCTGCTATCTCAGTCCAACACATTTTCAGATTGATATTCTATTGACAAATGCAATCAGTCAATCCAATACCATTTTTTTTTAGTTTTTTTTTTCCTGCTATTTGAACATCACATATGAGTAGTAGCAGGGCATAAGGTTATAACAAGATGAATATATTTGATACCTTTATTAATACTATAATTATGTCCTGTTATCAAAGTCCCAACACAAATTTTCAGCTTGACATGCTGATTCAATCAGAACGGTGGTAAATCAATATACATGGCCTTGACAACGACGCAGAGCTTTTGCTGCGGCCGCTGAGATCTATTAATGGGCACTACTTTCTTAAAGCCTAAAAAAGAATGTCAAGAAAGGAACTCGTTACCTACGCAATCTGGATCCGACAATGCCAGGGCATCTGTATCTGTTGCCATCTAAACACTCCTTTGATAACGTGGAACGAAATCTTTGACTAGTGGTTTATGTCCGATGAGATCAGCACTCCCTTGATGTGCTCTACCTCTAACCATCACCTGTTGCACTGTGGATTCATTCGGATTGTTGCAGATTCCGAGTTTGACAACGAATGTAACTGTGCTACCCTTGTCAGCGCCCTCACTCTCAATCCAGATGTGACCTTCCATGAGATTGACAAACCTGATTCCATCATTTTAAAATGGTGAGAGTCGTCCAGTGATAAACAACATACATGGAAATATCCAAATCAGCTAAACATCAATTTTATTTTATTTTTTGGTTACTTGAAAAAATGTTAATTAGCTAGTTACTTTAAGAATTGGAGAATACCAAATAACTAAGCTCTCTGTCTGCAATATCTAAAAGTTAAGAATTGCTATAATGGAAGTTGACTAGAGCTCTTTGTGAAATGAATTAAAGGAAAGTACCGTTTACAAATGGCGAGTCCCAGGCCCGCACCACTACCATTACTACGACTTGATCCACTTTGAGAATGAGCGAATTTGGTGAAGAGGAGTGGAATATCTTGTGAGACAATTCCACAGCCAGAATCCTTAACCTGAAAACGAGAGATATATCATCAAGGACATGCATGAGAAAAAAAAGAGTTTTATATTGTTCCAAGCAATTACTATACCATAGATTAAGATATAAGCAATAACTGCTCATCTTAAGAAATCTAAGGCAAGATGCACACATGATGTCTGACCTGATCACACATGAAACATAATGTTGCATGTTTGTTCTTTTATTACTGTACCCTTACCCATTGACGTTTTATTTATTTATTAATTATATATATATGTGTGTGTGTTAGGTTGTCAAAATTTCGTTAGTTAGTGGTGGTACCTATGTCCAAGAGCAGAATCGGAACTTGAAACTACATCAAAGGTCAAAAAAGTAAAATCATTTATTGAATAACAAACTCACCAATTAGGAATTCATAATCATGCATGGTTATCATAATCCATCTTAGGGCACCATGCATTCATGTTTTGATTCATGAAAAAAATGTTTTGAAATGCATAAAATTATTTTTAGTGAAGATTTTCGGCTATGAAAATGAACGTGTCTTCAAAAATTCACCAGAAACAAAATACTTTGAATTTAGTTATGGGTTTTATATATTTAGAAACTAAACTTGATTAACTTTCCAGCGATATATTATATCCTAATTTCAAGTCCATTCGATACTTCAATGAAACATCCAAAGTCAGGCTACATGCAATCAAGTTCTGCAGATTAGATCGATCAATCGAACTTAATCTCGTTCGATCGAAGGTTGCCCCAGAAAGGTTCATCTTGAGATCAACAAGGAGTTTGAAGATCCTGAACTTGACCTAGGTTGAACATCTTGAGAGTGGATCAGTTTGTCTGGAGTAGGTCCCGTGATATTTTAACTCTCAATTAAGGATTTTTCTATGTGAAATCTTGTGTTCTTGCATGATTTATTTATTTTTGCTCTCTATATTTAACTGAATCATATTATTGCTTCAAACTATAATTAACACAATTTAAAAATCAGCTATTATGAGTTAAATTTTGACAGGATCTATTCCCGCTCATCTAGATCTATGTTGGGCCTAACAGAGGGGTGGGGGTGGTGGGGTTGCAAGCTCTTCTACCTTCCATTGTCCAACTTTGGACCTAGTAAAAATAAGCCTAGAGGTGCAATCTGCAATTCCCGAATAAACCACTCAAGTATAACATATAAATGGACAAAGTTAAAACCTCCATACCCGCAATATGGACTGCAAAAAATAATTAACGTTAGCCCAAAGAAAAAGGAAACAGAATACTAAACCTGCACTCGCAAGTAGAAGTGGCCATCACTTGATACAGGATATTCAGGAGGCTGCAAGTCTCTTAAAGATTCTTGTTTTGCAATAGAAGCCACAACTAAAATACTACCCTCCTTCGTGAACTTCACTGCATTGCCCGCAACGTTTAAGATAGCTTGCATAAGCCGTTTCTCATCACCAACAGCATAGACAGGTACATCTGGGCCCAAAAACAAGGTCATGGATAATTTCTTTACTGCTGCAACAGGCTTTATCAAATTAATGACCTGCAGTTAAATAGATGAAATCCAACAACGTTATCAGGATGCCACAGTACTGCAGATTGGATTGTCTTAAATCTGTATTAGCAGATATAAAGTGCTTGGTTCCACCTTTTTTCCTTTTGCTAAGCAACAGATGATAAAGTATTTAGTTTGGGCTAGTTACCTCTCTGAACACCCCATGAAGATTGAACGTTCTGCTATCTAATTCTAGGCTACCATCTTCAAGTCTAGAAAGATCAAGAACATCGTTAATGAGTGTTGCCAGAAGATTGCTACTCTTAAGCACCGTCTCTATCATAACCCTCTGTTCTGGAGTCAACTCAGTTTCTAAAAGAAGCGAAGACAATGCTATAATTGCATGCATAGGCGTCCTCATTTCATGGTTCATGACAGCTAGAAAATCGTTACGAGCACGGATAGCCATCTCTGCCTCTTGCCGAGCTCTATCTAAAGCAACATTCTGCTCCATTAGCTGATCACGGGCATGCATAGACTCTTCCAGAATCGCAGCATGAGAGAGAGCAACAGCAACCTGTGCAAAAGAAAATAGTAGAAAAATATGAGAAAACACGGTCTGATGACATTTTATAAGTCATGAATTAAGCCATAAAAATTTGAAAACCATTAGCGTCTGAGAAATGAACATATATGAGTAATGACTAATATATTGAAACTAAATGAGCAATATTTGGAAAACTAGGAATGTCAAATACAATTACAAGGAAGTAAAAGGAAACCTACAATGTACATTATCTTCCTATCTGTGGTTCAGTAACTCATACATAATAGGGAACCAAAAAAGTGTAGGAGTTCTGAAAAGAAACAATTTTCGTATTTTGACCATAATTTACTCCTAATCCGTGCAATGCATGCATGATAAACATGCTAGTTGGCCTTAACATTCAATCAACTGGGGATGCATTATGAAGAATTGCTCATGTTCTAAACCTCAGTCAAGTCACTGAAACAGAAACTGCAGGACCATAGCAAACAACTAATGTATCATCTTATTATAGTATCATGCATGCATTTGATATCCAACGGGAACTGAACATATTCAATGCCTTGTCAGTGGTACTAGGATATTGAACACACAAGGGAGTTTTTCCCCAAATGACAAAAAGAACAAAAGACATGTAGAGGAAGGGGATTCACTTCAAATTGAACATGAACAAGAACAAGTTTTGGGGATGGCAAATATCCCACTTACCTTGATATAGTAACTATAAATTTGAAAATTATACATCAATCACAATAAATGGGATCGCAAGTTTTCGGTCAAAGTGATGTACATTATGAACCAGTTAGAAAAAGAAAAGAGAGGGGATGAGAAGAAACGAGATGAAAGGGAATGTGAGAAATTTTATAAAATATACCAAGCAAAAATGTCAAACATAAAAAAGGGAAATATTCTAAAATTTGTCACTAAAATAAGTCAATAATAATGGAACACATCAGCACATATAACACTGACTGATAGGATAATTTAGCAAGTTATTTACATGAGAGAGAATAAAAATCCCTTTCAAAAGAAACAAAAAGGTAGTGACAGTTACCAGAAAACTACTTGTTGTACCGACAATCCCGGTAAACAAGGAAAACTGTTCTTGTCTACAGATGTAGTCATAGATGAGCACTTCAATAATCCTGTCATTTCATACATAAGAGCAAATATTTCTTTATTGATTCATTAACTCAACTACATAATATTGTTTTGAATGGTTCACTTAATGTTTTTTCCTTAAAGAATCTGAAAGTGGCTTGCAATTGAAAAACTAAGAATTTTCACTGAAGAGGATTGTTTATCTCTCGATTCATTAGTTGCTTTAATGTCGTTAACCAAATTTTCCACGTAATATTCTCAAAACTAAGTCACAAATTGGATAATAACTTGGAGTAAACAGGAAATGTTCACTCAGTTCAAATTTATAGGGCATGAGAGAAACAGTTAACAAAACTGAAGACTTCTACAGAACAATAGTGCCACCATAAAATGCACAAAGAAAGATTAATGCACAAATGACCATTGTAGATTATGATGACCTCATCTACTTTTAAGCAATTTAAGAGAAAATAAATAGTTCCCTCATCTTAGTCGCATAAAAAAGTAAACTGAAAAACTAGCTATACTGTTGATTACCGATTGAGTGAGTTTGTATTCTGTTGCATAGGGAGGGAAAGATGAACAGAAAATGAGTGGAAAATTGAATCCAATTAAGAACAGATCCTGGCAATGGATCGATATAACTATTTCCATAGCAAGGAAAACATGGGTAAACACAATGATCCCAGTTATAACAATATATACTAGATCACAGCATGATTTATTTTGCAAAAACTCAATCAAAGTAGGGGGGCATTAGAATGCCTAATAGTTTGTCTAAGAGACAGTTAAACAAGTATGAGGTAACAACAAGGCAGTGTTTTCTTTGTATTTGTTTAAAAGAAATAAAAGAAGCCACTTCAAACAAATATGAAGTCAGTCAAAGTGAGTAGTAGGAAACACGAACCTGGTCAGCAACAACTTCCACAAGTTCTAACTCATGCTCACGCCATTTTCTTACACCATTCATAGGGAGAATCAGAACCATCACAGCATAGCTTTTTGCAGAGAGGTCAGGCCAGTCATTGATTAAGAAATTTGAAAGATGTAAAAGTGGTACCCGAACAGCAACAACTTCAGGTGGAACATATCTTCCCACAGGAGGTCTGATCCTTGCCAGTGGACACGTATGTGGAATTGGTATTGCTTGAGCACTATTGAAGACTTCGTTGACTGTGGGAAGATTAATCGGCACTGTAGATCCAACAAGCATCAGATTGTTTAGAGTATGAGAAAGTTTCAGATTCAAACCTCTTTGTGATGGCATCCACAGTGCACATTCCTCTAGATCTAAAGTCCTACCCAGCTCTACAAGAGTAGTTTTTAATATAGTATGTCTGTCAAGTGTACTTCTAATTTCATGAGTAAGCATTCTGACATGTCTTCCAGTTTCTTCTTGCTTAATAATAAGGCCCATCTCCCTGTCAAGCTCCTCGGCCTTATTCTTCAAAAATAGTTCCCGTGTTTTCACACTTAACAGATCAGGAATAATATGAACAAGCATTAGAGCTGTTGCACATGATACAACAGCAGTGGACATTTTTGCTACAGTCATCACCACAGCAACAGTTTTAGAGTGCATAGAGAATGTCCACAAATTGATTAAGTGAGTTGCTCCACAGAGAACAATAAAAGCACCAAACTGCATTAGCACCCATCTGTATGGGAAGAATGCTGATTTTTGAACAAAATAAATAAGCTCCAGGGGAATGGAGAAATATGCAAAGGCAATAAGGAAGTCTGATATATACTGATATTTCACCAGAAGTTCATCAGCAGGCCATTGTGTCTCAATGCAGTCACAAGACTCCATCTTTGTCAACTACACCAATACGCCTGAAAAACACAATATTGGTTATAAAATTATAAATACAAACTGTTCAAAATGATTCTCCATGTTAGGCAAATAAAAACTTCGGGAATAGAAAGCCAGGGTCCACTGCTGGTCTGGATTACCCTATGATGACTATGCCTGGCATGGAAAGCATTATTGTCTCTCTTGCTTAGAGAGACAACTTTCCTAGTCAAAAGGGCACTATCAAAAGAGGTGCTTTATGTAGAGAGGAGCAGATGATATCAGAAAAATCATGTGGAACAAAGAATCTAGTGCATGTCAGCAAGGCTAGTCACCAAGAAATTGCACGTCTGTAAACCATTATTTAGACCAATATCTTGCAGCCACACGATGAAAGCATTGCTCCTTAAGATAGAAATGAAAACATTTTATAACTAGTTTGTGCAGATTATAATGTTGGACCAATTTAGAAGTTGATATAAGGTTGTATGATTATAACATGTTAGGAAGCAAAGCCTTCCAACCTCTATGTGAAATATGTGGAGACCTTTTAAAAATAATTGCAAAAATAAAAAAATAAAAAGCTAAAAAAAATAGAGTAACAAACTAACAACAATTTGGAAGAACAACTATAACACTTAAACAACCAGAAATATCAACTCGTGTGAGAAACCCATTCTAAAAAGGAGGGTTCATGGCTCTCCACGTATAAATTCACCAAAATCATAGTGAGATGTGAAAAAGAAGTCTTCTCAAATATGGCCTGAAATATGACAACACAGTGACACACACAAGAGTACCTTTTTTTCCCGTTCAAAAAATAAGTAAAAAACACCTTCTAAACTTGTGGTTGGAAAACCAATCTTGTAACGTAAAGAAAGAAACCAAGTAAACCCTAGAAACACAATACTGACATATCATCTATGCTACATGGACTCTTCAAAAGCAGATGAAGTACTTGTGTCGGACACAAAAGACTCAGACATGGGCATGAAATTGTGTCCAACCCTTTTAGTTAGACATACACCAAAAAGCATATCCAATTATTTAATTTCATTATTCTTGTTTCAAAACAAGTATGATGCCTATATTAAACACTATGTTACATGGCACTATTTTACTATTCAAAATAAAATAAAATAGTAAATAATCCATCTGGGAATTTATCATGCTCGACGCTTGAATACATACCCGCACACAACACATAAATCTGAGTCCATGTAACCTGGATTATTGCAAAATATCCCATGCGGTCGTGCCATTGTTTCCCCCATAAGTCTGACAAACAATGCTCAAGATCAACACTTCCTATGATTTGGTATAGACTTGCTATGGAGGGAGCTAAAGCAACTCTTTTGCTTTAAGAACATGCCATCAAACTTTGTACTCACGTTCTAAAACAGTTTCAACTTTAGAATGGACAGAAGAAGATTTTCCTAAAAACAACATGTTTTCCAAGTAATTGGCAACATCGCTCAACGACATAAATGTCAGACAACATACAACTCTTTGCTCATGGTGAATGCAGCCCCTGATGAACTGTGTCATCTTCATGATAAATTTGATAAGCAAATCAGGTATAACAAGTTTCTAAAAGTGGAGGAGTTCCACAAACATCTATGTGGTCAATGTTTACCTATTAGCCGTATGCTTGTAATTTAGATCGATAAATCTATGGGCAAGAAATCAGTAATGGATCCTTCATGTCAATATTTCCTAAAATTAGCAAGAAAATGAGTACTTTGCCAACCCTCCCTGACAAATTAAGACAATATTTATGCAACTATTGAATTTACAATCTAACTGTTGGTTGGTCTACTCTACTTGTTCAAACTATTGAAATGGAAGCTGAGTGACCCCCTATCCACTTGAAAGTTTTAGAGAGATAGAGGTATACGACATAGTTTTAATCTATTTTTCGCATTACATGATCACACACTTGATACCAGCACACACTTTATAGTCGGTATAAAGAAATATTGCTACAATAAAAAAGTCAAAAGCATCAAAGCAGTATACAGTGAATTTTGTATTTGTTTTCCATTTAATGGCCGTGTTCCTTTCTTATATATAAATCAGCAATCTTATGTACATTTTTGAACAACCAATTCTTTTTTTTCTTTTTTTCCCTTTTTCCTGTGCACATATTAAGGCTCCATTCAGAACTCTAGAACCAGTAGTGATTGAAAAGAGGCAATAAGGAAATATATTTTCCTTGTTTGGTTTTGTTGGAAAACTATGGGGAAACACGAATTAGATAAAAAAGAATGAAGTAGGACCAGACAGAAAGTAGGATATGAGAAAAAAGAAAAAAAAAGATGTGATACAAATTTTTGTAATTTTGAGGAATCCCAATTTTCCTTATAATCCATCAAGGAAGCATGGAGAGTTCTATAAGCAAAGGAAATCAATATTTTTAAATAAATAAATGAATAAATATATATATATATATATATATATATGGATTCTTCCTTTATTTTTCCATTTGTCTTTCATTTTTGCTCTCCCATACTGCCCCTGAGAACCAAGCACAGCCTAAAGGAACTCATGTTACCAATTTGTCAGCACATAACTAATAGAATCATCCTACTCTCAACAATTTTATGCAATTGAACTAAAGACATGAAAACAACAATAAGCAAATAGCATTTCATTGTTAAAATTGGATTAATCAACCATATTAACATGCTTCGTAGCTGTAATTTACAATGATCAACCGCAGAGAGGTGAATAACAAGTCATTAAACTGAATCGATGCTAACAGATCAAGTTAGTGAAATATTTTCCTATAACAAATTCGAATAAAATTATAAAAAAAATAATAATAAAAATAAAAACAAAGAAATAGACATTTTCTACAATCATAGTTTATTTCTTTTTTGTTTTCGTGGAACTAAAATAATGGAACACTTAAAAGGACTCAATTTTCTATTACTTTCTCTCCAGCAGTTTTCTCAGCAACCAAACAGAGCATCAGATATTGGTTCCTTGAAGACCAGATCATTTCGTTGAACAATTAAACAGAAAAAGAAGTAACAATTAAAAGGAATTACAGAGGGATAGGATCATCACCTTAATGAAGAAAGATTATCTCTTTTGTTTGCATTTGTTGTTTCAGTGCCACTTCTTTTGACTCTCAACTTTTTTTCTCTGAGAGAGAGAGAGAGTAAAGTGCAGGGCGTCACGGAGAAGGGGACTCGAGCTGTTGCAAAAGGACTCTTCGGATCCACTTTACTCCAAAACCTCACTCGCACGTGTGTGTATATATTATGCATATGAAAATTGAAAAATATATGATCAGCTATATATAGGTATGAAAATAATAAATGCATTCCCTTTTTATTACGCCCCTGTCCAAAAACAAATGTTCATTTTTGAGAATTTAAATTTTAACAGGGTAGTTTTTTTTAACAAAGAAAATTATTATAGTGTAGGGAATTAATTTTTTATACACCCTTTTATAGTGGTCCACATACTTTTATAACTTCATGGCAAGGGTGTGTATACGGTCCGATTCGGGCTCTTGACGAAATTGGAACTAAAACTATTCCCAACAATTTCTAAAAATTAGAATCGGAATTGGAACTATTGGGATATAGAATCGGAACAACTAGTTTCTTCTTTAAAATAAATAAATAAATAAATAATAATTATAGCAATACCTTGGGAGGCAACAAGCATTAATATATATATATTATTTAGTAAATATAGGCATATATATATTTGATAAATATACGTATATATATATATTAGTAATTGTATAATTAAAAAATAATAATAATAATACTTACGCCTACCAAAGTAGGAAGCAACTCTCCAATTAGTGAAGACCAAAAGAGGTCATATTCATAATAAAGTTTGAAAAAATCTGATACGGAGAACAATTTACAAAAGCCAAGGACACTCACCTGCCCAGGATATGTCACTTTCAAGTATTTGAGCAACATCAAGAGACAAGTGGACTGCGTCAGCAACAAATGAATGGTACATTACATTTAGCATAACCAACAAGGTGAACTTCATTTTCCTTTTTTAACCTCTTTTTTGATCAATGGGTTATCCATACCATTTGAACTGTACTATTTCTTTAAATCTATATCAACCAATAAACCTAAGGATTTTTTTTTTCTTATTTTTATTTATCATTGTGACATTGACATAAGAGTAATGTTGTTCTTTTTTGATATGAAGGTCACACAGATCTAATAAAATTGGATGCAACCTCTTAGCATAAAGATAAAATTTTATACATGCAACCCTTTCCAAACTGGTAAAGTTTGTTGTGATAAAGCAAATGCACGAAGCGTTTGTTAACATTTGTTACAATTTGAATAATAACGAAGCATTTTTGAAAAAAGAGGCCAAAACTATTAAATGCTTTAATGATTTTTATAATTTAGTCATTTAATTTTTCAAACTTGCAACACAATTTTACTAAACATATTTTCATGTTTTTTGCTTTAAAAGAAAATCTTGTAACAAATATACTAATTGCCAAATGAGCTCCTAATGATAGTAGTCCTTCCATTTGTAAACAGGACTAATCTCTTTGACATAAGAATGTTTATAAATATTTATAGATATTTTTACATATTCTTTATTACAAAGACATGATAGCCGAATTTTTGCTGTCGAATTTTTAGTATTCCTATTTTTACATTTTTATTTTTATTAATCAAAATTTTATAATATATTTTTTAAATATATATATATATATATATTATACTCATACTTTTCCTACCAGTAACATATTTTCCTAACTATGGTTTTGAGATTTATCATGATATATGACTTTAGGTATAAAAATATATATATATTTGTAGATACCTGTTTCTTCGTGGGTCCCAAAAAGCAGCTATCAGAGTCTGGGAGTATATTACTAAGACAAATGGGAGGAATGCAGAGAGGTGGAAAGAAGGGAGAGAAAACCAGTCTAATGGAGTATTTGAGCAACGGTAGGGGAGAAGCTGCCGTCAGTTGTCTGTCTTTCTCTCTATCACTGTGCCTTTTTATAACTCTAGGTCATTCAGGTGGTACTCTTATTGGGCCTCCACTCCTAAATAGGTCAGGATCAGGGTCATGTTACCCTAATCCCTATATTCTTGGATCGGCTGCCAAGTGTACCTTCCTTATTGAATAGTCCAAAAATGGCAAGCTGTAAAGATAATCGTACTATTCCAGCTGTCTCTTGCTCTTATCCTCAAATTAGGTCTTGCCTTGATGGGCAAGACATTACTGATTTTCTATCCTCCATTCCAAGTCCCTTCTGCATCCCAAGATTATTCGAAGAGTCCTACCATAACTCTTCGATCTCTGTCGTTTGGTGCATTTTGAAATCCATTGATCGACAAGTATAGGACGAACCGAGGCTCAAGGCCCGTCGATTGACCAGCTTCGTGGACGTCGGATCGAGGTTCAAAAGCCCGTCGATTGACAAGCCTCGCGAGGGTCAGATCGAGGTTCAAGGCCCGTCGATTGACAAGCCTCGCGAGGATCAGATCGAGGTTCAATGCCCATCGATTGACAAGTTTGGAGATCGGATCAAGGTTCAAGGCCCATCGATTGATCAGATCGAGGTTCAAGGCCCGTCGATTGACGAGATCGGATCGTGGTTCAAAGCCCATCGATCGACCAGCTTCGTGGACGTCAGATCGAGGTTCAAGGCCCGTCGATTGACAATCCTCGTGGGTCAGATCGTGGTTCAAGGCCCGTCGATTGACAATGATCGAATCGAGGTTCAAGGCCCATCGATCGATCAGCTTTGTGGACGTAAGATCGAGGTTCAAGGCCCATGGTCAATTGTCTGTATGTTGATCCAAAGCCACATATTCATTGACCAACTATTATTGAGGTGGATTTTTGCTGACTTTTGATATGACCTTAGACGACGTGGCTCAACCATCTCCACAACCCTTTAGAAGGAACCGGTTTCTTCGCTGGAGTTAATGCGAGACTAATAAACGAGTTGAAAAACGAGGACTTATTAAGATGTGGTTAGTGAAGATACCGTATGTGTTACGCTCAAACACGTGTGCAAAACAGAATGATGTACACACACAGACATTGACTCGAAGTTGTCAAATGATTGCCCAATGTTCCAGTATTTTAGAATTTTACACACCACTCCCCCAAATAACTATAAATTAAAACTCTACACCTTTTTGAATCTGACTTTCTAAAGAGACCCTGTTCTATGGAATCTCTGAACCAATGGCTCCTATGTCTTCAATTCATTTTCCGCCATTTACATGTTGCCATATATCAACCCTTTTTCCCTTTTTCTAGGGCTTCTGATCGCCACTAACCATCTCTCTCAACACCGCCCCTGGGTTCCTAGGGTTTCAAATTCCAATTCATGATCCTTCTTCACCGCAGTGATTTGGTTTGAATCTCTCCGTACGATTGATTCGTCTGAGGATTTGTACTGTAAGTATTCTTCTAGAGTTCAAGTTCATCGCTTGTTTATCTTTGCTGTTTTGCGATCACACAGAACAATCTAGGATACGATATTTGTGCCTCAAGTTCATAACTTTTTAGGCAGTTTATTGTTAGGGTTCGAATTTGTTTGTGGATTGACTTGTTCTCAAACCCATTAAATGCTTGTTTAGCTTAGTTGTTCAGCAATCAAACATAATAATCTAGGTTATGATATTTGTGCTCAAGTTCATAGCTTTAATAAGCGGTTCATTTTTAGGGTTCGAATTTGTTTCTGAATTGACTTTTTGTCAAACCATTTTGATATCTTATTGATTCTTTAAGTCGCAGGCTTTAAAATTTTTAAGATACACAACTTTTTATCTGGGTTATGCTTTCGAAATCCTAATCTTGTCGTCTATCGTTGTTTCTGAATTTGTTAGGGTTCCGGTTTTGAATCATCCAATTTGAAATCGGTAAGAACTGTAGGTAAATTGAGTATCTACAATCAAGAGAAGACAGCAAATTTTAATCCGTTTCGAGATCAAAATTATTAATTTATCACTCTCTAGAGTTTTTTTTTTGTTTCTTCTTCGAGATGGACGACGGAGAGATTGATTTCTCGAGTATTGGTGAATTACCAAGCAGTTGCTCGATGGACAGCTTTTTTGATGAACTTCTCCAGGACACACATGCCTGCACTCATACTCACACTTGCAACCCACCAGGCCCTGATTTCTCTCATACACACACTTGTTTTCATGTGCACACCAAAATTGTATCTGCCCCAACTGAGGATAAAGTTGCCAGTGATGATACTGCAGAGTCTGATGAAAAGCAATCAAAGAAACGCCCATTGGGTAATCGTGAAGCAGTTCGCAAGTACCGAGAGAAGAAGAAGGCTCGTGCCGCATCGTTAGAGGATGAAGTTTGCAGATTGAGGGGTTTGAATCAGCAGTTGTTGAAGAGATTGCAGGGTCAGGCTGCATTGGAGGCCGAGGTTGCGAGGCTCAAGTGTTTGCTTGTGGACATTCGAGGAAGGATTGAAGGAGAGATTGGATCATTTCCGTACCAGAAGTCGGCCAAGAGTGGAGATATGTATCAAAACTTGGCTAATTCGAACTCGGCTGGTGCATATGTGGTGAATCCTTGTAATATACAGTGTGATGATCAGGTCTACTGCCTTCATCCAGAGGTGGGAGGAAAAAGTGGGGAAGGTGTAGCATTAAACGGTCAAGGTTTTGGTGGTTGTGAATTTGAGAATCTGCAGTGTCTGGAGGGCATGAATTCCGGATTAAAGGAGCTCCCTGGTTGTGGACCTGGGAATGCAGCATCTAAGGTTGG
>JAOTQH010000001.1:2827165-2845266 GCA_025631255.1 Cornus kousa | reverse complement strand
TATAATTAAATAACACAATCACACTTTATATACACACTTAATTTAAATAAAACAAATCATTTAAAAATAACATAAAAAAAGATAATAATAATTAATTTAGATTAATTAATCCTTTAAATATTTAAATTAATTAATCCCTTAAATTAGTGGGGTATTACAAAGACCATAGGTTGGCCATTACGTGTAGGTCCTTAGGTGGTTGGTGTATCAGTGGTCCAAATCTTTGGCACTTGTCGCATCTCCTAGAGTATTATTCTTCTGCATCTCATGACATGTGTGGCCAAAAATAGCCTTGGGTAATGGCTTTGTGCGCCAAGGATCTGCCCCCGTATGATTATCGCATACTCCTTCATGAATGGTGCGTATGCCTTGTCTGGCCTCTGATAGGGTGATGCACTTTAAATAGGTGCCTCAAAAGGATCTTCATAGAGCTGGTTATGAAGGATTGCATACTTCAATGCGTTGGTTCATATTTTCCTTGCTTCATCCCTTGGTTCAAATAACACAACATCCCTTATGTATACGGTCTTACGCATACTTGTAGATGATTAAGGCTGAATGGTGCTTCAAGGATGGATGGCTGGTACAGCATGTGTGCTGATATTACCCTCGTCAATGTTTCGCCTGAATTGGATGCATTACAAGCAAGCCGATCGGCCTTACAGTTCTCTTCTCTAGGTATCTATGTGAATCTGACCTAGTTAAATCCTTTCACCTCTCGTTCAACAGCAAAATGGTAGGCCTCCATTGTGCTATCCTTGGTGCTAGACTCCCCTATCACTTGCTTCATGGTCAGCTATAAGTCACTAAAAACGCACAGACTCTTAATTTTGAGCTCATTGGCGAGCCTTAATCCTGCCAGCAATCCCTCATACTCTGCCCCATTATTTGTTGCCTCAAATTTAATCTTAATTTCTTGGTGTAGGCTTGTGCCCTTGGGGTCTGTAGTTCAATACCTACGCCTACCCCCATCTGGTTAAATGACCCGTCAATATAAAGCTTTTATGGCAGTTCCTCCACTACCTCTTCTTTATCTTCTGCCTCATATTCCAGCAGGAAATCGGCTACAACCTGGCCCTTTATGGTCGTTCGAGGTTCATATGTGATGTCGAACGAACTCAATTAGATCACCTATTTGGTGATTCGACCTAGTAGATTGGGCTTGTCTATAATAACTTTGATCGAATGGGACTCGAAATATTGCCGGAGCTTCCATTTGGTATGCACCAGCGCTAGTATGACTCACTCTACCTTTGAATATCTTTTTTCGGGATCAGCTATTGTTTTGCTTGCGTAAAATACGTGGTATTGCTTCTCTTCTTCCTTTCTGAACAGTGCAACACTTGTTGCAAACTTTGATACTGTGAGGTAAAGATACAATTGTTCGTCTTGCTTTGGGGTAGATAGGATTGATGGATTTTGTATGTATTCCTTTAGTTTGGATATTGCTTGTTGCTGTTCACTCCCTTAAGTCTTCCATCAGTTACTTCTAATTGTGTCGAAGAACGGCCTGCAATGATCTGTTAAGCGCAACTATTCTTCCTAAGAGAGTCCGAACTTCTTTGAGGGTTCGCGGCTCCTCACTTTGCACTAGCGCTTCAACAGTTCAACCTAGGTGGGACTCACTTCGATCCACTGGTTATTGACAATATGCCCCAAGAACCACCCGAAGCCAACTCCGAATGAACATTTTGAGGGGTTAGCCTCATATCATGCTTTTATAATGTGTCGAACACCTTATACAAGTGTAAGAGGTGATCGTCTTTCCTTTTACTTTTTACCACCATGTCAACAATATATGCTTCCACGGTTTTGCCCATTTGGTCTTTAAAAACTTTGCTAACTAGCCTCTGGTATGTGGCTCCTACGTTCTTCAATCCGAACGACATCACCTTGTAATAGTAGACCCCTTGTTCTATCACGAAAGATGTCCTTTCCTCATCATCCAGATGCATAGGGATATAATTATAACCTGAATATACATCTAGGAAGGTCAAGCGTTCATAACCAGTGGTTGCGTCTACCATCTGATCGATTTTTCGTAGGGGAAAACTGTCTTTGGGACAAACCTTATTTAAGTTTATGAAATCAATGCAGACTCTCCATTTTCCATTCTTTTTTTGGATAACCACCACATTGGATAGCAAGGAGGGGTATTGTACTTCTTCGATGAACCTTGCTTCCAACAGTTTGTCCACCTCTTCCACTTTGATCTAATTTCGCTCTAGCGCAAACCTCCTCTGCTTTTGTCGGACAGGTCTAACATGCAGATCAACGTTTAGGCAATGGCACGAAAGGGATAGGCTGACTCCCGGCATGTTTAAGTGACTCCAAGCAAATACATCTAAGTTTTTGGTTATGGTTTCAATCAGCAGTTACTTTTCCTTTGTGGTTTGCATTGACCCTATCTTCGTGGTTCGCCCAGGTGTTAGGGGGTTGATCTACACATCCTCTAGTGGTTCCATCGGGAAGACCAACACCTCTATTTCGGTCTTGACTTTTTCGGGCGGAGAGCTCTATAATTGCTATTTTGGGCTCACAGGATGGGTGATCGCCTTGCCCTTTCCACTGGCCTTAAGAGTCACCATATAGCATTCCTTTGCTGATACTTAGTCACCATGGATGTCAATCACCTTGTTCCCATCTGGGCTTAAGCACCTCATAACCTGGTGTAAGGTGGATGGGACGCCTTGGACTCGGTGGATCTTCCCCCTCCCCATCAGGAGGTTATAAAAAGGGTGAATGTCCACTATGACAAAATCCTCCTTCAATTTCCTTCATGTGGCACAAACTGGCAGCTCAACTACTCCAATGGGTTCTACTCGCTTTCTGTCAAAACCAACCAGGGGGTTCCCCGTGAGCCTCACTTGCCTTGGGTCCACCATTAATTGTTCGAACGCCACATTCATTATGATGTTGGTGCTGCTGCCTGGGTCCACTAAAACTCTTTTGATCAAGTAATTTGACACCATCAAGCTAATCACCAACGAGTCTTCATGCGGAGTTTGAACCCTGAGAAGATCAATCTTGCCAAATTTAATCAAGGCCATGTAGCCCTCCTGGCAGACTGTGTTAACACTGCTTAACCTTCTCATCTTATAGGTCTGCTGAAGGCATGTTCGCCGTAATTCTTCTGATTCATCCTCAATTTCTGGTCGGCCATGTATGGCATAAATTACTCGGACTGGCTGTCCCTCTTGAGAATTCAACCTCGGATTTCTCCTTGTCTGGTCGACCAGACGGTTCTATTCCTTAGCCTGGACACAGTTGGCCAACACACCTTTTGCAATCAACATTTAAATATATCTCCTCAGGTTTCTACATTCATTTGTTTGGTGCCTAAAATCACCGTGGAACACAGAGTGCTTTGACTGATCCCGCTGCTCGAGCGACTTTCTGATCGGTTGAGGTGGTCGGAACATTACTTTATTTTCTTGGTACAACCATGCCAAAGTGACTCTGAGGGGGGTGATCGTCTTTTCTTCTTGCTGCCTCTTCTCGGTCTTCCAAGGAACCACTTGTGATTGTGCTATTGGTGACCTCTGAGTAGTCATTTTAGATTTTGACTTGTTCTCCATTGTGACCATCGTTGTCTTCTTTGTATTTACAACTTCATCCTCCTCTAGCTATACGTAGCCATATGCCCTTGAATTAAGCTCATCCATAGTTTTGGGTGACGTCACCACCAATGATGTGTGAAATTGAGTCCCTGCGAGCATAGCCAGCTTGAACTCCTGCATCGCTGAGGATGGATGGCAGTCTATCACCATACTCATCTCCAAATAGAATCTGGTGAGGAAAGCCTAAAGGCGCTCGCCTTACTATTTTCGTATAGTGAACAGACATAATATGTCCTTCTCTATTCTCCGATTACCGAAACATTGACCTATGAATAGATCGCAGAGCATTTGGAAATTTCTCACCGAGCCCTTTGGCAGATGCTTGAACTAGTTGAGCGCAGGTCCTGTGAGTCTCATGAGGAAGATCTTGCACATCAGGGTATCATCTTCGATGTCTAGGGCTATTTTAAGCTGGATCTGGTATATGTGCTCGGTTGGATCGTTGGTTACATCAAACAGAGTGAACGTTGGCATTGGGAACTTCTTTGGTTTTAGGGATTGGAATATCTCTTCTGTGAAGGGAGAATCGACCATCAGAGACGACGTCTGAACAACCTCGTTGTTTATTGGGGGTGCCTTTCAATCACCTTGCTGCTTTCCGATGACCCTTTGATCGTGAGTGCTCACATCTGATCATGAGTTGATTCTCTCTGCCATGAAGTGATAACCTCGACATGTTCCTCTCATCTTCCGGTACAAGTCTTCTATGTTGTGGGTCTATATAGATGGATCCTTCTCTTTCTGCCCTCCGGTTGACATTTAGTGCCCCCATCCTTTCATCTTCTGTCGGGGGACCGGGGGGGGGGGGGTTACGCTTCCCTTCACTCCATCCTAGATCTGAGCTCGGCGTAGAGTTTTGATGATCTGCATGAGCTCATTATATTTGACTCGTTCGTTTTCGTCTTGTTGACGAGACCCTTCCTCTCCGATCATAGTTCCCGACCGGAGCTATGTCATCCTTTTGGTTCTGAAATCAATGTATCTTTCTCTTTGTTCCCACAGACGGTGCCAGATGAAGATGTAAGAAATGTTCCTCTCTATTATGGAAAGATTTTCTCACACTCCAAATAACCTACCTCTTTTTCCCTCTCTAACTTCTATTTTTAGAATTTTACATTTGCCCTAACCTTTCTCTTGGTACCCAAGTTTGGGAGCTAATGTGCTAGGTTCATTCTTTCAGGGCCATGCTATTTTGGAGGCTCGTTCATGATGCTGATGAAGTTGGGCCGGGTAACTGCCCAATAACGCCTCAAGTTTATTGGACCTGGCCGCTCGACCCAATTGATTTTTCCCCGTTCAAGGTCCATAAACACTTGGTGGATCAATTGACCAATTCAATTCAGACTCTTTGATTAAGAAAATGGCCCCACAAGAGTGTATTAATATATTACAAAGAAATCTCAATAGCGGTCTTAGATTTAACTAGTCCTCCACGTGTCAAATGGACCTAGATCATCTAATAATTTCTCTTAAAAAGGAGCTAACTCAGAAGAAGGTTCGGGAGATTTTATTTTTTATTTTATTTCTTATTTTTTGAAATTATATTAGTAAACCAAACTTTTATGACTTTAGCAACTACAATGTCCATAAATGTGGAGCTGATTTATCTCATGATGGCCTCATTTGGTATATTAATTTCATAAAAGGTCAAATGTATTTTAAGTCCAAGGATCCTATTTGAGTCCAAGGATCCTTCAAGCTTGCTACCAAGAAATCTAATTCCATTTATGCCCCATCAAGCAAATTTGTTTGCAGAAGATGTAGTAAGATCAATAATAGATGTAGCCTTGTCTCTAGACTCTCTACCAATATATAGTGTCACATATTGAGAATGACTTTTTCTACGTTTTGGGACTAGTAGTTCCTCTGTTGCTGCCTAGCTTTCTTTAATGATTACTTCTATTCATTTCACCAAAAATGACTAAAGAAAAACAGTATTTGCTTTAGTGTCACATTTGCTTTCTCATCAGTCTGAGCTACAATAACGTAAACAACTTAATTCCAGCCCAACAGCTTAAAATGGTTCACCAAATTGATTCAGAAGCTTCAATTTATGCAACTTGTTATAGTGCTTAAATTGAGGCATGTGGAAGTCCCAAGGACATTGAAAATAACCCCAAATACCCAAATTTTAAACAAAAGCTAGGAAATGTATACAAAATTTGATGCTATGCATTGGAACAGATAATGAATAGTTAATCAAATTAATGAGAAATGCAAAAAGATGATGGATGAGCAAACTCATGGCAACCAAACAATCCAGAAGAGAGTTCCTGCCTACCCAGAACATGAGCAAGTACAGAGTTTGTAATCAACCCCTAAATTCAAATGATCAGTTCTATGGTTCAAAGCTTTATGGGAGACAAATAATTTGAATTCTGTGTTTTTTTTTTTTGTTCTTTTTTTTTTTTTTTTTTTTTTTTTAGCAACTCAAAATTTTCACATGGTAACAGAGTACACTTAAAATATATATATTCTGCAAATCAAATCATTATGCGAGACAAATAATTTGAATTCTTTTTTTATTTTTTATTTTTTTAGTGTGATATAAACAAATACAAGCAACTGAACTATTGCTGCAAAGACGTATATAATAAAAAATTAACCAACCCAAAAGAAGAAGGTAAAAAATAAAAAATAAAAAATAAAAACCTATATCATGAAACCTCTCTCTCTCAAATTACAAAAAGAAAAAATAAAAGAAAATAAAAAAGAAAGAATACACCTTCCTCACAGGTACCTAACAAATTTCTTACTTTCTATTCCCAGCTTTCCGTTTCATTTCAGCAGGGGTCTGCCTACCATTCCTCAGCAGAGGGGTGCCAACCCCATTTGATTGTTTCCGAGATGGCGAAGGGCCTACTTTAGGAACCATATTCCTACTGCAGAAGTTAAGAACAAGTAATTAGGAACACATTTAAAAAAGACTCTTCTTATTAGACATTATCTGAAAGCCATCAAGCATATATCAATGTCACTTGAACATTACCTTAGTTCTGGGCTCTTCGCAGGCTTTGAATTTGATTTTGGGGTCTTTGAGCCAACCCCATTCGTTATGCTCGTAAGTTTGGCATGATTGAATTGCCAAAGTAAATCTGGCTCCGATGAGTCACTGGTGCCAGCATCAATCTCATCCAAATAATCAGGAGTAGCAATGTCAAATTGACTGTTTCCTGTGAATATGTTGTATGATTGTTCCGGGTAAATTTTGGAAGAATCCGAGAGATATTTCTGGTAGAAAATATCAGACATATGCCCATTGTCTGCTTCCCAACATCCTAAAGGGTTCCCATTTCCACGTAAAGCATCTTGCTTGTTCACCATGACCTTGTCCACCCACTCACCTGAGCCCATTTCTTTATCATCCTCCACGTAAATTTGATCAGTATTACTCACTGGAGGCCAGGGAGGGGAATTTCCTAACAGCTCATCAAGATCAAAGCTTTTCGTCTTTTGCCTCAAGGTGGAGTTGTTCCGAACCTACACAAATTTATATGTGATCCAAGGATAAATGAATCAAACAGTCAGCTTCCTGACATTAGTTTAACTATCATGAAATATGACTCATCCTAATAGAAGTGTTAAGTTGGAGATACCGACACTTAGATGTTATGAAAATGAAGCATTGCAAGTACATTACTGAATGGAATTCAGCATATTTTCCGCATTGATAATGTGGTCTATATCCACACAAATAATCACAAAGCATTTTCAAACTTTCAAGACAACTAAATAAGCAGTATTCCATACCCGCCACAAGGTAACAGCTAACAATTAAATGTTTTTCATAGTAATATGTATTCTGCAGTTATAGAAATCATATACTACCAATTAACATACATCATCGTTTTAATATTTAAGTCCATCGTGCCTAAGAAGCACTAGAAAATATTTTCACAAGTGAGGTACATATTTACCTCTATGTTGCCCACATCCCCCATTGGTTTCCTATGACTTCTGTGATCAGCCAACATATCTCCTCCCTGTGGGTAAGAAGGAGAGGACACTATGCTGCATGGGCTGCCAGATACAGCATGCTGCATGGGTTCCATTGCCCCCTCTTTCCGTGCTAAGGCTGCCCTTAGACTAGCAATCTGACATACGAATTCAAATAATTAATAAAAGCATCATAAAAATTAAAAAAAGGTTCTGCAAGTATAATACAAGTACAACACAACAAATAGAATATAAGAACCTGTTCTTTTAGCTCTTTAACATCTGCACTGTCTTTGTTAATTCGGGCTGCACCAAGTTCAACAGTTGCAACCCGCTCTGCAAATTTGAGTGTACTTATTGTTTCTCCAAGTGCATCAGACTCGGGACTTATGTGAACAAACATTAGTGTCTTGGCCTGCCCTCCTAGAATAGAATAACAAGGCAAAAATATAATCAGAAGATAGGGGAAAAAAACAGGAGTTGTTAGATTTCAAATAGATGTCCTATTTTGAGTCTTCTTTTTTTTAAGATAAAAGTTTTAACATTAATTAATAAACTTTAGCCTTACCAAGTGAGTCCTGTAGGAGTTGTGTGAGTTTGCTATTTCTGTAGGGAACATGTGAATTCTTTTGGGCAAGGGAAGAGATCACATCCCCTAGAGCAGAGAGGGATTTGTTAATGTGTTGTGCTTCTTTTAGTCTATCTCCTGTCACTTCAGATTTGTCTACCCTCTCACTTCCTGCCAAATCAACTAAATGCATACAGCCACGAAGAATAGTTCCAGATGTCAAGTCTCTTCCATGGACATGAACCGTCAAGCAACTGCAAATCGATTAATAATAAGAATGAACATTTATTAAAAGAGAATGCTTGAAATCATTTCCAGAGCAAAAGAAATATACCTATGAGAGCGACTACTGCGGTCGTTGAGGGCTGTTGCACCCACTGCACGATTCCTTTGTCCTATGTTCATCAAGTCAATAACATCAGATGTTGATTTCACTTGAACAAGGCTTGCATCGGGCACATTGAGACCTGTCTGAGAACTGTTGCGGATTTCTAATGTGCTAGTAAATTAAGGAGAACATTAGAGAGGCATGAGAGTGGGAGTACAACGAAACCCAGCTTATAAAAACTAGTTAACTTATTGAACATCAATAATTCATTTAATTTTGAATTCTAACATTCCTTTTAAAATAAATTCAAATTTTTGAATGGCAAAATGAAAGATTGAATATTGATGCTGAGTTTGAAATTCACAAGGCGTAAATCCATATTTTTCTGAAGGATATCTTTTGTTAAGACCGTCAGTAACAAGGAGATCTCTAACTTGCTCATTGTAAATCTCAATCATCTGAACAGAAACATCATAGCGAAATGTGCTCTTCCTTTGCTCTGCGAGAAGAAACAAATCACCCAACGCTCTATAATTTACACCTTTATTTTGCTCTGTAAGCTCCTTCGGTCCAGTCTGGATAAATAAACAAGATTAATCAACAACAGCTCATTTCCTTAAACAAAATTAGCATAAATATATTATAGTCTCAGAGATAAATGTTAAGTGTCTTACCATTGTAAAAGTTTTTCCTGATCCAGTCTGGCCATATGCAAATATACATACATTATAACCATCCAGAACAGATCGAATCAGCTGTTGGGTATCTGAAAAGACCTCCCCTATGATTCAAGAGGAATCAAAATAGTTAAAAAAAAAATGCCAAAAAGTATTACATTTACAGAAGCCTGTGTGAGAACTTCACAAACCTTGGGTTGCTGAGGGCCCAAAAACTTTGTTGAAGTTGAAGGATCGACGTCCCTTTCCATACTTTGATGGGGTATTTATAGTAATAGTTCCTTCTTCAATACAATCCACGGAACTTGAATAGTTTGATTGTCCAGGTAAGAAAGGTCTTATTCGACAATAAACCCTAATACTTCCTATTTAGCAAGGACAAGAAATTAATTAATCCATTTGGTAACATAAATAAAATTAAAAAATGAGATTGAATTTTGGATTTTCAGGAAACCACTAAATCTTACCTTTAAGATCCTGCACTTGATTGTACAACTTACGATTCTCCTCAAGAACTTTATGATATCCAGATGCTGCATGTGCAAGGCCATAAATATGTACACCTGTAAAGGCAAGAAATCAGATTAGGAAAAAAGTCATGAAAACCTTGCAGAACTGCGTTGCCACCCTCTAAAAGAAATTGGAACAAAAGGAGAGGGGAGGAAGAAACACTGAAATTAATCAAGATTTCTACCAAGATTCTGCATCTCCTCGTGGACCTTCATTTGCATAAACTGCATTCCAGATTTTGTAGTATGAAGGGTTTGCTTCAGCTCCTACAGAAAAGTAAATAAACATAAATGTACTCCGTATAAAAGATGATGCTTGAAAAAATGTGAGCACATCCAGATCATACCTTAATATCTCTCTCTTGTTGGTCAAAGATTGTTTTCTGTTTCAGCAATTGTTTCTTTGACTCCTCATCAGAGTTGTTTTTACGAAAGCATTGCTCCATCTTAATCCGTGCTACATTTTTGTCTTCTATCTACATCATGTAGCAACAGAGAAAGAAAAATGTCATATTATAAACTGAACTCCAGTTCAAAAATGTCATTAACTTGCAACAAATATGTACTAGATCACAATTATTCCTACAATGTTAATCTTTAATGAGATTTCTCAATGATTACCTTCAAATCACCAGAAGCGTGTTTTAAAAGAGACGCATTCCTTTGAGAAGTGGCCAGATCTTTTGGACTTGTTTTCTTCTGTTAAAAAATAATATATGCATGAAAATGGATAATAAAATGATGATATTTGAAAATGAACTTTCTAAGTCCCAATACACGATGCTTGTAAATGATTCTTACGGTCATAATCTAAATCTACTATTAGAACTCAATGCACACTTGCAAAAAAGTTTTTACAAGTGATCAACTCGCCAAGCATTATTTTTCTTCTATAAAAGAAAAACTGGTACTGCTGAATGACAAATTACCAATTCAACTTGGCTTGAAATGCGATGCTCAAACTCCTCAACAACCTTATTTAGCACGGATTCCACCAGCTGATACAAGTAGAAGAGAAATATAACTCATCAGAGTTGAGAATGATAACAGTAGCAGTGTGGCAATAGAATAAAAACACTCAGATTAGACAAAAATTCCCTTATTAAAATATTATTTGAGCATTTCTTTTGAGCAGTCTATTATATTCGTATAATGGTGGAAAGCACTGCAAAATATCGTATAATAAGCATTCGACCATTTTGACTTCAGATTGGAAACACCTAATTGTCAATTTTAGGCTCATGCATTGGCACTGCATGCTCATGATACATAGACAGTTCACAACAATTGCATGCGTGATGCAGTAGCATGACAATTCCCCACTAATTACAGCCTGGTTATGCTTTACATTTAATAGTTTAGCTGACGGCACTAAGCAAATTAACACTTACAGTTGGAACTTCATCAGGCTTCTTATCTAATAGAACTGCACGAACAAGCATGCTCAAGGAAGAATTAGGCTGCAAATAAGAAGATGAAAACTTATAAGTTTTTATACTCGTTAATATTTGATAAAGCAATCAGATATATATTACTATTAGTGAAGCTACCAACCTTATTATTAGAGTCAAGGTCATGGGATATTGCATTCAAGGATTTTTCACTCGTAGACAAGTTCCTTGACAACGAATTTGTGAATGGCTCTGAAGTTTTTCGCACAAAAGGCTTTACAGATGTTGTAGGTTTCACATTTCCCCCAAATTTCCATACCCCATTTCCGCCGGTCTGTTTCCAGTCACTGTAGGATTTAAGTGCAAGAACACAGTTCACTATCCTTGCAGATTTCCCTCCCTGACAAACATGTAGATTATGTAACAATGTTAATTTCTGAATGTTGGCAATCACAAACTGTGAGTATGTTTGTGAAGCAACAAGGGCACTGCACGATTATAAGAGCATTGTTCCACTAAATACAACACGTACTTGCTCCAGATCAGATGCCTCAAAAGTAGGAAGCCCCATCTCTTGCACAGCAACGAGAAAGTTCCTCACATTTTCAAAATACTGATATGCTGACAAAGCCGCCCCATCAGGTATAAGAGTAGAATCACATGGACTCTCTACCACCTGAAATCAGTGTAGTACAGTGTAAACTGAAAAGAAAAAACAATAAAGTAATAAACAAAATACATAACAACCTAATTGACACAAAATGAAAAGAATAATTGATTATGATCACCTTTGGCACAGCACCGGGTTGAACTTTATTGATTACATTGCAAAGAATTAAACCACTTCTCAAACCGAGCCTAAACTCATCCTCGGTAGGCTCTGCTGGCAAGTCTTTAGCTCCCACTACTCCAACCATCTTCCTCAGCCACCCAGCTGCTTCATACCTCCTCGTTGCTAGATATTATGGATGGCCATAATTACCATTAGTAATACATGGTAAGACAACTTAGGAATTTTTTAGTGTAAAAAACTCAACAAAAAAAAAAAAAAAAATTCTGATTTCATTAGCAATCACAAAAAGGTAAAATTTGACAAATCCTAATACCACACAAATATCATGAAATGGGCAGAGTATGAGAAACTAGAGATTTATTCACAATGCCCATGAACACTATAGATAAGAAAAGAATTAGATCAGACTGGACAGATTAAGGAAGAAACAAAGGGGGAAAAAAATTAAAAATTTCTTAGCAATCAAACGAACCAAATAAAGCAACTCAGCCAAAATCCAAATTAAGCAATTTTTGAGTTGTGAATTTGTTTTCTCAGGTTCCCACAAACAAGAATTCCAAGCCATAAAAAATTGAAATTTTATAAATTTTCTACTTTTTTTTTCTTGACTAGACAAAATTGTTAGAGAAATCTGCACCCAATGAAAGCGTAGGAGCTCCAAAACAAGCATAAAACGTAAAATCACGCACAAAAAATCCAAAGCAAAGACAAGTAGAATTGCAAAGTTCGTTTGATCATCAAAAGACCCAAAATCCCAAGAACTTGAATTTTTAGATGTGTTCAATATATATATATATATTTGAAAAGAAAGGACTAAAATTTACCGGCTTCCCCTGCTCTGCGTGACTCCAAATCAAGATCTCTGGATCGAATCCCATGCTGTTGAAGAACATCCTCCACCAAAGACGCCGCGGAGAACGACAATGCACCTTCCATCGCCATCACAAAACACCAAAAATTTGTTCTGCGAACAAAAACTCGAACCCCAAAGCTCAGATTCCCACCATTAGAGCTCCAATTATCGCAGAAGTGAAAATCCAATTAACAAATTCTCAACAAATCAGAGATTTTCCATGAAAAAAATGAGGGGATTTTTAGCTTCTTCAAGTGAGAAAAAGTGAAGCAGAGCTAGGGTTTGGTAGGGAAGATCGGAATGGAAACAAAAGCTTCAGAGAGGGAGAGAGAAACAGATAGATATAGAGAGAGATTCAGAAATGCAATTCCTTTTGTGTTGATCTTTCTTTCTTCATTACGCTAATACACCAAGGCCATGTTCCTTTCTCTCACTTTCTCTCACTTTCTCTCTCTCTACAACTACAAAAGCACTATCTGAGTCTCCCTGCTTTATACAGTTATACACTCTCTACTACCCACTTTGAATCTCTTTTCCAAGCTATACTTTCCGAGGCTATTTCCGAACCTTCCTGCTCCGAAGCCAATCTATTTTTTCAATTCAATTTCTATTTCTTGGATTTTAAAAACAAATAGCAGTAGTAATGGTGTTTAACTAACCATGACAAGCCTAAACGCTTTTACAGCGCGTGTGGTTAGTAAGTGGGCCCAATCATAATGGCTATTCAAACTACCATGCTAAACTCAATTTATCACCCTCCCATTCATGAATCGCAGTTTTTTTTTTTTTTCACTGTGGTGATTTCATACAATTACCAAAAAAAAAAAATCACTATAGAATTCATGCATTGTTCATCATACATGCATCAAACAATTACTAAAAAATAAATTTGTAAACGAGATTCATGAATTATAGTTTAGTGACTCTCTTTTTAGAGCCAACTTTTACACGTCTTTTTTTCGAAAATTTACTCACCCATATAAAAATGAAAATGGTTAATTGGATTGACAACCTCCTAAGATTTTAATGGATGTCACATAGATACAAGTCAATGTTTATTTTTACAATGACATCCCTTGGGGTCATAAAATCTTGCATCCACACCCCCCTTCGACCACTAAAAAGACTTGAGTACCTTTTTACTAGTTAACAATTATTTTTAATCATGAAATGACCTAAATGCCCCTTTTCTAACCAATTTTAATGGACCAAATTGATCTATTATTTACCCACTTGATGCCATCATCCATAATCAGTATCAAGCGTGGCTTGGCCTCTGCGGTGGCAACAGTAAATGCTTAACGGTGGCGACGTTGGTGCTGGTGCCGCCATAACCTGTTTCTAGTTTTCAATTGCTAGGGCTTTCTGGTTCTCAATCACTAATCTGAACCCAAAATGATTCCATTGAACGCATCAAATAGGTCGATGGGCGTGATACCACTCTCATCGGAGAGGAGCTTGTCATAGTAGGCATCAACATCAACCTCGCAGTTGAAGACGGAGACCAGCCCATCTGTGAAGACCACACGCTTCTTCAGATTCTTCTCACATTTGGGCAGGAGGTCGTGGTGGTGCTGGGTTGGCCATGGCTATTTCTATATATTTTTTTTTAGTGGTTGCGGTGGTGGTGTTTGGGGTTGTTTCTATTTTTTTTTTTTTTCCAATTGAGGTGGTGTCTAGTTGTTGTGGTGTTTGGATTTTTTATTAATTTTTTTCCTTCTATAGTGGTGGAGGTAGTGGTGACAGTGGTTGTCAAGGTGTGATGGTGGTTATGGTGGCGTTTAGGGATGATAAAGAGATATTTTACAGAGAGGAAATTGATGAGGGGTACTTTAGTCATTTGACATGCTTGATATTTTTGCATTAATCGAATAAAATATTAAGGGGCAAATATTTCGTTTGAAATTTCAAGGGGTATCATTGTATAAAATCACATTGACCAGCCGCTGAGTAAAATTAACAGAAATCTCAAAGGGTGTCAGTGCAATTAACCTAAATGAAAAATTAGAAACTTATACTTCAAAATCATACTTTAAATGCCAGTCTCAAGTTTTTAAGTTGTTTTGGGTAGGTGAAACAATTGTGGGTTGGAATTTCATATATTTTGGATAAATGGCTTCTATATTTTGGTTTTTATTGAATAAATTAAAAAAAGGGGAATGGAATATTGATATGTGTGTGTGAAAATTGTAAAGAGTGAATTTGTTGTTATGAAATTTTTTTCTTTTTCTTTTTTTTTTTTTTTTAAAAAAATTATCATCAAGTACTACTTTTATGGTTATAAAAAACTATTAAATCCTAAAAATTTCTTTATGGCCAACAAGTCCCACTTTTAAATTTGTTTTTTCATTTAAGTAATAAATTAAAATCTTTCTATCACACGCTTGCTAAATATAATGAAATTTGTATAATTTAGCAAGAGTATAAATGGAAGATTAGTGACTGAGGATTTAAAAAAAAAAAAAAATCAAAGTAGGACTTATTGATCTAAAAAAAATTAATAGGACTGACTTGTCTTTTAACAACAAAAGTTAAACTAGGTGATAATCTTTCCTCTTTTTTTATTTTTTTATTCCCTCAACTGAAGATAGTTAATAGAGACCAGTAGATTCCCTCATGAATCAGTAACCATTGACATTTCAATGGATAAGAAAGTTCTTTCAAAAAAGTTCCATTAAAGAATCAAATGGCCATCATAAAATCAATTAAATTTGATTGTCATTTTATAATTAATGTGCCCTAATTAATCATCAAAATGAAACAATCAACTTTCTAATATATGAGTTCAAGAATTGATCTAATGTATGCGTTCAAGAATTTAGGGTGTCATTTTATTTATTATTATTATTTTGAATAATTAACATCACCTATGACCCTGAAGATCAAATCACAAATCAACGTAACATTATTTAGCATCAATCACATCCCATTTTGAAGGTAGGGTATGCACATTTGGCAGCTTTATTCTAGATTTCTATCTGTATTGTTTACATTAAACGATTATTATGTTATATGACGATAAAAGTTTCGATTGACAAGTATATTTAAGTTTGGAAGATGTTAGATTTCTGCCTAATTTTGTCCCAAAACCTTTCCACCCATCACAATGTCTTTGAATGAAAGAATTTATTTTTATCCAGAAAAAGAAGGAAATAATTTCAATAAAATTAAATTCATCAGAATAATTGTACTATTTGTAGGTATAATATGATCACAAAAAATGCATTGATGACTTTTTTTGGCCATAACAAATTATGAGTTGCTAATGGACTCTACAATATAATTATATAACCACTGGGTCTATTGCAATTCCCTCCATTGTTATTGGAACAAAATTCAAAATATTTGGATCTTTTGTTAATGTAATTGTTTTTGTCCTCTTCCTCAATGGTCTTGCACATAACGTCATTGTAGGCCATGTTAAATGAGTATTTTATTTATTCTTTGGTCTTACATGTTCAAATTGAACAGATCCTCCTAATGTGAGAATTTTAAAATATAATTTAAAAAAAAAAAATTGAATATAGGTAGTTGTCTCCTTCAAGTTTGAATGACAATGTTGTCCTCGCTATTGGCGTCCCAATTGCAAAGTAATCAAGAAAAAATATTAAATGATTTTGAGACACTTGTTAGATTAATTTAATGACAAACATTCAATTATAATATTTGGTAATATATTAATACACTTTTATAGAGCTATTATCACAATCTAAGAATATGTATGTATTTGTATTTAATTGATTCACAAAGTGTAAATGATTCAGGATTATCTAATAATTTTTTAAAATAATTATTACTTGATTTAATTATATGATCTCTCGGGATGTTAATTGTTTTGCCGTGAGTTAGATAGACCAAATAGTCATTTTGTATAAATAATTTTATTATTATTTTATTTTTCTCTAGTCTTAACCTTTTTTCCCACCTTGCAGGTGAATCAATATTGAATTCTGGTCTTTTAATTTGACAGATTCAGAAGAATGACTATTCCACATTTTGACATGGGCACATGACACATTTATGAGGATACCCCCAAGAACTTATTGTTGGAGACATTTAAATAAAAAATTATAAGTAATTATTTATAGTAGGGCTTATTAGGAGAATTATGGTGATTTTTATTACCATCATTATTATAAAAAAATAAAAATAAAAAATTTATTGGAGTTTCTCTTTCAAACTTATGAAAGGAGGCCCCACTTTTCAAAGGGTCTAATACACATATAACTATATCTATATATATAGAAACATTTCAAAAAATAATTAAATATACTATCCCTATGGAACTCATGTATAATAAGAAATTTCAAATTTTAGTAACACAAAGGAATGGTAGTAAGCACTTACTCACACAAAGAGAGAGAAATCACGTTGTCTTTATCATATGCCATTAATGTAGTGTTAAAATTTTAATGATATGTATTGTGATTTTAAATTTATGCATGGTATTTATGTAAGAGTTTTTCTTTAAAAAAATAATAATATTTATGCTCTATTTTCCAACCCATGCACTCTATTGCTGTTTTTATTTATTTTTAATGCCTACATATTAGATTCTCTTACTTATGAAGGTAAAAAAATAATGTTTTTTTATATTGCAATCCCTCGGATGGGTAACCCCGAGGGGTTGGCTCAGTGGCAGTCATTTGGTCTGATACCTTATGAAGTATCGAGTCTGATATTCGACTCCCATTGACTACAAATAAATCTTTGAGACTACGCTTCTCATATCTGGCTACCCGTGTTAATCTTAAAAGTAATTATATTATTTTTAATTTAAAAAAATAAAAAATAAAAATAAAATCAAACATAAACACACATTGAGATACACGTAGCCAAACCACCCTTAACATGAATTTTAAGCAAAGTAGACACCCATGTGCACTTGTCCAAGATGTTTGCTTAAGCTTTAGAATAGAGGTAGAGAGAGAGAGAATGTTTGATACATGCATCACACTCTTAAGAAAGTTGAAAGAAAGGAAAGGAATGGAATTGTCTAGATAAATCCAATTTTAACTCTAGATTGGGCCACCAGTTAATAGTAGGCAGTGTGTCTTTTTCTTGTTAAGGATGGTGGTTGAAAACGGTTACCGACCTAGTTATCTTTTGGTCATAATGGCTAAATTAACCTAACGACAAAAAATGGACCATGGCCTTCTGATTTAAGCATTAATTCTTTATTATTTTTTAATTATTTTATGTTCATTTTTACGTTTAGCTTTTACTCAACCGAATTGTATAATTGTACTCATAACATGCCTTCTTCAATTCAAATATATATATTTTTTTAATTTATAATTTTTTTATTTAATTTGGGTGGATTTAATCCTCGAGGAGATGCATTAAAATTCTAATGATGTATACCAACTTCAGATGCATTAAAATCTTATTGATGTATACCAACTTCAGTCTTCAGTGTGAAAATG
>JAOTQH010000001.1:2752150-2762374 GCA_025631255.1 Cornus kousa | reverse complement strand
CTTCTATATGGTGCTATAGAAAAGTGGGAAATAAAGAGGCGTAAAGGAATGAGAGAGAAGAGAGAGAAACGCGGGTGGGAAAGGGGAAAGAGAGAGAAAATATTCTCACGTGACTGTGTAAAAGGGTTGTATATTACACAATCCATTTACATATTGGTGATTTGACGGTGTATGTTAATAGACCACTGAAAATGAAAAAAATTTAAAATTTTGATGTGACAGTGTATATTTTACCGGAGATACTCTTATGTTTTACTGAATCTTTACTAATATAATTTTTTTGTTTGGTGGATCATTTCATATTCTGTTTGCTGATTGGTTATTTCCAGTTATTATTAGATTGAAGAATGTCATTTTTTTTAATTTCCTTTTATTGTTTACTTGGAGCCAGCCAACATGACTAATGACTTGGTCCGTAACATGCACTTAATAAGCGTACCCTCTAAGGAGAGACAAACATTGCTATTTAAAAATTTTCTAATACGTAGTAATAAAATAATATATAATATTTTATTAGGTAGACACGGTCTATGACACACCCAATATCTCTATAAAAAAATAAAAAATAAAAAGAAAACGTTGGACGTGGCAGTTTTGGTTTAGCCTTAGAATACGGCGCCGTATAATGGTTATGACAATGCCTAACGACGTCGTAGGAAAATGTGTTCTGTTCACACGGTTTCCGTAGCGCAATAATGAAGCAGAGAGCACACACGTGGATCTTGCAATGTCACATGTGTCTCGTCCGCGTGTGAGACTAATTTTGTAGTCCCGCCACTGTATTGAAATCAAAACCCCCCAAACCAAATAAGAATCCCTCCTTTTAATTCAACCCACCCCTTTTTCTTATACAGTAGCACTATTTCCTCCTTCCTCCACAAGTTTTAGACTGACTAAAAAGGAGACTTCTTTCCAACTGCTCCTCATTAATTGATACACAAAGAAGATACACTACTCCCTAGTGTGTGTGTGTTATATATATATATTTCTATATACCCATTTCTCGTTTTCCTCTCTCCTCAAAGATTTACCTGATTTTGAAATCTACAGAGTCGAGTCGGTTCGCTTCAATGTTGGAAACCAGAATAGATTCATCACCATTTGACCACCCTTCCCAAACTTTCGCTGGTGTACGTTTCGTCCTCCTCGGATTCGATTCAATCGATGGCAACAAGGTTTTTCTCTTCCAATTTTATTTATTTCTTTCATTTTTATTTAATTACTATTTTCTTCTATTGCTAGAGGTTATTAAATATGTTGGCTTGGCTGGGTTAAAATTTACTTTTCTATTCATCTATTATTGTACACTATAGGTTCGTTCTAAACTTGTTAATGGTGGTGGGATTGATGTTGGTCAGTATAATCCGAATTGCACACACGTTATTGTTGACAAGCTCGTCGTTTATGTAAGTACTTCTAGTATTTCTTGAATTTTGTTTTTCATTTTAATTTCATAGTATTATCACTTAATTCGCTAATTTTATGGTGCAGGATGATCCTATATGTGTCGCGGCTCGAAGAGATGAAAAGACACTAGTCACAGCCTTATGGGTTGATCATAGTTTTGATATTGGAATGCCTGTTGATCCCACATCTGTAAGTTTCTCATACAATTTCCTCTCTCTATATATTTTTAAAATGTTAAATTTTATTTTATTCATCTTGGTTAGTTATTTTGATGATGACCAACATTAAGCGCCTAACACACTACTAAATCAACTTTTAAATTATAAACTCCTAAAATCAATGATAGAACTGCCCTTTCTGGCAGGCTTGAAATGCTCACACAAAGTGTGTATTAGTTCTAACAAAATTTCTTATATCTGTTTATGCATTTATTTAATCTAGACTACATCCCAATTTTATGCGTGAGTTTGAAGCTTTTAAACATCAGCAGAAGTTTTGTCTGATCAGATAGCCTATCATGGTATGTCAATTTGTCATGTCACATTTTACCTTTTGATTTCTGGTTCTAGCACTACACGATCAATTTATATTACCAGAGTTTTATGTTGCATTGGTCCTTGTATTGTAACACAGATACATAATTTAAAAGCCTCCTAGAAAGGGCAGTTCTATCATTGCTTTTAGGAGTTTATATTGGTTTAAATGTAATTAAACCAATCTTATAAACATTTAATTTGCATGTGATGTTGGCATACATTGTATACGAGCTACTACTTTAGTCTCTATGTCTCTGTCAGAGCTACTTTAAATTCCACTCCCCCCGGTGCCTGGCGGGTTACCTGCATGTAAATCCCGCATTTTTTAGGTGGTTAAAGGGGGTATTTTTGCAAATTTAGCTTTCCTAACAATATTGATATATACATATATATTTTGTGTTTATCTACTCTTTTACAGATTATGTACCAACCTGTAAGAGATTTGAATGGAATTCCTGGTGCAAAATCTCTAATAGTTTGCTTGACTGGATACCAACGGCAATGTCGAGATGACATTATGGTTTGTGACTGAATTTTTGAGATTTCATTATTTTTTATGTTTAAAAGTCTCATATAATAGTTGCTTTTGTGATTGCCAACGGTAATCTTAGAAAATGAGGTATCAAACTGCCATGCCATCTTACTATCTTTTGTGCTTTTCTGGTCAGACAATGGTTGGCCTGATGGGTGCACACTTCTCCAAGCCCTTGGTAGCAAATACAGTTACTCACCTTATATGCTACAAATTTGAGGGTGCGTTGCTTTTCCCATTCTCATGGATTACTGATATCTTATTAGGACTAAAATGGAATATCTTTACATTTTTCATTTTTATTAATACATGTTATGTTATTCCATAAGTCAATGATCATCTAATAAGAAAAGATCAGCACATTTGGCAGTATCTTTTCAAAGTACTGTCCTTAGATTTGGATAAATAGCGCATGCTTGGCAGCGTGAGTTTTTTCATTCCACCAACCCCCTTCTTAATTTTTCTTTATTTTATTCCTTTTTAGAAACTGTCAGACAACTTTTGAGGACTGAAGTTATATTAATGGATCATCAGGTAAACCAGTAGGACAAAAATATGAACAAACAGTTGGAAAAAACTATGGATATCACAATTCCCGGCCCGTGGGGGGATCAGATTTTTTGAATGCTGCACAGTTGTCTATCATTTCAGTTAAATGCTGCTTTATTGCACATTTACCTTCAAAAGTCAGTGGAACTCCAAGTACCCTGCCGTATCTAGTGTTTAGTGGTCGAGTATGTTGTACATAAAATTGGGTTGTACTTTGCTCTTATCTTCTTGTATTGCATTACAAAAATGGATGCTGCATTGTGGATATTCTTGTTTGATTTTAGCAAGGTTGGTATTCTTTTTGCTGGATTAGTTTTCTTGTGCATTTATTCTGCAAGACGAACAATTTACGGCTTTCTACTGCAAAATTTGTTCTACAAGATGAACAATTTAGCAAGTAATTTCCAACAATTTTTGTGTTATCAGAAGAGGTAGGCTTTAAACTAAGAAAGTAGGCTTGGTAAGCATCTTTCAGAAGTGATTTTTCCAATAAGGCTATTAATATCTCTGCTCAAGTCTTAAGGGTAATTTACACGTTGCACATTTGTATATGTGTTTGTATAGTGTATATATGTGAACATGAATTTATATATGTCAATATTAGCATCTATAGGTTTGTATAATTTATGGATGTTTATGTACATGTAGGGCATATATAGACACATTTATGTGTATAAGCATGTATATAGGCATGTGCACACATATATTGACATATGTACCTGTATTAGCATGTCTATAAGTGAATATGTGCAGAAGTTTATATGAGTATTGATAAATATACAGGCACATATAGCTGAGTGGGTACATAGGTGTAGGTTAGAATAGACATAGCAATATGTTCATATGTATGTGTGCGTGTGTGTTTGTCTACATGCATGCATGTATATAGAGATATGCGTAAAACATGGTCATAGATGTATTAGTGGCATGTGACTATGAGGGAGGTTGGCTGACAGGCCTGATCAAATAACCCAAAGTGGAAGTGAAGAAAAAGCAACTATCTTCGGGTCTTTTTTTTTTTTTTTTTAATTATTAAATAGACAAATACCTTTAGTGTTGCCAAATGGTATAATATTAATTTAATTGCTTGTAATATTTCGTGAAGTTTCTCTGACATATAAACGCTTTTCAATCACTTGTATGACATGTCTAGTGACTGCTTGAATAATATCATATTCTAACTAGAGGTTGCCATTTTAATAGGGGAGAAGTATGAGCTTGCCAAGAAAATGAAAAGGATAAAGCTTGTTAATCATCGGTGGCTGGAAGACTGGTATGTCTAGGATAGTATTCCTTACTTTTTTAGTAGTTGAGCATATTCGTCTAATTTGAATGACTTATAGATTATGTGAATAACATATGGTTGGTTGTCCTTCTCTTATTTGGAATTTCACTTACATTAAACTTCATTTATTTTTTATTACAGTTTAAATGCTTGGGAAATCGTTCCAGAAGCTAGTTATGATAAGAGGTGAGATACGAGCTAATATGCTTAGTGTTGTAATGTAGGTAAGGTTTGCACTGTTACACGTATGTATGTATATTGCTATATATTTTGCATAAGGTTGCTGCTTGATTTAGGTGTTCATACTAGGTTAGAGGGTTTCAGATATGTGTCTCTCCCTATATTCACAGATTTAAGCACTTCAGAAGATGATCTAATAAACATTCATTGGCATATAACAATTTTGCTTTAATATTCTTCTGTTTTCAGGATTTTATGGAACTTATCTTCATTACAGTCAATATGCCGGTTTAGTTATGATCCTTATGGAGTTTTGTAACTATAAATGTAATCTTGTTATTCTTGTTTTATTATGATTGTTAGATAATAATTGACCACTTTTTTCTCCAACACTTGGCGCTAGAGTACATAGCATAAAATATGCATTCCTCGTGTTCTTTTTTTATTTTTTATTTTTAAACTAAACTCTTTCTCCCTCCCCCCTCTTTCTGTTTCTCTCCCCCCTCATTAGTGGCTACGAGTTAGAGATGATGGAGGCTGAAGCTAAAGATTCTGAAGAAGAAGCAGAAGACAGTCAAGACATCGCTAAAAAGCTACGTAGAGAGAATCAAATCAATGCAAGCCCTCCTAATTTGCAAATTGGAATGTCCAGAGCGAATCAATCTCCCGTATTAAAAGGGGAAGGTTCAAGGAATCTGCTAAATACAAGTGCATTTAAAAGCTTGTCAAATGTTGACAATACTAATGACATGGTATTAGCCACTGGAAAGACGATCACATCTGATCATGCTGCTGCGTTGAATGAACCACATGACAGAACGCCAGTTTCTGCCAAGGCTGGATTTGACTTGCCTTGTACTTCTGGAAGTGCCAAGAAGTCTCCTCCTTCTGATGTAGCGAAGTTAAGTGCTATTAGTTACTCAAGGAAAACTATAAGGAGTACCACACTTCCCATGTCCTCGGGAGAAATGGAAAGCAATTTAAGTAGCTTTCCAAAAATAAATATGGAAAAATCCAATGTCATGGATGGTTTTGACCTCTCTTTCTCCAAAGCAGAACAAGATAAGGATGGAAGTGGAACTGATTTTCGTCGTGTCAGAACCACTCTGAAGGGAACTGGCCTAACTTACGAAGAGGGAAAAATTGGCACTTTGCCTGAAAAGAGGAAGCTGGATGTTTCTTGTGTTACCTCCAAATTACAGAAGACAAGGCACAGTCCAGAAGCATTCATCTCTAAAGGTCTACATGTGAGCGATGGAACTGAAGGGTCGGAACCTGCATCTTTGTTAGCTGGCCCATTTGAGGTAAGTAATCGTCTTTCTCCTGGCAGTAATGCCCATTATATGGATGGAACTGCTGCTCCAAGTTTTTCGAATTCTTCTGTCAACTTGTCAACACCAAAGACCTCGAGTTATACCAGGAGCTCATTGCCTCATGATATGCCGATTTCTAAAATTGACATCTCAGAGATTAGGCAAGGTAGCAATGTGGTGGAGGCATCTCGAGTGTCTTTTGCCAGATTAAAAAGGACCAGCTTGGTTGGCAAGCCTGAGACCACAGATGTTACGAGTAGGGTAGAACATGCTATGAATGAAGTTTGCGGGCCACAGAATGAACTGCAAGATATTGAGGTCCCATATGCCAGAACCAAAAGCTTAGAGACTGAGAAATCCAATAGTCCTGCTAACTTGGACTTGCGCAAAGGAGTAAATTCTGACTCACTTTCAAAACCACTTAGGAGAAAGACGATTGCCAAGAAGAATTTGGGTTCTAGACCAAAGTTAGGTACGGGTAATTCTACAAATGAGAAAGGTCCTATTTACTTGAATCAAACTGCCTCCCAAATGGATGCTGTAACCTGTTCGAGTGGAGGGGAAAAGACTGCAGGTCATAAGGAGTTTGTTAATTCTGAGAAGGTTGAGACGGTCACTCCAAATGTTACTGTGGATACAGCAACAGGGACTGGGACAAATAATGCCTCAAAACCTGACAATGAGCCTAATACCGTATCCATGGATGATGAAACTGAAGCTCCAGAGGAGAAAGATGATCATCAGTTAGAGGCTTCAGTTAATGAAGAGAAGTCTGGAAAGGTTGAACCAGCACATATGGTAGATATAGTGATGGGAGAGAAATCAGGCGAGGATCTTCTAACAAATCAAACCAAACGTAAAGTTTTGGGTTTGCATGATTGTGCAATGACTTCAGATGAAAATGAAAGTGGAACTGGATTTGAAAAGGCAGTTTGTGCGCAGAGGACCAAGCTGGGTGAATCAACCCGTAAGGACAGTGCTGTACAAGGGAAAATAATTAAAGGGAAAAAACATCCATCAAGTAAAACGAAGAAAAAGTCTCTTCCTACTGCAACAGAGATAAGGTCATCAAGTGAAAGAATCAATGGGGATAACGCCAATAATGCAAAAAGTAATGAGATGATTGAAATTAAAAAAGAGAAAATTATTCCATATCCAGCCAGGAAAAACAAGAAAAGTCTACCTGTCTTCAGGTCAGATAACTCTATGGAGGTGGAGAAGGAAAAGGAGAAGGAGAAGGAGAAGGAGAATAGGCCTATTGATATTGGAGATCAAAATGTCAGTCATGGGGAACAGCAGGATGGGAAATTAGCTTCAAAATCTAATAGGACACCTATGAAGATTGATCTGAAGTCTGGTCAGACTTGTCGAGAAAGAGTTCCAAAAGTGAAAGTTGAACCAGTGTGGTTCATATTAAGTGGGCACAGGCTACAAAGAAAGGAGTTCCAACAGGTTATTAGGCGTTTGAAAGGAAGGGTTTGCAGAGATTCTCATCAATGGTCGTATCAGGCAACACACTTCATTGTACCAGATCCAATAAAGAGAACAGAAAAGTTCTTTGCTGCTGCAGCATCCGGAAGGTACAGCCTCATTAACACTAGTACTATCAGAACTTTGAATTTATGGCCTATCACCTGATATATAGATGGTACGATCTTACATTAATATTTAAAAGGGTGCGCTCTCTTTCTGAGGTTGGACACTCCAGCAATGATGATAGTGCTTCTTGTGAGGAGATTGGAGTCACCCTAATTGAGAATCCTTGACTTTTTAATTATTTAATTAATTTTGCCTCAAAATGCAGGTGGATTCTGAAGACTGATTATTTAACTGCTAGCAGTCAAGCAGGAAGATTCTTGGTGGAGGAGCCCTATGAATGGCACCAGAACAGCCTAAGTGAGGACGGATCAATTAACTTAGAGGCCCCTAGGAAGTGGCGTCTATTGAGGGAGAAAACAGGTCATGGTGCCTTCCACGGAATGCGTATTATCATATATGGAGAATGTATTGCTCCTCCTCTGGTACGTTTTACAATTTCCCGCATTGTAAATTTGTAATTTTTACGCTAGTGCTAGATATCTTCCATAAACTATCTTCTTACCGGCTTGTCTTGTTTTTTAACAAAAGAAGGAATAGTAATCTTATTATAGTTGTTTGTCTTGTGTGCATATTCTTTGTACTCTTTGTTGCTTTGAGACCCGTTTCTAACTTTTCTCATCATATATCAGGATACTCTAAAGCGTGTAGTGAAGGCTGGAGATGGGGCCATATTAGCAACTTCTCCCCCTTACACCCGGTACCTCAAATCTGGGGTTGACTTTGCCATTGTAAGTCCGGGCATGCCGCGTGTTGATATGTGGGTACAAGAGTTCTTACAACATGAGATACCATGCGTTGTAGCTGATTACTTTGTGGAGTATGTGTGCAAGCCTGGGTATTCGCTTGAGAGACATGTGCAATACAACACTCACACTTGGGCAGAGAGGTCATTTGCTAATCTGCTAAGCCGGTCCGAAGAGATTGTTGAGGAGCAGACGCCACCTGAAGATGATGGTATTAATGATGTACCATGTCAAGTCTGCGGGTCTCGTGACAGAGGAGAAGTAATGCTGATTTGTGGTGATGAAAGTGGTGGTGTTGGGTGTGGTGTTGGTATGCATATTGATTGTTGCGATCCTCCACTTGAAGAGGTTCCGGAGGAAGATTGGTTCTGCCCAAAGTGTAGCTTTAACAGAAAGAGTGTGAATGTTTGTGCTGGCAAGAGTATCAAGAAGAAGACAAGGAGAAAGTGAATTTGGTCTGTTGTAATCCTTTTTGGGTTTTGTAGAAGGTATGGTGTCATCTCAAATTTGTACATTCAGTGGTAGACATAAACATTAGAAGAGTTGCATGAACCTCCTAAGAGTTAACAACAGGAACCTCTTTGTGGTGGAGCAAGTGATTTTGCTCTCTTGTATTTTTGGTATTCTGTATTTGTACGTTAAGTTGTAACATATATCATTGAAGTTCATTCCAAGAATAGGTGCGGCACCTATATATTGCAATGGTCTCCTGTGGGATGGATGGTTTTTGGTATTTAGTTATATGGTGCTCTTTGTTATGTGAAATGAACTTAATAGCAAACTCTTTGGAGTGGGAACAAGTAACATCTAAAGTCTTTTAAGTCTCATAAAATCTGTAAATCATTTCTGATTCAGATAGACTTCAGCTGTCCTTAAGATTGATGCATTATTTTCTTAAGCATGTGTTTTTATTTAGTTCTGAATTCCAATTCATTTGACAGAAATCAGGTAGGTCGTACATGCAGAAGGCTTGGCCCGTATGGTTTTGATATTTTTGTGAGGCTCAGCCGCCTAACCAATGACGCCAGGAGCATTGAAGATACGCATGCGGGTTGGTGAGTCTATGGAGTCCACTTTTCTTAATTAAACAGTTGTGATTGTTAAATACCATCTATTAATTTCTCTTAATTCCACTCCAAACCACTTTCAATTGTTTTTCTCAATCTAAATTGTCATCTTTCATATCTTACATTACTCGGTTCATTTCCAACCCACCTAAACTCAATTATTTACAAGTACAACCCTAGGTAAATATTTGTACTTGCATCTCAAATCCATATACCAGAAAAATCTAAAATAATGATTTGAATCGCATTTTGTTTAAACTTAAAGCACTGGGCCTGTTTGTGGGCTTTTCTTTTCGGGATTAAACTTTCGACTTTTGTCTCTATTTTTGTTTGGGTTATAAGCCTTCGTTTTTGGGTGTCTTTTGCCATTTGCTATTGGGCCTCTTTTGTTGGGTTATTTGTAAAGTTTTTTTTACTCTTTATATAGTTTTCTTACTTATAAAAACAATTACTACTTTATACGAATAATATTATAAGTTCTATCCAATTCTAAAAGTATCCTCCTACGCTACATTGAGGAAATCAACCATTCAACTTTATTTATTTATTATTATTGGGGTTGAAATACCATGATTACTATTATTTATTTATATATTATTATTGTTAAGATTTTTCTTTGTATACTAATAATGTCATTTGAGTCATTCTTTTTCACTTAGTGTAGTTTGGACATTTATAAAACATATTCAATTGACAAATTTAACCCGGTCTATTAGAGAAATTTGAACAAATCTCAAAGGATGCCAGAAGTTATTTTAATAATAGTTTGATATTTGGATAAAAAAAATAGGGGTATTTCACACTTATTATTATTTTGTCTTCTTAAAATTATATTTTATTTTTTAAGATACAAAAAATTAGAATAGCAATTATTAACATTATGGGTAAATTACACAGAGACCCCCTGAGGTTTGGCCAAATATCACTCTAAAACATTTTTCGAAAATAACTATCACTTAGGTCCATTTTTGCTTTTCCGTCACAGTCTCCGTTAAAAGCATGTGAAAAGACAA
>JAOTQH010000001.1:2726147-2740150 GCA_025631255.1 Cornus kousa | reverse complement strand
GGGTTATTCAATAGTTCCATTACTGACACAACATAGGGTGCTAAATTACTGAAATATTCTAATAATTTAATGAAATTAATTTGATTAGAGAACAGATTACAAGTTTTAGGACTGTACTAATCTACTATTATAAAACAAAGGATTACTAGAAGTGTACTGGATAATGGTTTATTATTCAACAGTAATTAACAACTATACGGTGGTGAATGGTTTTTTCTGTGCTGCATGGAGCTTCTCTCTTGTTAATCAAGTTCATACATGGTACTATTTACAGTCAGTGCCAACCCAAATGCCAACAGTATACCAATTTCATAATAAATGTTAATCTGTTTGTAGTAGATTCTTTGGTGCTCATTTAATAATTAAGAAAACTAATTGAGTGAAAATACCAAAAATAGCCTATCAATTACCATTTTTATCCGCAGAACCTCCCTTTTGTGAGTTGAGAACTTAGCTCTTTTATACGCGTTACAAGGGTGATTACGTCAGTTAATTTTTTAGATAAATGTCAACTTCTGCTCTTATCTCATGATAAATATTCCTGGAGAATAAAATATATTGATTGTGTTTTTGCCTTAAAGTGCAAAAAACAGAAAAATAGAAGAAGAAAAAGATTTCATGTATTAAAAAGGCAAGTCATAGGTCTCTCTCTCTGGGGTAATCATCCATGTCTAGTTCTCCAAATCTCGTGCTCCAGTGAAGAGAAGACAGGGTATGCACAACAGTTGTATAATAGAGAATCCGTAGAAGAAAATGAAAAGCAAAATGTGATCTCAAACAACTAAAGCTCACACACACACACATATATATGTACACATACCTAAGCACTAGTGGAAGGATGTGAATTAGAATTCAACCACTTCTTTAATTTGTTTTCCTTTTGTTCTCATATCTCCTTGGGTTTCCTTTCTGATTATTTTTTCTTTCTGATTGGTTGCAGAGAAAGAAGAAGAATTCTTTTGGACATGCAATAACATTAATGCATGTATAATCCTTTGATGATCAGATGTGAAGAGTATAGGCCAAACTTCAAAATCTGGGACAACTTTTTATCAACCCAAAAAATCAACGGTTCAAGGTTTCTGTAATGTCTCATATTACTAGTCTCTATGGTTTTTGTGCTCTTGTTCATCTTATTTTTCTCAACCTTCTTCTTTCTTTAGGTCTATGTTTATATTCTCAGCAATGATTTATGGAAAATTAGTACAATCCTTAATGGAAAATAAGTTCATTGGAAGCTTCTAAAAATGAAATTAGAAAATTTAATTTCTGTTTCTCTTGCTCTTAATCAATTCATTCCAACTTTTTGATGTACACGTATTTTTTTTTTTTTTTTTGTATTGCCAATAATATATATATATATATATATATATATTTGCATAATTAAGGGAATGTTTCACATAAATATTTATAAAAAAGTTAGCCGCAGAGTCAGGGATTTCCTTTAGACATACATCTTCTTCAGTTAATATAAGAGAGAGGCGCAGATACACTTTCGATACTTGGGACATTAATTTTGCATATCTCAAAATTAATTTCCTATATTTTCATGTCAATGCAGAGCTGACATTGGCCTTTTCATAGATCAAACTCATCAACTCCAATGAAGGTCAGCTCATTGATAGTGTTGCGGCCTGTTTGTTTCTTCATCATTCTGGTAATTAGTTCACTGGTCTCAATGTTTCGTGATATCCATATGTAATCTTTATTTCTTGGTTGAGTGCAGAAGAAGAACAAAAAAAAAATGGAAACTTGAGTTGTTCAAGATTCCAAAATCTCCATTTTCCCTCATATCCTTGGCATGAATTGAGCATATATACATATAAATTAATACAGTTGCAAAATCCTTCAAAACACCATACTTATATATGTATAAACTATGCTTTTCAGTAATACCTAATGTAACTTTTCCTTGTTAAATATATACTAGTATAATAGTATTGGTTATGATCATTTATTTCCCTCTTGAAAATTAAGGACTGACCTAATTGCATGGTACAGGCACTGGTAATGCTGCTACTCCCCAGTTTGTTGTTCCCATTTTGGATTATTAAGGCTAAAACAATCGAACGAGAGGTGAAGTTGATTTCCCTCAATGTCAGTGAAGAGCTACCATTGGAAATTGAAAACATTGCAAATTTGTTACTTCCAAAGATTACGTCAGCCACGACTCTAGCAACTTTTTTGAGCTCATCTCTTAATGGCATTCGACTTTCATTCTCTAATATTGAAACTAAGGTTTGTATCTATCTGCTCCTCTTGCTGAGAAAGAATTGTTCATTAGATATAATTAAGTTTGAACAAAAACAACTCATGATTAATAGTTTGATATTGCAGGTGGCCCCTATACTGTTTCAAGCATTGTTGACTATTCCGCAATTGTCACAGATTTCATATACTGGATTGGATGGATTGTTCTTCTCATACTACACCAAAGCCAATCATTCTTTTGCTGTTTATTCAAACAATTCATTTTCAGTTTATCCAATTACTCCAAATGCCACAACAAAGTACACATGGTACACTCAGCCTGTAAATCATAACACTGGAAGGCCATTCGGAGAAGCTGTTATCTCCCATCCTTGGTTTAAGATGAATTCAATTTGGATTCAAGAAGCCTTAAATAGTACAAATGGGTATTCTTCAATAGGAACGGGGTGGAATGGTGCTAAAGATCTCCTATTCCTTAGGACAGCTGGTGTGGATGGAAGAGGAGCTATCTCTTTATGGTTTCCGGTTGAATCATTAATTGGTTTCTTCTCTAGCAAAAAACTTCATGGTGGGAGCTTGTATTTGGCCACAAAAGATGGGAAAGTACTCACTGATGGGATCCAAAACACTCACATGGTCCTTGTTGGTAACTCAGTTTCATTTCAGATATTGAAACCAAATGGAGATCAAATAGGTAATATTGGTAATGTTACATGTGAACCCTATAATGGCACATTAAAACCTTCTGTGTTGGACATTTGGGAAAGAAAATACATGTTTTTCTGCTCACCAATTGAAATTGTTGGGCTGCAATCGGTATGGTCCCTTTCATCACAATGAACTTCTTCTCTTAGTATTTATCACAATATACTTGGTAATGCTCATAAGTTTCTTTCTATGTAGAATATTGTGTACATGTTTTGCTTTCACATGAAATTTTACATGCCTCGTAGCATTTGCTTTTATTTGATAAAGTTTTCTTCAATATCTGTTATAAAGCAATGTAATGCTTCTTTCCAGAATAAGTGAATACATATTCTGTTATTCTATTAATTGTCCATTGTTTTAGAAAACTTTTCAAGCCTCAAAGTAAGAGTCTAGAAATCAAACTTGAGACACAATTATCTTGATTATTAGGTCACTTAAACAGCTGTGATCAATAATATATATATATATATATATATCATATGTAAGAAACATCATCAGGAATAAAACAAGACTATAGTATATCTATGTTATGTTTTTGAATATTTTCAATTGATGGCTTGCTCTTGTTAGAATTTACTTCCCTTCTTCATGAACAATCTGTAATCTGGAATCTGTAATGTTGACTTAGTTTATGTTTATATTAGGTATGCCCTTGAGTTAAATCAAAAGGTGTCTCTATAACATATAAAGCATATCTAAAGAACCACTGACCATGCGTATGTTCTTATTCGACTTATGGTTACACAAAATATAGTGAAATTGCATTATAAACGTTATTTATTATTATTATTTTTGGGCAGTAAAATGCATTATAAACATGATTGTACTATTCTTTGTTATTTATTAAACTAATGCTAACTTATCTAGGTTTCAGGTATATGCATTGGCTTTACCACATAGGGAACAAGAGAGCATTGTTCACAAGAATATCAAGTTTGCATTCATGCTACTTGTTATAATGATCAGCACTACGGTTATTTCCATTGTCACCTTCGTGTTCTTAATTGTTAGAGCAGCTAGAAGGGAGATGCATTTATGTTCTACACTCATAAGACAAATGGAATCAACTCAACAAGCAGAAAGAAAGAGTATGAATAAGAGTCTCGCATTTGCAAGTGCAAGCCATGACGTGCGTGCCTCTCTAGCAGGAATTACTGGTTTGATAGATATATGTCGTGATGAAGTTGCTCCTGGGTCAGAATTTGAGACAAATTTAATGCAAATGGAAGTTTGTATAAAGGACCTTTTAGGTATGTTTACTAACTAGTTTTTTTATTTCTTCATTACATTTTCAACTGGTAATAATAGTTGTACACTCATAGAAATTTGTATCATTAATCTTATGAAATCTATAACGTGCTTATGCTGGTTTATTGAATTCAATTCTTGATACAAGTAAAATTGAAGCTGGCAAGATGCAACTTGAAGAAGAAGAATTTGATTTGGCCAAGTTACTTGAAGATGTAGTTGACTTATATTATCCTGTAGGTATGAAAAAGGGGGTAGATGTGGTGTTGGACCCTTGTGATGGTTCCATTTCTAAAAATGCACTCGTTAAAGGAGACGGGAAAGTTGAAACAGATATTGTGTAACTTAGTGAGCAATGCTATCAAATTTACCCCTAAGGGACATGTAGCAGTACGAGCTTGGGCAAAGAAACCTAGCTTCAAGAATTCCATACTTGGTTCCAATAGGAACAGATCATTGAGTTGCATATCATGCTTATTTTTCAAGAATGATGAAGCATACAATGACCTTGAAGCCATGAACACAATTCAACAAAACCCGAATTCTATGGAATTTGTATTCGAGGTGGATGATACAGGAAAAGGAATTCCAAAAGAGAAGCAAAATTCTGTATTTGAAAACTATGTTCAGGTCAAAGAGACAGCTCTTGGACAAGGAGGCACTGGCTTAGGACTTGGTATTGTTCAATCTTTGGTACGTAAATAGTTAGTCCTAATAATTTCAACAAAAGTTACGCTACTTTTATCCTTTAATTTTTTTTTTCCTGTTTCAATCTGTGAATTATATAGTACTCAATCTTGTTGATTTGTTCTCTATAGATAAAAGGAATCCTGAATGATTTTTATGTGGCAGCCCGGCCCCTTGGTCTTTGTTTTTCAAAAAATTCATGTTAAGAGGGATGTTAATTAAAATTACTTGTTATTTGCATGTATTATACTTTGGTGAAGAATTTATTAGATTTTTATTTCATTATTTGTTCAGATTTTTTTCATCAATTAGTTGTCAATACTTCAAAATGACTTGAATGATTTTTAATTCAGAAAATTTTCACACTAGGTACGTCTAATGGGTGGAGAGATACGAATTGTGGATAAGGAAATTGGTGAAAAGGGAACTGTCTTCAGTTTCAATGCCTTCCTCACTACATGTGGGATTAACTCAAGCAGTAGCTATGCAAGAGAAGGTGATGTTGAATCAAATGGTGGTTACATATCCAGTGATATGAATCAACACTCAGAGCCAAGTAATCATCGCTCCCCTAGCCCTATCCCAAAGCCAGAGTTATCCCAAGTCATACTCTTCATTCAAAGTTATGAACGGCAAAGAACTTCACAAAAATTCATGGAGAGCCTGGGGATAAAAGTATGTGCAGTAAAACAATGGGAGCAACTTCCTCATACCTTTAAGAAGATAAAATATAAACTGAACTTTTTGCAGTACAACTCTTCAGGAAGATCAGATGTGAGCATGAGTGACTGTATGAGCAGACCGGGATCGCACAGCTCTAGTATTAGAGCAAAGGATTTACCTTTAAGTGCCTTGGATGGGACAGACCAGATACCACCCCTTCACAGGAGGATTAGTTATAGAGCTGTGCCCAACTTCATACTAATTGTGATTGATACTAATGCTGGACCTTTTCGGGAATTAAGCAAGGCTGTGGCTGAATTCAGAAGAGACCTTTACAATACTTGTTGTAGGGTTGTTTGGATAGATAAACCAGGTGCTCATAGCATCCATTTGAAAGGCCTCAACGAGGAAAAGATCCCTCCAACCGATCTCATCATATCTAAGCCGTTACATGGTTCTCGCTTGTATCATTTGATAGGACTTCTACCGGAGTTTGGAGGTACATTGCCGGGTGATTCAACAAAAACCAAGTATCGAGTTGAAAAAGTTTCTTCCGAGTCTGGTTGTTCAGAAAGTCATGCGCGTATGAGGTTGAGGAATTCTCCAACTCAAAACCTCCCAGTCCAAAGGCGAGAGATACAAGAACATGTCGAACCAAGTAGTGAGAAACGTTCAAGTGGGAAAAATGTTTTATTTGCCGTTCACAACCTCCCAATCCAACGGGGAGAAATACAAGAGCACGGTGGCACCAGCAGTGATCAGAAACCCTTAAGTGGGAAGAAAGTGTTGGTTGCTGAGGATAATACTGTGATGAGCCAAGTGGTTATGTCTAATCTTTCTAAACTCGGTGCAGCCGTTGAACACTGTAAAAAATGGAAAAGCTGCTTTCGAATTAGTTTGCAAAGGTCTAAGTGATCAAAGGACAAGCAAAGCTTTTGGAGTTCTTCCTTATGACTATATATTAATGGACTGTGAGGTAAAAGATTGTTTTTTTTTTTTTTTACCATGCATCTCTTTACATTTATCATATGGTAGTTATTCTCTTTACATATATCGTATGGCTAGTTCTACTTAATTAATACACATACATAGTATAATTTCTTGGTGACAATATTCCAAACCCATACCCGAATTGTGCATATATAGTTGCATTCAGTTATCAAGGAAGGATGCTAGGCATCCTTTTTAGCTTGAAATATAAACACTATTCTTTTATTTGACAGATGCCGGTAATGGATGGGTTTGAGGCTACAAGACGTATACGGGAGGAGGAAACACAGTACGGTGTTCACGTACCCATCATTGCATTGACTGCTCATACAATAGGTGAGGAAGCAGAACGGATGATGAGGGCTGGAATGGATTTTCACTTGGCCAAACCTCTGAAAAAGGAACAACTATTGGAAGCCATCACATACATCCATAGTAAAATGAGATACTAACATTATTATCTATATTTCTCTTTTACCTTTAATTTGTAGTACTCGTGTACATTGTGTATATTCTTGTGACGAAGTTATTAGATTATACAATAATATATATATATATATATATATATAATTAATTGTATTCCATGCAAGTACACACATATTTCACTGGGTTTTGCAACATACGCAGACAAACATTTTCAGCACATTGAATTCTTTCGTCATTACTAAAACTTTCAATCTTCAACTTTCGTCATTACTAAAACTTGTATCATGTGAAATAGTATACGACAACTGTTGTATGAGCTTTTACATGCACCAGTCTATAGAGGAAGGGGGTAGAAGGTACTTGGTCTTCGAAGAGGGGTTTCGCAATCAGCCACATGGAATACATTTATGTATCCTCAGTGTTTTACCTTTGCCCTTTTATTATTGATTCATGTTGTTCAAAGAAAAAAGAGGAAGAATAAAAATAAAATATAGCAAGGAAAGAGCTTATAAATTGTTAATGGAGTAACATGCTTGACACTAAATTTTATGCAGTCTAGTACATTTCCTGGAATTTAAATGTACGTTTAAGGGAGGTAAAAGAAATTATTTCCGCTTCTTCGACTTCACATGAACTTTTTCAGGGATTTCACCATCATCCTCTGAAGAGATTTCCTCTGGTTCATCGGGGACATCATTTGGAACATTATGTTTGGTAATGAAGTCCTTCAGTACGCTCATGCTCTCTTCCTTCATTGAAACCAATTGCTCAGAAAGAATTCCTTTGTTTGCATGAACATGATATGTTTCTGATCCAAGGAAAAATGTAGCTTTAACCCGGGTGCCAAGAGAAGCATTCTCACAAGATTGAGCCTCCATCATATATCCAGAACCCCTGCATATCATGGACTGACTGAGTTAAAGATAGATTATAAGTAAGACAACAATTGAATTAAACCCATTCATTAACTAGATTACAAGAAATTTTAATATAAATGGTCTAACCCAAAAGCTAAATTCAAGATTTCCTTTTCCCATTTTCTTGTGTAATATTTAGAATGATTGAATTTATCTTATAGGCAGTAATCTTTTATAAACAGAGAGTGGTCACCAGAGACAATGAAGTAGTTATGTGAGGTTTCAAGTATCAACATTTATGGACAATAAAGTTAACATCATACTATACACAAATTGCCAGATGATATTTCAACTTAAAATATAATTTGAGTGAAACATTTGGATTTGTTTGTGGTCACAGTCAAGTCCAGGTTCTTGGGAAAGAGGTATGCAATGCAATGCACAAACTTATCTTATTATTTTAAAATTAACGGGGTGTGATGGAGATCAATGGCAACAATCTTTGAAGGCGTATATGAACTTGGTGGGCATCATGATGCAATGAAAGCTGGGTTTTATTTATGCTATTAAGATATGAATTATGAATTTGAAGAGTTGTGAGACTTATTGATGACCTCAATTATGAGGAAAGTTACAAAAGTCATGAGTTAAGCTCCACCTAAGTCTAAGAGGCATGAGCAGAATCCTATAAAAGGAAGGGATGGGGTTGATCAGATAATGAATGAACAAATAATAGTGTATAAAAATTCATTGAGAGTGATTCACAAAATATGAGGGTGTGAGACCTTCTCTAGGTGTGATGCCTAAGCTACCTGTCAGCGTGACTCCAATGGGCTATTACTTTTTCTCATTGTTTGTTCTACATATCTACTATCAAACCTCAAATTTCAGCCCTGATTGTTGAACTTTTAGCCACTGAATTTAGCAAGTTTTAGCTATTTAAGGCTGCTCTTGATTTCCTACATCAGTGTGATACCACTACCACCGAAAAAAGTGAATCCGGTCAGTCTAGTCTGATCCCACACTACAGATTTAGCAAGCCTCTTCATTGGATCATGAACCATAATTCTAACCCATTTGACTTTCTTAAATACACAAAATAATAATAATAAGTCCAATTTCTCAAAAGACAAACACCACTGCCAATGCGATTATACTACTCCAGCTACTCATGAATTTCATAGAGAGTATCAGCAAGCGTGTAGTTGCTCAAAGGCAACGCGATTATGCTACTCCAAGTACTCATGAAAACATAATATTATTATGATTAATGGAAAATTATAAACCAATCACAAGTCGATGTTCCAATTACCCCAAACCGGAACTAGATTAAACGATATTGCAGCTCTAGGGAACCTTATTCTAATCTAAACTAAAGATTTTGATTATTTTGATTACAAATAGGATGGTATGTAGTATCAATTTAGGGATCTAGAGCAATACAAGAATAAAATAACACAAAACTCTAGGACTGTTCACACTTCTACAAAAGTTTTGAAGTCACAAAATCTAAAACCCTAATTCTATAAACTTCATATCTGATATTATTGGCGATATTATATATATTCTTTAACGAGTTTGTGGAGGAAAAGAAGAGAGAGAGAGAGAGAGAGAGAGGATGAAGAGTAACCTGGTGGACAAGTGACTTCAACGTGGATAAGCTCTACTTCCTTTATCTATCTGCTTGAATGGGAGGAAGTATCAAAATATCTAAAACCCTCCACCCCAATTTCACTTTGCCAAATTTAAATAACAACCCAATGGTTTTGTATATTACCAAAGGCGCATCAACAAAAAAAAAAAAAAAGATTAATTAGTCCAATTCAAATGCAATCCTTTTTCGTTTCTTTTTTGTTTTTTTTTTTTTTCTTTCTTCTTTTTTTCCATTTTAAAAACGTTAAAATTAATTCATAATAGGGTAAAGTACACCCCTAAGATTTGGACAGACATATACAAGTTACATGTTTTTTTGGATAAAGACACCCCTGAAATTTCAACCAAACAATGCCTTAAATGATCTGAAAAGAGGAAATTAACCCTTAATATTAAAACCAAATTTATTGTAAAATATCATACATATTGAAAAGATGAAATTACCGCCGAGTTAATTTCAACAACAAATAACAATCATCCCACCAACCCCAACTAACCTGTTCATTACATAGAGAGAAAGTCAAAGTTAGAGAGAGATGAGGACGGTGGAGGCCGTGGGTGGATGTAGGTGGTGGCAATGGTGGTGGTGGTTCATGGCATGGTGGCGCTGGGTAGTGATGATAGCCAAAAAGATGAGGACGGCGGCGACAGTGGTTGTGGTGGTTCATGGCATGGTTCCAGTGGGTAGTAGGTGATGATGGGCTTGGTGGTGGTGGGTGGTGATGAGGACAACAGACGGTGGCTATGACAAGGCCGGGAGGAGCAAGGAATGACCGCTAGTGACCTAAACCCGAACCACTATGTAAGGGTTCTTTCTAAGTAACACAATAAACAAGTATATAAAGGTGATATCTAAGATACAAATATGAAGAAAACAGAAAAGATGCTTGGTGAAGGAGGAGGAGAAGACCAATCTTCCAAGATTCAGATGGAGCTAGGGCATATACACATTTCTGATGACAGTCCTTTTCTGGCTTCTTCTTCTTTCATGCGATAGTGCTATTTATGGACCATGAAACAAATTAGTTATTTACTAGCAGTTTCTTGTGTGTCTCACTCCTAACCATGACCACATGGGTAGTCATGACAGACCTAGGAGCCTAAAACGTCAAATCCTCTCATCGAGTCATGCATTATGTTGCGTCTCCCCCATTTGGGGCATTAAATGCTCTTTGTTCTTGCTTGGCTGTCGGTTGGCCAAGTCTGTCATAGCATTAAATGTGATTTTAAGATTTGCTGTCATAATGTATATATTTTTATCATCTCATTGATCGGGTCTCGCTGGGAGTGGAGGCACTTATTTACTTCTCAGTCACCAATCCAAGATCCTTCTAAGTTTCCCAAGGTGAAGTCCCACATAGCTGAGAAGGCCCTACCTTCGTTTCGTGTTATATTTGGACTTATGGAGATATAGCAATTTAAAGGCGAGCTCTCTCGGGCTCTAATGCCTTAGGGTACTGTGAGGCTCGAAGGAGCCTGTAGGTTGAGCCTTTGAGTCCTAGCAACGTGGCATGTTGCTTAGGGTTTGTAATGCTCGAAGTCTGGGTTCTCAAGGCTTAGTAACCTGGCGTGGTACCAGGGTTTGAGTCGCTTGAGGGTTGGTTCCTCGAGGCTTATTGGCCTGGTGCGATACCAGGGTTTGAGTCGCTCGAGGGTTGGTTCCTTGAGGCTTGTTGACTTGGTGCGCTTCCAGGGTTTAAGGTGCTCGAGGCTTGATGGCCTGGTGCGATGCCAAGGCTTGGGGTGCTCGAGGGTTAAGTTCTCGAGGCTTGATGGCTTGGTGCGATGCCAGGGCTTGGGGTTCTCGATGGTTAAGTTCTCGAGGCTTAGTGTCCTGGTGCGATGCTAGGGCTTGGGATGGTCGAGGGTTAAACCCTCAAGGCTTAATGCAGTTCTTGACTTTTCAACTTGCCACAAAGTCTTAGTTAAGGGATTGTGTTGACTTTTTAACGTGCCATGTCAACAATTGGTAACTGACACCCACACACTGTAAACATGGTAGGTAAAGGACGTCGGTGATACCAATCACCCTTTGTCGCAGTGGTGGGTGGTTTTCAATCATCACTAATAGTCACATATGGAATTGGGTGTCGATCTTCTGGATTTCTTTCGATACCATCGGAGTGAGCTTGTCATCTTCACTTTACCTTCACTGGGTTTGAGAGAGAGGTAATGGTGGCTTGTTTAGGTTACTGTTTGAGAGGGGAAAGAGAATAAGAGAGTGAGGAGAGAGAAAAACTGGTTTTCTTATATGGGTTGTACCCGGTGACCCATTTACACCCATTTGACCCAAGGGTATTTAAGTCAATAAAAAAGGCTTGTATTGTTTAAATTGATAATTTAATGTGTTAAATGGTAATACAGTCAATTCACCATTGTCAAGGTGTCTTTGTCAACTTTATCAAACCTGAGGGGATGTTATTGTTCAAAAAATAGGTAACTTGTCTTTCCTTCTGGCAAACCTAAGAGGTGTCATTGTACTTTACCCTTAATAATAACAATAAAGGGTAAATTTTATCACATTTATGTCCTATTTCAAATTTTATTTTTCTACACTTTATGTTTGAATTAATTGTAATTTTAAAAATAGTCTATTTCTATAGGGTGAAGTGCAAAACAAATCCTTGAACTATTGCTCTTTTGCAATAACCCCATTGAACTAAAAACTGTCTTCTAAAACTATTGATTTATTGAAATTAAGGACAAACTCATCACAAAAAACTATTTAACCCTTTATCATTTAAATTTTCATTTCTTATTATATTAGTCTTATTATCTTTTCTCTTATCTAAATATTAATTATACTATTTACTTTAATTTTATTATTAGTATCAATTTATCATAAAAATAGAAAAAATAAATAAATAAGTTGTAACTACAATTTTTGAAATTATTAAAATTTTTATAATAAAACTTATTATACTTAGTTTAAACTTTTTTACCATAAAAAATACTTTTTGTTATACAACATATTCATGAAAAAATAAAAAATTACTTAAATAAAAAATTACCTTCTTTTTCATGAAATATATCCATGAAAATTTAAGAAATTAATTTAATTTTTTTAAAATTTTTTACTTAAGATTTTTATTTAAATGATTAATTATAAAAATTGAAGGTAAATTTATGTAAATTGACTGTAAAATATGTTATCAAATTAGTATGATTTTTTTTTTTTCATAATTTATTTCAAAAAGAAAAATAGATTAAATATAATTCAGCAACTAAGGGTAATATGGTCATTTAATGAAATATTGTCTAGCCATTGGGACATTTTGTAACAAAATGTGATAATTCAGGAGATATTATATACAAAATATACTTTAAGAAAATTAATTACAAGTTCAAACATAGTTCAGGAGGATTTTTTTGCACTTTATGCTAAATTATATGGAAAATGGGATGAACTACTTTTTTAATGGGATCCATAATATTATAGAATCCAATTTATTTATTCTAGACCCAAAAAACAATATATATATACATATATATATATAATATGCGGAGGGTGTAGAAGAAATATCTACTCATAAGCTAAGTCACATAGAGCGGGAGCGGGAGCGAGAGTGAATTTGAGAGCGGGAGCGTAAGAGCGGTGAAATTATGTCATAAATAGTGAGAATTTGAGCGAGAGCGCGCGCGGAGCGTAAGAACGAGAGCGCGCGGAGCGTAAGAACGAGACTTATTGCGAAGAATTATGTGACTTAGCTCATAAGTCATAACTAAATTTTAATAGTCAAATAATATTATAAGTATGCCAAAGAACTTTCTTTGTGTCACAATCATAAAAATGATTTTTCTTTTCTGTAATGTAAAATAGGTATGGAAGGAATAAAGGTGAAATAAATTTTAAACTTTTCATTCTTATATTTTTTTAATTTTAAAAACTTAAACGTGTTAATGTATTACTGATTTAGATTTTCCAAGTGTTATGCATCAAAATTTATGAAACAAGAATATACTAAAGATCATAAGAAAAAAGAGTTTAATACTTCTTCTAACTTCAAAAAGATATTTTGAGAATCGTGACTAACAATTATAGTACCAATAGTGTAACTTACAATTATGACAAGACATTCCTTTTGAGGCAAAGATAATACGGACGGGCAAACTATCAATGGAAGGAAAAGCAAACGTATCAATGGAAGGAAAATAAAATTAACTAAAATATGGTTAAGTGACGAGTGAGAAACTAATTCTTAATGAATTCGTTATTAAAGTATTATTTTTTAAAAATGGGAGACGGGAGGAAGAGGGCATTTATATGGCTCTTCTCATTTTGCCGACTAAGCCATGATGGGATGGTGACGACGGTGATGACATCATAGGCTCACGGATGTGTTGAAATTATACTGTTTTGATGTATAGTGTGAAGCAAAATTTAAATATTAACAGACTAGTGGCCTAGTGATATCAAGTCTTTTTAGTCCTCAAAGATAAGTTAAAAATTGAAGTATTCGTAGAGATCGTGTGTGTGTGTGAGTAGCAACTAGAAAAAAATAAAAGGGTAAAGTATACAAACACCCCCTGAGGTTTGAGGTAAGGAGAGGCAGATGAAAG
>JAOTQH010000001.1:2708196-2726047 GCA_025631255.1 Cornus kousa | reverse complement strand
AGTTAAGCTCTGTTTTCTGAAGATATCTTGGGTTCAAGTGGTATTTGATTATACTTAGCTATTTCTTGTTGATCTATGCTGCTAGCTAGTATACTTTGATGAATCCAGATTATTGATGTTGAATTTGTTGCGATACTATGACATGCTTTGATTTTAAGTACTCTGTGTTGAAGACTTTCTATGCTGAGGCTGTTTTGTACTGAAATTATTCTATGTTGAGGACCATTCTGTACTGATCTAAGGATTTGGACTGAACTTGTGATATTCTCATGCTGTATTTGATTATACAAAGCTATGGACATGAGTACAACAGTGAAAGAAGACTGTTTGGGGAGTTGGTGAATTGATCTCAACGGGAATTCTCTTTTTACCCCTCAGACCGTAGATACAGAGGATTGCAGTTCTGAGGCAGTAATTTGGAGTTCTGCGTTGTCCAACATTTTTCTATTTGTTGTAATCTCTTATTGTACTGGGTGTGTTGACACTTTGTGTAAATGGCAGTGAGACTTCGTACCTCACCCTATTGTTGAGAGTGGCAGTGAGGCTTAACATCCTCATCCCATAGTTGAGTGGCAGTGAGGCTTCGTATCTCATCCCAGAGCTGAGTGGCATTAAGGCTTTACATCCTTACTGCATTCGTGGTTAAGCTATTGAGGGCTTCTTGAGTCCAAGCATGGGTGCTTCGGACAGGGGGAGTGCGTGGATGCATTGTGGTGTCCTAGTGTATATGTATTGGTTGTGAAAGCTAATGTCTATTCTGGTGTTTGGGTGTGTGCAGAGAGTGAGATAGCTGAGTGTGTAATAAGATACATACAACTAGTGGATTGCTTATTGGCTGAGGCCAAGAACCAAGGTTTTCCCTACTTAAGAGGATTTCCTTGTAAATCTTGTGTTATCTGTTCTTTGAATGCTTGCTCAGTGTGTGAGAGAGTTTTTAAAAGCAAAGATTTAACCAATTCACCCGCCCTCTTGGTTCAACACGCCCTTTTTGTCGAAGTAGGGGATTTGTGTGGTGGTTTCGAGAATGTTGTTGCTGACGAAACGAGGGATGCCGAGAGTATCCGAATCATATTGAGAATTGGATCAGTTTGTCCGCCGTTTGTGTTTATCAACGACGACACCTTCTGTTATAAGGTTGCGATATGGGAAGAAATCTCACCGGAGTTGGTTCCTTCGACGGAGAGTCTTGAAGGTAGTGACGGGTCACATCTTAACAAAGGGGATGAAGGACAAAGAGGCTCAAAGAGCAGTGAAATATGTGGGAGGAAGATCAAGTGGTAGTCACGCGCCGGTGAAACGCGTTGAGGATGACAAACAGAAAGATGCATGTGGCGGTCGTTCAGGCCTTTATCTAGATCCATCCTTATCTTTATCTTTAAGGGTTGGTGAAGAGAACAGGCTGGACCGTAAGTCTGATTGGGCTAAAAGTGATATAGGTCGTAGGGTGAATCATAGGCCTATTAAATACGAACTATTTAAGCCAAAACCATTTTCGGATAGGTTTGCGCCTCGGATAGTCCACACCAAACGAAGGGTTATTAAAAACGAATCCAACTCCTTATCTATTTCTTTTTTCAATAACCCAAAATCTGTTATAGGGCCAGACTTAAAAGAACAAGCCCAAGTTCAGGTTCAAGCCCATTCCTCCTCTTCTTCTTCTTCACAGCGTGGTCTTTGGTCGCTGACGGAGAAAACAAAGCGAGACTCGCCGACTGCATTTGCCAGCCGATAAGGCTCTAGATGGTCACGCAAAGAAAAACAAAAGTGGGTAGCACGCCCTACTGCCTATACTCCAAGTTTGAATCCTGTTGCTTTTCCTCAGAAATCTTTCTCTTCTCCTTCTTCGTCTGAGGTTTTGAGAAGTGGTGGTAGTATTGCGGAAAAGAGTTTTGTTCAACAGAAGGATTGTTTTGGTGATATTGTTCCACGGATGGAAGGGCACTATCTTCAATGAACTTGGTTGGCAGTGGAGAATGTTGTAATGGAGTGACCGTATGTGTAGAAAGGACTTGCTTTTCAAGCTAACAGACGATTTAGCTATGTCATTGATCAACGAACTTAGGCTTTTTGTCGCTCTGAAAGACTAAACTGTTTACCATCAGAAACTGAAGCTAATAATAATGTTCTTGATTTAATGAAGATTGCCACAGTGGAGGCTGGAACAGAGATGGATTTACAGTTGAATGGGTCTGGGAACAGTGAAGAGAGTGAAGGGGAAGAGTTTGCTGTTCAGGTTCCTTCGCAGCAAGTTTGTCCTCATGATTTTCACCATTGGATGGAAATGGATTTTTTTGACATTGATTTAATGGAACCTCTGGCAGTTGTGCACCCTGATTGCTTAGAAGCAACTGATGATTTGGGTATGAAATGGGTTAATGACAATATTGGTATGGTGAGTGCTGCTTTGGGTGTGTCTTCGGAGGGTGATGTTGATCGTACTCGGTCCATTCTTCATGCTATTGTGACAGGAAATGAAATTACAGAGACTTATCAAAGCACTAAAGTTGGCAAAAATAGATCACAACAGGAAAGGGGGACAGGAGATGAAGAACCTTATTTCCAATGTCAATTATGAGGGGAAGGATGGAGTATCCAAAGAAAGGGGAAGGACTAGATGAAGCTATGAATGAAGCTATAAATTATTACATGGAACGTCCGTGGTTTAAATGATCCTGATAAAAGAAGGGTGATTAAGGTTGCTTTGAGGCAGTGGAACGCTCATGTTATATGCTTGCAAGAAACCAAGATGGCTGCTATGTCTGACGAGGTGGTAAGGAGTATTTGGGGAGGAAGGTTAGTTGAATGGGAAGCTTTAAATGTTCCGGCACATCAGGCGGAATTCTTATTTTGTGGGATCGAAGATGGTTGTCCAAAAAGAATATCTGGAAGCGCACCATTCTTTGTCATGTGTGTTTCAGATGGAGGATGATAATTTCAAATGGGTCTTTTCTAGAGTTTATGGTCCTGTTATTAATTGTGATAGACCAGCCTTTTGGGACGAGCTCAGCTTTGTCAAGGAATTGTGGTCGTTGCCTTGGTGTTTAGGCGAAGACTTTAATTCTGTTAGGTCTCCATTTAAGGGATCTACCGGGGGTAGATGGTCTTTGGAGATGACCCAGTTTTCTTATTTCATCGATGGCCATTTCCTTATTGATTTGCCATTGGAAGGGGCTGCTTTTACTTGGTCCAATGGTATCACTTTCTCAAGGTTGGATCGTTTCCTGATTTCTAGGGATTAGGAAGAAAAGTTCCCAGATGTTACCCAGGCGGCTTTGGTTAGGGTAACATCCTATCATATACCCTTAGTTCTTGATTATGGAGGGATGAGATCCAGACGTACGCCTTTCCACTTTGAAAATATATGGTGAGGATTTTCAAAGGAAAGTTCAATCTTGGTGGGAGGAAGCATCTTTTATAGGTTCTCCTAGCTATGTCTTAGCTAGGAAGTTTCAAGTTCTCAAATCTAAACTTAAGAAATGGAACAAAGAGGTGTTCGGGAATCTTGAATGGAAGAATAATAGAGTTTTGGTTGACATTGCTGAACTTGATCGTCTTGACGAACTGGGGCAAGACGTGGAGTCTTTACGCTCTAGAAGAGCATCTTGTCAAGCGACTTTTGCGGAGATTGCTGTTATGGAGGAGATTTTGTGGCGTAAGAAATCTCAGGCACTGTGGCTTAAAGAAGGTGACAGCAATACAAAATTCTTTCACAGACTCGCTAACGCCCATAGAAGATGTAATCACATCGGGCGTATCCGTGTGAATGGTATAGAGTTGTGGAGAGAAGATGAGGTGCGTGGGGGAATTGTTTCTTTTTATCAGCAGCTTTATACTGAGTCTTTGGAATGAAAACCTAAACTTAATGGGTTGCATTTCAATTCAATTTCTTCGCTGGATAGTGACGGGCTTGAGGTTCCTTTTACTAAAGAGGAAGTTCTTAAGGCGTTATCCAGTTGTAACGGGGATAAAGCTCCTGGGCCAGATGGTTTTACTATGCGATTTCTTAAGGAGAGCTAGGAGGTGGTGCGCAGTGAGGTGATGAACACCTTTTAGGTTTTTCATTCTCATGGCACTTTTGAAAAATCTTTGAACGCTTCTTTTATTGCCCTTATTCCTAAGAAGGGTAATGCCTCTGATATTAAGGACTCTAGACCAATCAGTTTAGTGGGTTGCATGTACAAGCTTATCGCCAAAGTTCTCGTTCTTAGAATGCAGAATGCATTGGATGGAATTATTTCAGAATCGCAAAATGCTTTTGTTAGGGGACGGCAGATTTTGGATTCCGTCCTTATTGCAAGGGAATGTGTTGACTCTAGGTTGAAGAGTGGTGTTCCTAGTATCTTATGCAAACTTGATATTCAGAAAGCCAATGAGCACGTGAATTGGAAGTTTCTTCTTTACCTGCTTCGGAAGATGGGGTTCGGAGATAGTTGGATTAAATGGATAGAAACTTGTATCTCGTCCGTTATGTTCTCGGTGCTTGTGAACGGATCTCCCGCTGGTTTTTTTGCGAGTTTGTGTGGTTTGAGACAAGGAGACCCCCTATCGTCCTTCTTATTTCTTATTGTCATGGAGGGGTTGAGTAGATTAATGAAAAAAACTGAGGATCTAGGTTTTATCAGGGTTTCAGAGTTGGTAGAGAAGCTACCAATCAGATAGAGATTTCCCATTTGTTGTTTGCGGACGATACCTTAGTTTTTTGTGATGCTGACGTCTCTCAATTGAGATTCTTAAGGTGCATTCTTACTTGTTTCCAAGCGGTGTCCGGTCTTAAGATCAATGTGGGAAAGAGTGTGATTGTTCCAACGGGGGATGTTCCAGATATCTCCTTTTTAGCTGCTGTTCTTGGATATGGAGTGGGCGCTTTTTCACTTCCTTATTTGGGACTGCCTTTGGGGGTTCCTCCAGGATAGTGGGGAGTTGGGATCTGATGATCAATAGGTATGAAAAGAGATTGGCAGGATGGAAAAAACAGTATCTCTCGAAAGGGGGAAGGTCACTCTTATTAAGAGTACCCTCTCGTCCCTTCCCACTTATTTTTTATCTCTATTTCAGATTCCATATTCTGTCGCTGAACGAATTGAAAAAATTCAGCGTGACTTTCTTTGGGGTGGAAGAGGAGATGAATTCAAGTATCATCTTGTTAATTGGGACCAAGTTTGTAAACCTTTAAAATTCGGTGGATTAGGCATTCGGAAGTTGGTCCCTTTCAACAGAGCTTTATTGGGTAAGTGGTTATGGAGATTTAGTAAAGAGCATCATCATCAGTGGAGAAGAGTTATCTTGTGTCATTTTGGGGAGGAGAGTGTGGGTTGGTCCTCTCATACTGTTTCTGTCACGGGAGGCGTTGGCGTGTGGAAATTCATTTGGAAGGGTTGGGATGTGTTGTCCACCCACATCAGATTCAAAGTTCGCAATGGTAGGCACGTTCACTTTTGGGAAGATTTGTGGTGTGGTGATCAGCTGCTGTCTCTTTCTTTTCCTCTTCTCTTCAATATTGCCGAAAACAAGCATTCTTACATAGTTGATTGTTATCATCTTGATAACAATGGGGTTACGTGGGATGTGTGTTTTAGGCGCTCTTTTCAGGATTGGGAGTTGATAGAAGTTTGCGCTATTTTGGCCTTGCTGTATAGACAGAAGGATGTTGGCAGAGGTTGTGATGATATTTTGTGGGTGCCTTCCCCTCATGGTAGATATGAAGTACGATCCATGTTCATGTGTTTGTCCAACTTTAATGGCCATGAACTCCCTTGGAAGTCTATTTGGCGCTCTAAAGCTCCTCTTAGAGTTGCATTTTTTGTTTGGACTGCCACCTGGGGAAAGATTGACATTGGATAATTTGAGAAAGAGGGGTAATACCATTGTGAATTGGTGTTGTTTATGCAAAACAGATGGAGAGTCCGTGGATCAGATTCCCATGCATTGCCCTGTTGCGTTTGATTGTTGGAATTTAATTTCAAGCATTTTCAGTGCTCAATGGGTGATGCTTGAACACTCTTTTCAATTAATCAACGCATGGAGAAGATGTCCAGTTAAAGGTCATGCACATGCTTATTGAAGGATTGTCCCACACTGTATTTGGTGGTGTATCTGGCGAGAGAGAAACAACAGAAATTTTGGTGGGAAAGAATCAACTATTGCTCACTTAAAATCTCATATTCTCCGTTCTCTTTTCTGTTATGTTAGAGGAAGCGCTTGCTCCTCGATTGCTAATCTTTTTGACCATTTGGATTCTATTGGTCCTTAGAGTTTTTGTTTTTTCTGTATTAGGAACGCGTTCCCCTCTTGAACGTTTTTCTAATATATTTTACTTATAAAAAAAAAATGCTGTGTGGGAATTCTAAGTCTCATTTTGGGAAAAGTCGTGTCATTAATATTAGTATTATAAAAGGGACAACCCTCTAAATCTGTTGTAATCAAGTCTTTATCAATATATTTTGAGTTATTATCAGATTTTGGATAGTTCTTCAGGCTTTTCCTAGATTTTCCTTTAGAAATCTAGGCCCCGACGGTGATTGGAGTATTCCTAGTCTCCCTTACAATTGTAAGAAGACTTGTTTCTGTTTCTGTTTGCTTCCCTGTTGCATTTATTCACCAACTGAGTTTGTCATAGGTGGATGTTCAAAATGCCTTTTTGAATGGAGACTAACTGAAGAGGTATACATGACTCCTCCTCCTGGTCTTTCTCACAATCCTGGAGAGGCGTGCAAAAAATAGATAGATATTGTATGGTCTCAAACAAGCACCTAGGGCTTGGTTTGAGAAGTTCTCTATAGTGATTTGTGCTTTGGGTTTTCGAACTAGTGATCATGATTCTGCTCTTTTTTCGTTACTCTACTTCTGCTGGTCATATTATTGTACTTTTGTACGTTGATGACATGATTTTGACTGGTGATGATATTGCACTTATACAGGCTAAATTGCAGCAACAATTTGAGATGAAGGATCTTGGTCCTCTTCACTATTTTCTAGGCATTGAAGTAGCTCACTCTCCCAAAGGTTACCTTCTCTCTCATTGTAAGTGTGCATCAGATGTTATTCATAGAGCTCATCTCACTAATACTCGGATAGTTGAGACTCCTTTAGAGCTTAATGTTCGCTATACTCTTACTGATGGTGTCCCTTTGGCTGATCCCACTTTATATCAAGTTATAGTTGGCAGTTTAGTGTATCTCATTGTCACTCGGTCTGATCTTGCCAATGTTATTCACATTGTCATCCAATTTGTATCCTCTCTGACTACTGTGCACTGGGCTGCAGTTCTTCAATATCTTACGCGATCTTCGGGATACTTTGCATCAGAGTTTATTGTTTTGTTCCACATCAGTTTTGGAGCTTTAAGCTTTTTCTGATGCCAACTAGGCTGGGGATCCCTCGGACAGTAAATCTACCACTGGTTACTGTGTTTTTCTAGGAGATTCCTTAATTTCCTGGAAAAGCAAGAAACAAACAGTTGTTGCTCGCTCTTCTTTGTTATATGACAATGTGTAATTTACAATAGAGTATTCTTCTTCTTTACTGGTCATACAAAACTTTTTAGAGGGAAGGTCAAATGTACACACCCTTTCCTCCACGTGTAGAAAGGCTATTTTCCGGTTAGAACCCGTGACCTCTTATGTTCAAAACCTACGGTCTTGCATGAAATTCCCTCCCATTGCAAGTAAATTGGGCCAACCTTTTCTTTGTAGCTTACCCATCCAATTGAGCTGTCTATACTCAGGATTCTGTATAAATTTGCGAGGGGCCACAAAGAGAAACTTTCAACAAGAACAATTGTAGAAATACAGTACAAAAGGACATAACAGAATAGCATCCCAGGGATTTCCATGTCTTCGTGCAGCATATTCAGATGATGGTACAGCAAGCCCAAAAATAGAGGAAGTAAACGTATCATAATCCCATGAGCCAGCTTGATTTCTAAATGAATAAGACCCTGCCTAGGACCATGTTCTGGCTGGAGCACATATCTAGATAACCACGCTAAAATGAAGCTGCCTCAAGATAACCCATTGAATGATTTGTGAACTTCAAGTTTGCCATTCCCCATCAGAGGTTGCAAATCTTTAAAGAAATAGAGAGGAAATTAAGGATAGTACACTCATTTGTCTTTGGACTAGGGCTATAAATCAACCAAGAAATTGGCAAACAGCTCAGGCATAGCTCGATAAATGCTTGGTTCGTGTTCGTTTGTTTATTAAATGAACTGAGCTCAAACATAATTTTCCAAGCTTGATTATTAAATGAGTCAAACTCAAACAAGCTTGAGCTCAGATCGTTTGTTTGTAAGAATATTCATGAACATACTTGTCAAAGAGCCCATTTTACGCTCGTGAATATATGTATGTATATATATCTATATATATATAATATATGTGTATATATAAGTCCAAGCCAGAAAAACACAATTACTGATTTAAAATTTTATAAATGTTGAACACTTTTTTTTAGTAATAATTCATTAAAGGCACTTCTATAAATGTTACTTAATGAAGAACTATAACATATTTGATATATTTTAGTAATAAAATTAAAAAATAAAGGGATATCATTCAATTCTGGTACCCGCCACAGCAGGGTCCTGGGGAGGGAGGACTTGAGACACACCCTATGTTACCTGGACTCGCCATTTCCGGCGAAAGTGTTCGTGTCGACACGACACGACGCGGACGCGGACATGGACACGGGATATGTGTCGGACTCTCCATCTTCTCTGTCGGACACGGCTGCTCAGTCTTCATCTGTTTAGGCACCTCAAGGTATGTTTATGGTGGTGTGGTTATGACTGGTTCAAAATAGGGTTTAGAAAGGAAAGGTTGAAGATGACTTGGTATCAGCGCCCCCCCTTTTCTGCGTTGAATCTTCACCGCTTGTACCTTTCTTTGTTTTTCAATTCTTTTTGTCTGACATGGTACAAGTGGGTGGGCTGTAACCCACATAAGTTTGCTATAAATAATGGGTTACAACCTTACAGCTGTAACCCACTAACAGTATTTATTACCATTGTTTATTACCCTGTATAAGCTGTAACTCGTGCCCCACTGCTTTAAACTAGTATTTATTACAAATAATATAATATTATATAAACTTATACTTCGTAATATGTTGGTTACAGGTGTAACCCACCATCTATATATATTATATATACTACTACTACTTTTTAAAGGATTTCAATTTTTTTTTTTAACCTAGTTACCTGGTTACTTTCACAGTTTAACTTACAAATTCAGTCTCTTTTCAAACTATGGAACAAGAAGAAAGTAAAATATGCATTTTAACATTGTGAGAATACTTTACATGCGGTGTCCAAGTGTCCATGTCTGATTTTTGGACACTTTAAATTCGTGTCCCCATGTCCGATAATTTGATAGAAGTATCCGACCTCTAGACATGTACCCGTGTCCGACACCTATACGCGAGTCCGGGAAACATAGGACACACCTAACCTATAATATTTCACAAAGTGGCTACATTGAGCTCAAACTCTCGGCAGTGGAACCAATGCTCAAGCGTTTTATTGCTGAACCAGGCAACGACCCTCTAATAAAATTAAAAATAAAGGACTTTCTCGTGTATTTAATACATAAACATGACAGGGCCAGGGCATGGGCCCCTACCCCAAACCTATGTCGTCCCTCTGTGGGTTTTTTTAAGGACCAATAGGGAAGGGGAAAATTGTCGTTTCTAAAGCATACTACACCTCGGAGTTGTACCTCTTGGACATTGTCCAGACATGTCCTGGAAATAATATCATCGTGGGGAATTGCAGGTGCTCACATAGCCACATAGTTTTCCTTTGCTGGACACATGGCGTCAGAGAATCAATCCATGTGTCATTGGATTTCTCTATATCAACACAAGGCAAGACAAAAGTGCACAGCAATTGAAAAAAAACAAAAAAAACAAAAAAAAAAAAAGAGAGCCTACACGAAAGTGTACCTGTTTACAAAATCCAATTTCTGGGCAACTTTTTCCAATTTTAGAATCCCATGATTATCCTGCAGCATTTACAATTGGTTCAATTAAAACAATGACACTACTAACTCTATCATTTGTTACCACTCTGAAATCAGAATTACTGAGGCCTCACATGCAAATGTCATAGCAATTCAAAAAAAAGCATAAATTAGAAACCAAAAAAGGAATACCTGATTTCTACTTGCTGACTGCTGTAATTTAGTGAATAAAGACAGCAGCTTATTTTTTATCTCAGAATTAATATGGGGTTGCTCCCATGGACTATCAGGATCATATAGTTCCCAAGGACTGTGCAATCGGGTACATTTTTCATTCTTGTACTGAATAACAAATCTTTCCCAAGGACTGCCAGGGAACTCGTTTGATTTATCCTCTGAAGATAGAATCCTACATTCCCACCAATTACCCCCTTCCCCACTCTCATCTCTCCACCACACCAGGCATTTATCCCTCGAGGTCCAGTTTCTCCTAATCGCAGCATCGTACCATGTTCTCTCAACAAAAAAATCCGGGCAATCACTCAGTTCGGGCAAAGTCAACTTAAATGTCCTACCAAACACACTAGAAGAAGTATCTATAAATTTAAGTGCAAGTTTACAGCAGCTCTCCCCAGAGCCCGGAACTGTTGCATAATTAAGTCCTTCAACAGAACAAATTTCTACAGCTCTGATGTTTTCCTTGATTGATATCCATGGACCTACCATTGATGATTCACTCCACTCTAGATATTCTTGGTGGCCCTGAGAATCATTGAATAGTAAACATAAATCACTTCACCTTGGGAAATTTACACAAAAAACAAAAAAAAAAAAACGTAAAGGTTCAGAATAGTTAATAAAGAAAAACCAGAAGAGTTACCTGTCTTAAGTATACAATTTCATCACCTAGCTGAGGAATGTAACGAAAACCCTCTTCCTGCTCACACAACATTAGCCAATTTGATTTTCTGGGTTTGTAACTTGACTTCTTCCCAGCTGAAGAACAGGGGTCATTATCACAACAACCACTTCCTTTCTTTCTAGTAGACTTAGATCTGACTGTAATTTTTGGACTTAAAATCCATTCATCTGATGGGAGCTGAGCAAATGCTCTATTGGAGGGATATTCAGCACTTCTTGATGTCTTCACTGATTTATGACCTTCCCTCACCTTATGGATATTGTCCATATCATGTGACTCCCGTGAAGTTGCCTTCAACCTTATGGATCTTGTTCTACGCAGTTCATCTGTTTCAGCTTCAGAGATATCGATTTCTGAATCATGATTATGGCTGCTGGTTTTTGAAATGATTTCTACGATACCACCATGATTACCTTTGGGATTAGTTCTAGCCCTATATGAATTATCCTCTTCGTAAACTGCATCTTTTATTTTCGTGTTTGAATGAGAATCTAATCTCTGCGACCTTGGTTGGTCAGAGCTTTCATCCTCTCTTGGTAGTCCCAAAACCAGATTCTGTTTCAAGCATGGGTGACTTTCAGATGCTGAATCATCACCAACACCAGTTGCGACATTACACTTCAGTTTTAAAGGGCCTTTGGGGTCCCGCAAAATCTTCTTTGATGTAATCCTTAACTTTGTTGGCTTGGGTAGAGGGGTCTCTTTCAGTTCATGAGAGAGGTTCGTGCTGACAACCTCACAACCTCGGGATATGTCAGATCCAGAACAATCTTTGTATCCGTTGTTGAGATTTTCACGATCAGAGGCTGCCGACGCACTGCCTGTTTGCCGGGGATCATATAGGGGTGAAAATTTCCGCAGTGAAGATTGAAACGCGCATTCAGGACCCATATCCCCTAATGCACCAGTTTCAAACTGTTCCTTTTTCTTGTAAGCCTCAGTCAACGCCTTACCTCCATGATTTTGGATTTCTGAACAGGAAAAAGAGTCTCCATATCCCATTCCAGGTTTAACATAATCATTGACATCATCTGTGTTTCCATAATGGACATCAAAACTTCCATTAAATCCAGTACTTCCATCTGTTGTCATATGATCTTCAGATTTCATTTGCTTGGATGAGCGTATTTTGACCTCTCCCCATCTGATTTTTTGGTGCCTATAATCTGCTGATTTCCCCAATTGATCCTCAACTTTTGCATGTTCTCCATCACAAGAATTATTTATTTTGTGATTTGCAGATAACTCCACATCAACCACATTTGGAGAAGATGACTCAGAATCCTCAGAGCTTAGTTTGATCCAAGTTTTTTTGGGAGTTTCTAGAGTCAGTCTAGAGGATAATGCTAGGTCAGCCTTATTGTGACACTGGGTTTGGGTGTTCTCTGCTGAAGGCACAGACTTCTTAGAATTATGAAGTGAAAACTTTATGACCAATCTTTTCCTGCTCTCAACATTTGTCTGAGATTCTAGGAATTTGGGAGGCTTTGCTGTATGCTCAGAGTCTAAGGATGCTTGTTCAGCTTTTGAATATATCTCTTGCACATTCTGCAAGTTGATATCGTGTTCATGGCTCTGAACATTCGAATCTTCCACCATTAACTCACTTTCTGATGAATCAGTTTCTAAGCCACCTTCATCTTCTTCATCTGAAGAAGCTTCTGTGATATGAGAGACAAAATTAAGGGCATTGCGTGCAGAAAGCCTCTGAGATCTCAGTGACTTTGCTTTCGAAGAATTTCCTTTCAAAGTTTTGCGACCTTTGTTTGATTTTTTAGTTCTTTTACTCCCAGATGAGGTGCCATCATTCCCATCCAAATTCCTCCTCCTAACATGCCTCCCAGAAGAAGTCATCAACTTGCCCTGAAAAACAATTGTACTCAATCCCAAGCCAGTGCAAAAACAAGAAAGGAAATTGATATTTGTAAATGCCATACTTACTTCTGCCTTTATCCTTTTCCTTTTTGATCTTCGGAGGACATTTTTATGACTTTGTTCAACCTTGTTGTCTTCTGCACTACATTCTGGATCACTAGATGTGCTGGCACTTACACTTTCGTGCTCACCGTCACTCAAATATTCCTCAGGAACATTGTACTCTGAATCAGAATCATCATTTATCACTTCATTTTCTGGTTCCCAGTACATGGCATCTATAATTTCCGGTAATGGCTCAATCACTCCATTCAAGTCTTCCAATGTCAACATTTGATAATCTTGGCCCAAACCAACATCATTGCCAGTGGCAAATTTTATGGATGAAGGACGCCACTCAATACCCAGTGCACCTAGCCGAAGTTTCTGGTACATACTCTGATATGGTTCAGGATACGGAACCATAGCTGCCATTTCCCATTAAAAAGATGTTATGTGTTGTATCAAAATATTGACTTAGAAAGAATATCGTAGAAAAATGAAGCTATAAAACATACTTGAATCGCAAAGAGGATCTTGAATATTCCTTTTGTATGGAGCAAGCTGCGTCTCCTGCATCAGATGTAACATAAATCAACTAAACATATAATAATATAGAGCGACTGGAAGATCTTCAACCTGAAATCAGACACCCACTGATGCATAACCTTAATGCATCAAGATCCCAAAATCCCGCACAGTACATGTAAAAGTAAATTTGCAATTACAACTAATATTACAGATACTGCTACCTAAATCGTTGCATATTATGAAGGTAGCATATATGAAATTGTTAGCAAAGATTTGATAGCCACAAATCATATAGAATATGATGTGATTTGATTTAGTTTCCTTACTTGTAATATGAGCATGTGTAAATAGCACATGCTCATATTACAAGTAAGAAAACTAAATCAAATCACATCATATTCTATAGCATAATCAAATCTCTGCTAATTGTTGACTTTAAGATTTAATCAAAAGTGATAAAGAAGAAGAAAAAGAGAAGAAAGTTGATGAGAGAAAAAGAGAGAGAGATGGGGAAAGAGAGAAATAATGAAAGAATTCTTTCATCCTTCCACCACATTCTATTTATAATAACAAGTTTCAGAAATTACACATAAGCCCCAACATTATATAAGTAATAACAAATAAGCCTCTGACAATACTCCCCCTCAAGCTGGTGCAAAGATATCTATCATGCCCAGCTTGACTAATATATTTTGCAAGCAAGTCTTGCTCACACCCTTAGTCAAAACATCAACAACCTGATCATGTGTGTTGAAGTATAGAGTACAAATCAGCCCAATTTCCTTGATGAAGTGTCGATCGACTTCAATGTGCTTTGTCCCGTCATGTTGAACTGAATTGCTCGCGAACAGGATAACCTAACTCACCCAACATCGTTTGTAGCCATAACAACTCACAAACTCCATGTGTCATGGATCTGAACTCAGCCTCTGCAATAGATCTAGCTACTACAAATTGTTTCTTGCTTTGTCATGAAACAAGATTACCTCCAACAAATGTGTAATATCCTAAAGTAGATCGTCGATCTGTCACAGACCCTGCTAATCAGCATCAGTATAGGCTTCAACACGCAAGTGGCTATGACGGCCAAATAATTTCCCCTTACCAATTGAACCCTTGGGGTAGCAAAAAACATGATGAGCTGCCTCAAGGTGAGGTGTACGTGGAGCATACATAAGTTGACTAATCACACTATCAGCGTAGGCAATATCTGGGCGCGTAAAAGATAAGTAAATCAAACTCCCAACCAATCGCTTAAGTTTCCCACATCATCTAATAGGTCTCCATCTATATCATTAAGCCTATGGTTCTGTTCAATGGGAATATCAATAGGTCTAGCTACAAGCCTGTCGGTTTTAGTCAACAAATCTAACACATACTTCCATTAAGAAATGAACACCCCTTTCTTCGATCTGCACACCTCGATGCCAATAAAGTATCTCAATGATCTAAGGTATTTAACCTCGAACTCTGTCCCAAGAATGACTTCATTTGATGAATCTTTTTGGATCATTTCCAGTGATAACAATATCATCAACATATACAATAAGGGCAGTGGTGCTGCCCTAGTGCTTCTTGACGAAGAGAGTATAATCTACTTGACTTTGTGTGTAACCTGCTCTTTTCACAACAATGTTAAACCTCTCAAACCAAGCACGTGGCGACTGCTTTAACCTATACAAGACTTTATTTAGCTTGCACACTAAATTTTGACCATTGGCAAGCTTAAACCCTGGTGGCATAGTCATATACACCAGTTCCTCCAAGTCACTGTGAAGGAAAGCATTATTTACATCCAACTGATGTTAAGGCCAATTCAAATTAGCTACCAAAGAAAGGACACGTATAGAGTTCATCTTGGCAACTGGAGCAAATGTTTCCAGATAATCAATCCCATAGGTCTGAGTGAAGCCTTTTGCAACTAACCAAGCTTTATATCTCTCAATTGTTCCGTCTGTATAATACTTTATTGTGTACACCCATTTGCAACCTACTGGTTTATTCCCCTAGGTAATGAAACAATATCCCAAGTACCATTCTTCTCAAAGGCCTTCATCTTTTCAAGCATAGCTTCCTTCCATAGAGTTTGACTGAGAGCATCTGAAACACTAGAAGGAACAAATACAGAGGAAATACACGAAGTGAAAGCACGATATGTTAGAGATAAGGCATCATAAGATACAAACTGAGATGTGGGATCTTTTGTATAACTACAAACACCCTTACGATAGGCAATAGGGACATCAAGATCAACTACTGTTGGGAAAAGAAGCAGGAGTATCAATGTGAACTGAGGAATTACCTGGATCGAGGGAGATTTCTTGGTCCTGGGGTAAATCAACGACTTGTTTTGCCCTCCTAGTGTAGACAATTGGTTGCTTTCCCAGCTGCAAATCATTAGTGTTAGAAGGACTAAACATAGGCACCTCAGCAAGAAGCTCCCCCTGAAGGGAACAAGCAAAGGAATGGGGCATTTCCTCATAATGGACGACGGATTCTCTACCTCTATAGTAGTCTCCCCATGTAGAGAATCCCGAACAGTGGAAAAAAAAAAGGAAAAGACTCAAAGCATGTAACATCCATAGAGACAAAGTGACAACAAGTGGTAGGGTTATAACACCGATACCCTTTCTGAGCGGCGGAATATCCAAGAAAGACACATCGGATTGCCTTAGGGTTCATTTTGTCCTCGGTTCATTTTGTCCTCGCAATGATGAATGTGAACATAACAAACACAACCAAACACTTTCGGAGGGACAATGAACAAGGCAGTGTGATGGTGTAAGACAGATAAGGGGGATTGATAGCCAAGAACCTTAGAAGGCATGTGATTGATAAGGTATGTACCCGTTAAGGTTGCATCAGCCCAATAACTTTTAAGCACTCACATCCTAATTAGAAGAGAACGGGTAACCTCCGTAATATGACGGTGTTTTCTTTCAACAACACCGTTCTGTTGTGGTGTATCGACACAGGAAGTTTGATGGACAATCCCATTATCAGCAAAAAAGGAGGCAAGACCACCATACATAAACTCTCCTCCATTATTAGATCGAAGGATTTTAAGGGGACAGCCCAACTGAGTACATACCATCCTATGAAAGGTTTTAAAAATGGAATGAACTTCATCTTTGGTTTTCATAAGATAAAGCGAAGTATATCGACTAAAGTCATCAACAAATACAACAAAGTAATGAAAACCAAGTAATGAAGTAGTAGATTCAGGGCCCCACACATCAGAATGAATAAGCTGCAAAGGAGCTGTATTTATTAATATTAGTAGGATAAGAAACACGACATTGTTTGGCAAGAACGCATGTTTCACAATTTAACTCAAAAGAGTCAACAGAAGTAAACTGGGGAAGCACATACTTCAAAACTGGAATAGGTAAATGACCTAGTCTATTATGTCATTGCATTAACAGATCTTTATTGACATTACTATTCCTCACACTAGATTGATTTGCAACATAATAAGAAGTTGGCCTCGCATCCAGCAAATACAAGCCATTGTCCTCACGTCCACTTCCAATCGTCTTCCCTATATCCAAGTCCTGAAACACACAGTGAAATGGAAAAAAGGTTACACTACAATTCAAGCCTTTTGTAATGTGATTAACAGAAAGGAGGTTATTGGTAAACTTTGGGCCATGAAGAACAGAGGATAAGGTAAGATTAGGAGAGGCAGAAACAGTGCCCTTCCTAGCAATGGAGGTGAAGGTGCCATCATCCACTCTAATCTTATCCTTACCAGAACATAAATTGTACGAAGAAAAATCAGTTGCCATACCAGTCATGTGATCAATGGCTCCTGAATCAATAATCCAGGGTGGCCCACCAAATAATGTGGAAACCTGATGTGCCGAATGAGAGGTACCTGTCTGAGCGAAGTTAAAGGTGGAATCGGAGGAATGTTATGCTAATAGATTTCAGAGAGCATCAAGTTCAGCTTGGGACAAAGAATTCGGTGGCCCTGAAGAGGCATGACCACTAGAAGCAGTCTCACGCTCTGCAGTATGTGTCGTAGATAACCCCCTAAATGGACCAGGCCTTGGCCTAGCATTCAGATTAACAAGAGCTGGAGTACGACGACTGTGTAGATTCCAACATGTTTCCCTAGTGTGGCGCGTACACCCACAGTGATCACACCTCAACTTGCTTTTGTCATCCTGTTTCCCTCCTTTTAGAGGATTGGGCTTCTTCCATTGTTGTGTGGCAAGAGCAGACCTCTCAGACAATGGTACTTTTGGCTCAGGCTTAGTGTATACTGGTGCAAACATAGCCTTCACTCTACTCTCCTCAGTCTGGATATACGAAAACACATCTTTAACAGAAGTAGGGGCTGGATACCTGCCTAACACTTATACCCTGGCATACTCATATCTCGGATGCAGACCACCCAAGAACTCATAGATTCAATTCCTTTCTACCATAGAATGAAATGCTTTAACATTAGCCGCACACACAGGTATGTAGTCTTGGTAGTGATCTAACTCTTCCCATTTACCACGTAGAGTGTGGTAATATG
>JAOTQH010000001.1:2686549-2699611 GCA_025631255.1 Cornus kousa | reverse complement strand
GTGATTTGATTTAGATTTGATTTAATTTCCTTTCTTGTAATATGAGCATGTGCTCTTTTTATTTATAAATACTAGAGCTGTGAATGAGTGATTAATCTCATTCAAATCTTTTACATATTTGAATGATTTGCTAGCCTTGTTCGATCCTTGTTCCTATGTCTATCCAACTTTGCTAGCCTTGACTTTCCATAAAAGACCATTTGGCGTTCTATGGCTCCAACTAGAGTGGCATTTTTTGTATGGTCTGTTGTTGTATGGGGTAAGATCCTGACGATTGACAATTTGAGGAAGAGAGGTAACTGTTTTGTTAATTGGTGTTGCCTGTGCAACTAAGATGGTGAGTCAGTTGATCATATCCTCATGCATTGCCCCGTGGCGTACGACAGTTAGAATCTTATACTTGGTTTGTTTGGCATGCTTTGGGTAATGCCACGTTCTTCTAAGGATTTGATTCATGCTTGGAGAGGATGTCATGTGAGAAGTGGTGTAAGCGATTATTGGAGAATTGTCCCACATTGTGTATGGTGGTGCATTTGGAAGGAGAGGAATAGCAGAATGTTCAAAAGGAAGGAATCGTCCACGGCGACGCTGAAACTTCATATTATTCGCTCTCTTTTTAGTTATGTGAAGAGGAGTTCATGCTCCTCTCCGATGATTTAATCATTTTTTTTTGGATTCTTTGGGGCCATAGACCCCGGTTCCACTTTTGAATAAGGGGCACGTTCAAAAAAAAAAAATCTTTTACATATTTCTCTTCTTTTTCATCTTTATTGTATTTCTTCTATATCCTCTATTTCTTTCTCCATTTCTCTCTACATTCATTTAATTCTCTCTATCTTCATTCTACTCTTCCACCTTGGACCGACGAGCTCCGATTACCCTCTGAATCTTATTCAGGACAATTGACAATTTCTCTATACAACTAACTCATGAAAAAACAACACTCGTGAGAAAACTATAACAGATTGTAAAAACGTAAAATAAATTATAATGCAAAAGAATCACATAAATAAGAATTTACAAAACCATATGCGGATCATCACAAATTATATTAACATATGCCCAAATTGGTTACAATTTTTTTAGAAAAATATTAATTTAATTCCCACATTAATCAGATAACAAAACAGAACTGAATATGCCTCATTTTTTACCCATATATGCTAAAAACTACCATACAACAATCGACAAACCCACCATCTTCTCATAGTCTCCACAGTTTCATTTCAAAAAAAAAAAAAAAAAACAGGCGCATCAAGCGAACAGAGTTGAGGCTGAGAAGCTTCTCGGCATCGCCGACAAGCTCCTACAAGGCCGAGACCTTAACGGCTGCAAAGACTTCGCCATCTTAGCCCAAGAGACCAAGCCTTTGCTTGACGGCTCTGATTAGATCCTCGACGTCACCAAGGTCCTCATCGTTGCCAACCTCCGCATCAACAATCACCACGACTGCAACTCTCCTCCAGGTCGACCGTCTTGAAGATTTGGTGTTATAGAGGAATCCGTGGAGAAAAATCCTCCTTGTTTCCTATTCTCTCTCTCTTTCCATTCTCATAATTTATTCTCCTATATAAAGGAGCCTCCACCATTGTATTGTATATGAATTGAGAGAATATTATAAAAGTGATGTAACCCTTTGAACTTTTTGTGCCGTGGATGTAGCCCTAGTGGCTAAACCACGTAATATCTTCTACTTATTTTATTTATCTCTTTGCTTTTGTTTTATGCTTTGCAGCACAAGCTCGTTGCCAACTCGTGGGCCTTCCTCTCCAATCAGCGAAGAAATTATAGTACGACCATATGATTTCCAAAAAATGAAAAGGCCAATCAAATGACTACAAAAAATTCTCCAAAAATCACCATAATTACCAGAAAAGCGAGACGGACAATACCATATGATTTCCGAAAATTTCCAGCCTACAGATGCTGATGTCAGCATGGCATCAGCGTGTAAATACTGACATCACTCTCTTCTGTCACCTACTGATGCTTTGTACAATGTTTGGACGAATTTTGGTTGAATTAGAGGTTCTGATACCAAGTTAAAGTTGAAGGATTATGTGGTTTAGGAAAAAGGAGAAGTGGAAAGAAGAAGAACAAAGAGAGATCTGTAAAGGATGAGAGTGTCATAGTGTTTCCCACCTCTCACCTATTTATATATATTGATGAGATGAAAGTACAATAGTGCCCTTAATAAAAGAAAATAATATCCTCTCCAAAAATATTCACACACAAAAGATAAGACTAGAATACAGATAATTTCATGGTCAATGAATATGGAATTAGAGAGAGAGAGAGAGAGAGTAGTTGAGGGATTCAGAATTGGTGATCTGCCACAGAACCATTTTAATAACATCCTTTCAATAGATAGATGTAAATTAAGAGATTACCCATGATGGCAGCAAGCACAAAACGATTGTCCAGGCTCCACATAATCATATTAACACCACGGGGAGTTGGAAGAAGTCTCTGTCGTGGACCACCTCGAGGAGGCTTAGGCAGAATTGGGGGAGGAGGAACTTTGAGATGATATGCTCGTGTCCAACGTCCAACTTTTCCCTGAATTGTTTAAAGAATTATAAGAGGAAGGGAAACAAAAGTTAATACGTTAAACATGTAACATGTATTAAATTCAATTTAAGCACACTGAACTTCACAGCAATGAGATTGTCTTACGGCTATGGCACCAAACTTTTCACAAGATATGGGATGTATATCCACTAAAATAATTAGGACTGTAAACATTAAGGATAACAAAACCAAAAGAACTCACATGAGATCTACGTGATCTTGGAACCCAAATAATCGCACTGCCATCACGTGAGCAGGTAACTATATTGTCGTGGCTAAACCTGGGAATTTTAATATCAAGCAACTATAGTTGGATACAGATGATAAGAAAGCACAAGGTAGTATCTATGGGATATGCACAAAAACTAGTTAAGGAGTCACTGGTAAAAATTTTGCGAAAGTGTAAATAACAGAATGCAAATTGGAAGGAAGTTATTACATACCAGGAATTTTTAAATTTTGGAACGTTCTCTTCTGTAAAGGTATCAGAGGTTGAAGATCTTGAAGCCACAGCACAGCCACTGCACGTACAAGCAGTAAAATCGACCATAAGAATTATATGCAGGAGAAATTCAATTATTAACCATTATGACTAACCTGAATTGCACATAATTGACGTCATTTTCATGGCCAGCCAACAAGTCAATCTCATGATTTGGTTGCTCTGGTTTATCTGCATTGGATTTAGAAACACTCCAAACCTGCAAGAAGGTATTGTTTGCAAAAGTAATCCAACTGGATCTACAGCAACATTTACCCATACCACAACGACAAAGAATAACAGTACAAGAAGAGTAAGAACCAGTCTAAATTTTCTGCCTTTGCTCGTACCCTTGCAAAAGTGTCAGAGCTTCCGGTGACGAAGAGGGTTCCATTAGCATTGTAAGCACAACATAATATGCAGTGTGAATCATTACTTGAGGAGGGACCATTACCAGTGGAGGGGCCATTGCATTTTCCTGCAATAAATGTCCACAACCCCAGTAAATTCATAACCCAAATTCCAGTTATACAGCTACCAGCAATAAACAAGCAATGATTTTACCGGCAACGGTATCTGTTGGTTTTGGTACGTAGATACGTGGACTCCACTGGGAAGACCTAGCATCCCATATCCGACAAGTGCCATCATCAGATGACCTACATATGTTGAAAACGGTGCAGTAAGAAATGCAAAAAGATATAGAGTCATAGTTGCCACCTTGCAGTAAGGAAAATGTTCAGTTATAGGACTTAGATAGCATATTTTGTTAATCAAAACTTGAGTCTATAAATTTTGCTTTTATTTTTAGATTAGATAGAATTTTTGAAAGTTAGTTAGTGTCTGTCAGTACCCCTTGGTCATGGTTGAAGATGGAATTCAAGCTTCATTCAAGGGTAAAAGCATAATCTTCTACACCAAGGGTATAAAGGTAAATTGACACTTCTCTGCGCCAAAACTAGGGTTAATGCATTCATAAATTAGGATTTTAACATTTCGTTATTAGACTTGGAAAATCCTAATTGATATGCATATAAAGTGTTTTAGAAACTTCCTTTTCTGAAATTTTTGTGAGTATAGGACTACAGAGTACTTCAATCAATCCATATCTACTGGAATTATGTCGACCAATCGAGCTGTTGGCAAAAGTAGTTTCCTTTTCTAACTTGCGATATTGAAGACACTATTCTTTATATAACACTATTTTGGCTAAAAATGCATTACCTTAGGGCAAATCCTACAGACACACACATATTTTTGAAAGCCTTCAGAGAAAAATTGAGTGCATGCTTATTTTTCTTTTAGCATTCAACATTTGCATTAGATTGATGAGTTTAATTTAAGTTTGTTGAGAACATAATCATCGCGGAGCTGATTCCAACTAGTTCAACACCAACAAATATTAAATCAAACCGAGACCAATTTGGACGACTGGTCATTGGAGATTTAATCACTGGTTGGAGAAGCAGAACGCGTGGGAACCGGAGCTGTTGACGAGTAGGCTGTGCACCTGAAGATACTCGAGTGAAGATTTTGGATGTTTCAAGAGGCAACTTGGGATTATTGGGTTAAGAAACTTTCCTATTAACTGGTCATAACTTCTTTCTCATAATGGATTCAGTTTGCATGAACTAGGTCCCATGGTTTTCCGTTTAGGTTTTCCAAAATATAAAATAAAAAAATCTTGGTGTGCCCCCCCCCCCCCCCCGGCGGGCGGTGTAAATGAGGTGAGTCCATCGAACAAATTAACAAATCAGTACAGTATGAACATTTAGTTTTAGTTCATAATTGAAATTCTGGTAATTTAGTTAAGAATATAAAAAGTGGTTAAAATTAGGTAAATCTATAAGGATTAAGGAAGACCTACTCAACACTAACAACCCCACCCCAACCTCCTCCTCAGTCCCTTCTTTCTCCTTCTTCTAGGTCTAGATGAAGGACGTTGTGCAACTCTATATCAAAGCCTAGGTTTCCAGTCCCTCCCCATTAGAAAGGAAATAAATATTGGCAATACAAGCAATATGGACACATAACCATGTAAGAGCATTTAAAAAAATAAAAAATAAAAAATAAAATAAAATTGAATTGGAAGAACATGCTATTTAATATAATACAGAGCTCTTAGCAATTTTAGACCTGCCATGTTTAATTACAATGCTACTTGGATTCCCACCAAGCAATCTAGACCTATACCGCTATATGTACAGGATAGATCAAAGCATTTTACAATGAAGGAAGTAATTAAATTCCAATTGCTACTAGTGTTAAATGTACTGGTACTAGCTAGGAAGGTGTATTTTGTACATCCTCGTACTTCTAGTGAATATAGAAGTATAGAGCAGTCAGGCCATTGTGACTGACGAACACTCATTTCACTCCATACATTTCTCTTTAGTGCAATCCTGTACCATGGTATCAGAGAACTACAACCCATGCCTTATCCTTGATATTTTTTTCTTAATTCTTTCCCCAATTTACGTTCTTCTTTTTTCTCCACAGTTGAGATGCAAAGTACTCTAAGTTTGTGAATTGTGATTAGGAGCAAAACCAATCGATACTCCAATGGATTCAAGTATACAGTTAAGCTCAGATGCAGAACTACGTAATGATCCAGGAAGATATCGAAGACTTGTTAGAAAATTGATATATTTGACAGTGACAAGACAAGACATAACATTTGCCATAGGAGCGTTAAGTCAATTTATGCAGCAACCTAGGCAACCTCATTTGGATGCAATATATCGAATTTTGAGATACTTGAAAAGAGCTCGTGATAAACGACTTGTCTTTAAGTCCTCTAAGAACATGGATATTGTTAGGTTCACGGATGCAGATTGAGTAGGAAGTCAAATGGATAGGAGGTCTATATCTGGATATTGCACATTTCATTTCTGGGAGGTAATTTGGTAAAATGGAAAAGTAAAAAGCAATATGTTGTGGTAAGATCAAGTGCAGAGGTAGAGTATAGAGCAATGGCGCATACAGCTTATGAAATGAAGTGGGTAAAATCTCTTTTACAAGAGATGGGTTTTTCCAATGACAGGCCTATGAGAATGATTTGCGATAATCAGGTTGCTATGTACATTGCTAGCAATCCGGTGTTTCATGAGAGAACTAAACATATCGAAGTAGATTGTCATTTTGTGAGACTCGGTGATGAGTAAGAGGATAGTTACTACTTATGTGAGATCCAAAGATCAATTGGGAGATGCATTTACTAAGGCATTGGGAAAATTGCGGTCATGTATTTACTAAGGAGTTGGGGTCATGTTGTAAATAAACAGTACTTCTAAGTGTGTGTGTAAATATATATCATATTGTTTTAGGGTTCTCTGTGCTAGAGAATACCCCCAAACCAGATCTCTCCTCTCTCGATCTCAACAGGTCTAAACTTCTGTGCTACTAAATCAGATCTCGAAATAAAGAGACATACGTGAAAAGGTCAACTCAAATATTGATCTACAAAATTGTGACAATATGTAGTCTCTAACAGGTAGAGACCACTGTGTGCCTTACCATGCCAATTATTCTCCCCGTAGTTTCTGGAAGACGCAACGAGTAGGAAAGAATGTCACAAAATGATAAGCGCCGAATATTTCATATTCAAGCGCCCTTAATTGCATGTTTTAGTCTATTTAGCGTATTAATAAAGTGTATTTTACATGCTTTTGTATATTTTGTCTATTTTCAGGGTTTACATCCAAAAAGGAATAAAAGCTAAGTTTTACGAGACTTCAATGAACATGGGTCGTTGCGAGCTACAGAACCAACCAAGTGGGTCTTAAGTCCATGAGCAAGCTCAGCTTGAGGAAGGAAGTTGACCCGAGAAGCTGGGCAAGAAAGATGAAGTAAATTATTGAAGAACAAGCTCCAAGAGCATTCTTGGCGTCCGGACACCCTGTGGAAATGTGGCTTAGGAATTGCAAATTCAAGAGAAGTAAAATCCCAGTAGCCAAGGAAAATTGCGTCCGGATGCCCATCTCTGCGTCCGGACACCACATGCCAAAGACTGCAACACAAGCACCCCAGCGCACGCAAGGCACACAGCATGACAAGCTGCGTCCGGACGCCCATCCTGGCGTTCGGACACCAACTTGAGAATAAATGTGGAGATTTGAATTTTCAGTTATTTTTCTCTCTCTTCTCCACTTGAATGCACGAATTTTGAGGGAGATTTTGACTGATTCTGACTATGAGGGCTATATGCATATCTCTATATTGTATATTCATATGATCTTTCAAATTTGTATGAATTTTTAGAGAGATAAAGTGAGGAAATAGCTAGAGTTCTTGAGTGTTCTTAAGAGGGGCTGCTATGGGGCTGAAGATGGAGGCTCTTCCTTCCTTGGGGCTTCCACCACCACCAGAATGAGCTAAATCCCCTCCTAGGGGATTAAGGTAGCCTTGACCAAATAATCATGTAGCTTTTGTATTTCAATTTGGGGAAATGATATTGTATGTAATGATTTCATGAATAAGATGATGGTTTACATTGAATTAGTGTTTTTAAATTGAAATGGTGTATGATCTGAATTGAATTCCTATATATGAGTATGTTTATATGCAATTCTTGTCTTAGAACTATATTTACATAGTCATACTCTTGATGTTCTCAAAGTGACAATGAGGATTGAATTCATGAAATGGCTTTATTGGCATGTTATGTAGGAATTTGGATAAATTATGCTAAAGGAAGATTGACCATGCTACACCTTTAGATTAATTTAGTTAGGTAGATGGTCCATGCCTACTGAAGATAGTTTATACTAGATGCTTCACTTTTATGTGCTAAAACTTACAAATTCAAAACCTTGATAGGCCATGCCTAGGGAAGATGGCTCATACCACAACCTAGTTTAGGTGGATGAGCCATGCCAACCAAAAATGGGTTATGCTTAGTTTTGAATTGTATGAATTTCTGGAAATTGTTGTAGTTGTTGTATGCTTCTACACATTATAGTTACATATAATTGTTTTCCCCCAAGTTAAATGCATTGAAGCATGTTTATGAGGTCTCGGTGAACTCGATTCCATAGTCTCCTCTCTTTGTTAATTTAAACCTTTGAATTTATTTTAATTTCTATTTTAAGTTCATTATATGCTAAGTGACAAACAAACCAATCTTCAAACCAAATTGTGACACTTAACAAACTCAAAATTAATCTTTAAATCTTGATTGTCATAAGCTAGCAATCTTCGTGGATCGATACCCTTGCTTAGCCATTTCTACTTGAATTTTGTGCTATAGTTAGTGGTTTATTATTGATACGCCTGTGGCTATACATCACAAGGTCATCCTCAACTCTTATTCCTGTTCAGCTTTCCCCAAAACGACTATCTACGAGACTTCAATCACCAGTGAACCTCTAATGAAAATCCATATACTAATCATGATCAACCCCACATAGCACCTGTAATTTACAAATCATACACCGTATACACCATTACACGCCTTGTAACATATAATCTGCTTTAGTCAGACGAAAAGAACCATAACTCACACCATACCCTACTAGTCCACCATCATAAGAACTTACTCATTATACCGAGGAAACCCAACATAAACTCTCGCCTGTACAAGAAAACAAGAATCTATGTCTCGAAAGAAACCTAAGATCAACCCCTTTCACCAGTACCAGTCTCTAGGGAAAAGACTCCTAATTGAACAACACGTCCAAATCAAACTGGACTCAAAAGATAGTGTTATTCACATCACCCCTGCTCACAATGTTAATACCCTTCCCAGTCATATGTGACAACTCACGAAACTAATACATCCTGAAAACACAACACCTACTCATAGATCATTTAAGTCAAGTACAACACACATATACACATAAGTACACTTAGCACATTATCATACTTGTCACATAACATAATTCATAACCTTAAGCAAATAGCACGTAATCACATAGAACATGCTTTAATTTAACACACCTATCACACAATGAATTAACACGAGGCACATACACGACTAACTACCACATGCCCCACCAATACATGTCTACCTATTCTTATTGTCCCTATATAATTAAACTTAGAGCTCTGATACCAAGTTTGTAACGACCCAAACCTGGGATCTAAAACCCTAACCCGGTCATGACCCGACCCAAAACCATCCAAGGGTAAAATGGTCTATTTGACCAATACCACATATTAAAGGTCATGATAAGGCCATAACGATACGTGTAACCCATTTTGAATCACTTACTATTGGTAGAATCAGCTTTAACCTTAAACCGATTCACTTGTAGGGGTAATTTGGTCATTTTAGACCGTGCAGTTCACCGGGAAACTTATAACAGCCTTCTAAGTCATATACGAGTGTTTGGGGTCACTTGAAATCAAAAGAAAATAGTTTGATACAAGGTTGCCCATTATAGGGTTAAAAAAGGGTAAAATTGACATTTTAGATTGTTCAACTCATAACCGAGTGCGACCAGTGGGTATCGTACATCCCTAGGGTCATGTAAGACCCCCACGAGGAGTCTAGAAAGGATCGGAAGAAGTAAAAAAAGTAGTATGCTCAGCCTAACCATGATTGCTCGTCCTCCCCTGACGAGCGATTATCGGGCATGCTTGCGTGCACCCGCGCGTGAGCTGCGCCAGCCCATCTTATAGAACAAGCGATCGTCTGACATTGACGAGCAATCGTCCTGGCCAGAAAATGGGGCTCTTTACTCCTTTTGTCCCCGGAACCTATTTTGACGTGCCTCATTGGTTGATTTAACCTTCGATACCTCGTCCCAACTCATGACAATATAAAACACAGTCATCCCATTATCATAAACATCGATATAAACATTCGAAATAAATCATTTTCATTCATGCTTAAACTTAAAACAAAATGGTCCTCTTTCATAACATATATTTCTTAAGATATACATGTACATGTCCAAAAGAATATGGTTACAAATTAGGGCTAAGTAAACCACAACTACAAGGCTTTACAAAAGAGTAATTATATAACAAATATACAAGGTTGTCCTATCTAATCCTATGTGGATGGACGTCGCCCGTCATTTCTTTGCTGTGACATAAAAAATAGTAATAATGGGGTAAGCACAAAGGCTCAGGAGGAGGTGCCTAAAACGCATTGGTTAATGATTTTGTTAATTTACACAACGCATAGGAAATAGAGTAGGGGATCATGCTCATTAGGGGAACATCAAATTATCAAAGTAAATCCAACAAAATTCTCAAATGCAATTCCATTTTAATGCAATGCCAATGAAATAGAATGTCGCTCCCTATTTTCAATCTCACCCATTTCTAAACAGTTAATGCAACCCAGCTCATGGTAACTCCATGGCGCCACAAGAGAAAGATTAGCTAGCTATTCCTGTGGCAACTCCATGACGTCATTTGAGGCTTAGGTAGCTCAACCACGCAAGGGTAGTCCCTCTAGTTCCCTCTAGGTCCCATTAATGCCACAAACCCTAGGCAACTCCTAGGCAACCAGTTTTCGCATACAACTTTCCAAAATCCTTTCCTTTCAAAACCATTTTCCCCTAAATAAATTTTCTTTTCTTTTCAAACCTTTGCCCCTTTTTCCTTCCCAATGCCATGCATAAATTTGCATGTTTTTCAATGCTATGAAATCCCATACATTTAAACCACCATCACATTACATGCTTGGGGAAAATAATTAACACAACATGCATCATGCCTTCAAATAATCAAATATGGCAATTTATGCATATAGTCCATAGGTTAATGTCAATTTAACCAACCATTCCACATAACTCACCTGGGCATGCAATATAGCACATTGAAGGCATATAGAACATATATATCTTCAACTACATAACCATAACATCTTAAACTTGTAAAGTATGTGATACTACAATTCAAACATTTATCTTGCAATAATTCAATTAACAAGTATGTCAACACATTGCCACACAAATAATACATTATCATGCTTTACATATGAAGAACCCTAATAAACATAAGCAAATTTCACAATTTAACATGCTATAAACACAATACAAGTAAGATAACTCACAAAAACCAAATGTTGTGAGGTTTAGAAACCCCTGCCTCAAGAATTTAAGAAAAGCCTCCAAAATGCCCAAATTTTAAAAAATCACCATGTCACCCAAACGAAAATCCGCTCCAATCAAACTGAAGCTCTCGCCAAGCTCGTTAACTTTGCTTCAATGGCAAAGTCAAAATCCTAGAGGAAATGGATGAATTCTTGGTTTGGAATGTATAATCAAAAGAAAGAAAAAAAAAGAAGAGAAGAGAAAAGAAAAGAGAGAGAGAGAGAGAGAGAGAAAGAGTTTTAGCAGAATGGGAGAGAGTAAAATGGCAGGAAAATGTGGCCTTGTGATCCTTTAAGTGACGATAAGGTCAAAGTGGGTCCCGTTGACCACAAATATCTAAAAATGCCCCTCTTTTGTGCATACACCCATTAAACATGATATAATTACACACGTAAACACCCAATCACATAAATATGCATCAAATAAAAATAATGGAGTGCAATGATACCAAAAATTAGCCCCAAGCACGAAAAATCCAAGTATGGGTCCCACCCGAGACCTCCCGGCCCGAAAATCTAAAAAATGTTAAAATAACCAACAATATATTTCTAAGAGTCACGAACTCATAAAAAAAATGCCCCAATCAACTCTCAGGACTTATATGGCACACCTCACAGTGTCCGGCATGCAAAACGAGGTGGCAAAATAAATAAATCCGGAATTTTGAAAAATCCCTAAGTGAAAAATGAAAAATGGAAAACATTACAAATTGTGTATTTTCTTCTTTTAGTTCGGTTGGATATAAGAGAAGATAATAAACTTATAATTTATTATATTTGTTAGGAGAGAAGGAAAAAAAAAATTTAAATTATTTTACCATTATATCCAATAATATTTATAATAGTACAATAATTTAAAATTGGTATAATTTACGATAATATTTAATTTAAAACTTCTATGATATTCCATTTGTCTTCCCTCCTTTCTTTCGCCCATTTTTGGGCGGATGAAAATTTGTAAAGGAGGGAGGATGGGTCATCCTTCCTATTCTCCTATTCTCATTTTTTTTCTTTACATCATCTCTACCGAACAAAGGGAAATCGTTTTTTCCTTCCTATTTTCTCTCCACATCTCTTCTTTCCTTCCTACTGAATGCAACATTAATGTTGCATATTCATATGAAAATGTTTATGTTATAGATTTTTATAATTTGCATGCTCGGTCTTTTGCTATTAATGAATGAAAGTAACTTCTTATGACATAGAAAACTTGAACATGCTAATATGGACTTTATTTCTAAATTTCCCAAATAATTTAACTTCTAAATTTGGGAAAGATAAAATTTAACTACTAAGTAAACAAATTAAGTCTTATTTCAAAAACAAAAAAGGATATAACTAAATTTAGGATTATAGAGTATATAGATTTCTTTGGTTTTAATAGAGTAGCTAGTCTAGAAGGTAAGTTATATGTCTTTGGAGTTGTAGATTGATATAAAATATTCGATTAGATAAGAATTCCAAGTGACATGGAGACTCAAAGGGCATGGATAAACTTAAGAAGGTAAGGTGACTATCTCATAAGGTAATTAAAAGATAAGATTTGATTAATTCAAACGTTGCACTAAAGATATGATTAACTAATCCATTCTCTCTCGGAAGGAAATGCAGAAACGACAACTTCAACTTTCTATAAAAGTGAGGCCAGTCAACATAAAAAGGTACGCCGTAAATCCCATCCCAAAAAAAATCCTTTCTCGAATATTCAATCGTCAAGTACTAACTTGATCGTCAAAGTGTACTCGGCCGGCACCACGCCGGTCATCACTTCTCTTATCTTGCATGAATGGTCAATGGCTCTGGATCGTGCGGATTTTTGCATCAACAATTAGCACCGCCTGTGGGAACCGATGAGTTTCCTGAAAATTATAATTCTGATGTGATCCGACTCTTGCACAAATACAGGAGCATTGCCGATTTCAACCCTAACGTTGATTGGAAGACTTCTCAAACACGCACAGCC
>JAOTQH010000001.1:2626693-2661416 GCA_025631255.1 Cornus kousa | reverse complement strand
TCTTAAACAAATTTTCATTCTAACCAAATGCATGTTGGAAAATATTTTTTTTTCCATTCACTTTACTTTTCTTTCATTTTCCATTTCTTTTCTTTTCTTGCTTATTTTTATCTAACCAAACGGAGCTCGGGCTTAGTTTGGATTGAGTGATTTGGAGGAATTTGAAAAGAAAAGAAAATGAAAGATTTTGGAAATCATATATGGATTGCTTTTAATGAAAAGAAAAAAAAAAAAATTTAAATTTTTTTTTTTTTTGGGAAGAGATAGTTATCTCTTTAAATCTCTCATATACTATCCTCTCAAAAATGAGAAAATTTGGAGGGAAAAAATAGTGAGTGAGTAATATTTTTATAATACCAAAACTACCCTCTCAATAACATTTGACTCATATCTTGTACTACCGGTCCCAAAATAAATATTTCTTTTGGGAGTTATTGTGAGTTACAGTTTTCAAAAAAGATATTTTTTTTTAGGGACAGAAGGAATAATATTTTATAGAAGGGTTATGATAGTAATTTAATTCTTAACTCTTTTTTTTTTTTTTCTTCCTCTCCTCTTCTTTATATTTTCCAAAGAATAATACTATCATTTTATTTCTTTTTCCTCATAATTTATCCAAACATGAATAAAGCTTATTATTATAATTTATTTTCTTTCCTATTCTTTTATAATTAATCCTATCAATTTTTTTTTTTTTTTTTTCGTGTTTATTTAAAGGAAGCCATAAAGTAGTGTTTGTACCAAATTTAGTCCCATCCAAGCACGAGAAATAACATTTATTCCTCCGCAGGATTTTGGACCACATTTTCAGAAAGAAATCTCACAATTATTAGCATTTCGGTACGTGAGCGAGTATTTATTAGTAGTATTTATTATCTTGTACAGAAAGATGTGACCAAAAAAAGGTTTGATAGCGAGTTTGAGGAAATAGAGAGATAGGGCATAAGGGTCATTTCATTGGACAGTTAACAAATTGGTTTCCAACAAAACACGTGGGCCATTTTTGGTAACTGACCACACCCTCAGGATGTGCTGCCACGCACTGTGTCCACCACTCAAAGAATCCAAGTATGATCTACTCCAAGGCCTTACCTGCTCGCTTATGATGATGATGATGATGATGGATGTACGTGTCTTATTGTTTTTTACTACAGTAATACACTAGTAAATCTTTGTTTCCTCCTCCACCTCCTTAACGCTACCTAGATACGCTGTTTTTGGAAAGACAGGATTCTAGAGGAAAGATATTTTGGAAAGAGATTTTGGATAATTTGGAATGGGTATAATTTTATAAGGGATGGGATTTTATTGGACTTGTCGATAAATTTTATACTCCGTAACTTAAAAAAAAAAAAAAAAAAAAAAAAAAAATTGTAAGAATTTGAGGAGATTTTATAATTACCCGCATTAATTTTTGAATTTATCAAAGTTATCCTTGTTACATCTCGCCTATTTAAAAACTACCTTTAACTGCTTTTCACCTGTTTAAAAATTATTTAATTCATTTGAATTTCTATTTATTCCAAACATAAAAATGAAATTTCATTTTAATTTCTTTTCCCTTCCAATTTAAAATCTAAAAAAGTTTGATTCCAATATTTTAGTTAAACACACTTTGGATCTTACTCTACTGTGTGTCTCCTCATCACCAAAGAAATACTCCCTCCCGTGATTTGATGGAGAGGCAGAGAAGTTTCTCCTTGATGAAATACACTAGATTCTTGGTGTTTTCTTTCACCATCTCCTCCTCTCTAATCGTTCTTGCCGGCTTCTCCATCTGGCTCATCAACGCTGCCCCTTCACTCCATCAGGAAACCCATTTTCAGTTCAACAAACCCTCATCTCTTACGGATCTCAAACCCTCAACTACTACTGTTCAGACTTCTTTCACTGGTGTGGGTAGAGATTTTTCAGCAAACCAAGTGTCAAATTCTATTCTGTTGGATGCCCATTTCACAAGTCCTGAAAATAATTCAAGATTTCAAAGTGGGACGTCTCAAGTTTCAGATGATCAAACTGTTCAAAGAGGTAATTTTACAGGTCTTAGTGCCAAGTTATCTCCGGTCACCGATGATGGTGGGAAAATTACCACTCTGGCCGGGACCCATCTCATAAATCCTGAAAATGCTTCTTCTGAGTTTACCAGTACCAGTACTGATTCAATTTTCAAGGGGCTTCAAAGAAAAGAACGTGAGTCGTCGTCGTCTCAAGTTTCAGTAATTGGTAGTAATTTCAGAATCAGGCAACATAATGCATCCGAGGTTTCAAACAATGAGAGAGAGAAAAGAAATTGTGATGCTACAAAGGGGAAGTGGGTTTTTGATGATACCTCCTATCCTTTATACACAAATGGTTCATGCCCCTTCATTGACGAAGGCTTTAATTGTCAAGGTAATGGGAGATTGGATAAAGGCTACACCAAGTGGAGGTGGCAACCACAAGACTGTACCATTCCAAGGTAAATAATCCCTCATTTACTTTTTCTTTTTCATCTTTTATTAATTTCAAACTCCATTTTCAACTGAAGAATTAAGATCCATTATGCATGAGTAGTAAAAGCTTAGACTTTACTAATCTTTTTTATTTATTTATTTTAATAATAATAATTATTATTTTTTAATTCAAACTCAATTTTCCAAGAACAATCAGGACCAAATTTTGAAGCAATTGGCTGTATGATTACTATTGTTAATATTGTTAAATAAGCTAGTTATGACGGTATGGGGTTTTACTATAGGTTCAATGCAACAAAAATGCTGGAGTTGATGAGAGGGAAGAGGATAGTATTTGTGGGCGATTCCATTAACAGAAATCAATGGGAATCCATGTTGTGTTTATTAATGGGAGCCATCAAAGATCCAAGAAGAGTATACGAGACACATGGGCGGAGAATCACCAAAGAGAAGGGAAACTATAGTTTCAAGTTTGTGGTAATTATGCAAAACTGATTTTCTACCTTTTTTCGCTCTGTTCTTGGGTGGGAATATGCTGAATTTTACTTAATTTTTCAGGATTATCAATGTACAGTTGAATACTATGTGACCCATTTCTTGGTTCATGAGAGTAAGGCAAGGGTTGGCAAGAAACGGGTGCAGACATTACGAATTGATGCTATTGATAGGGGCTCATCAAGATGGAGAGGAGCTGATATTCTGGTCTTCAACACTGCACACTGGTGGACACATTATAAAACAAAAGCTGGGTGAGTACCCTTCTCAAACTATATGCTTACAAGGCCTGGCCTGATATCCATCATCTACATTTTTCACGCCTGCATCTGTGTCAATTGGGATATGTCTTGATTGGATTTACGAGCTTCATAGTTCTGTTGTTTGTGCATGTGTGTGTGTGTAAATGGTTTATGCCTTTACCCTGAGAGCAAGCATCCTCTGCAGTAAATCACGCGTGTTGTACTGTATTGGATGGACGTGAGTGCTTGAAATGATCATGGCCGTCCACTGTACTGCAAAGGATCTCAACTCCCTGTGAACGTTTATCAGGGATCTTGATTCAATCTATTATGATCTTTATAATTTAGGGTTGACTGAACTGACCGACCAAGTTTGAATAAGGTGTTTTTACTGGATTCTCTCCATAATATGTCTTGATTGGATTTATGAGCTTCATAGTTCTGTTGTTTGTACATGTCTCTGTGTGAATGGTTTATGTCGAGCATGCCTTTTGCATCCTCTGCAGTAAATCACGCTTGTTGTACTGTATTGGATGGAGGTGAGTGCGTGAAATTATCATGGCTGTCCACTGTACTGAATTCTCTCCATAATGTGCCATAATAGGAGGATATAAATTCAGGCAAAGGATGGTCTACAAACATGGGAAAATTGTATTAGATCATTAGAACCCTTTCATACTCCATGAATCTTTTTAATCTCTACTTTGCCTCATGACAGGATCAATTACTACCAGGAGAGGGACCAAGTTCATCCTCGTCTTGATGTTTTGACAGCTTTTCTAAGAGCTTTAACAACTTGGGCATTATGGGTTGATAAGTATATCAACCCAAGAAAAACCCAAGTTTTCTTTCGAAGTTCATCACCTTCCCATTTCAGGTTTGTGCTTGCTAAGGTTTTCCCTGAAACGAAACATATATTGTTTTCTTCCTCGTTACACTTGCTGACTAAGCGTTGACATGTTTGAACAGAGGTCTGTGGAATTCTGGTGGTCACTGCAGAGAAGTTACCCAGCCCTTGAATGAAACTTTATTTGTCAATTACACTGAAAAGAATATTATTGTTGAGGAGGTGTTAAGGAAGATGAAAACTCCTGTAACCTACTTGAATATAACTAGACTGTCAGAATACAGGATAGACGGTCATCCATCTGTGTATGGAAGAAAGTCCCGAAACAGCTACTCTTCAAGCATTCAGGATTGTAGTCATTGGTGCCTCCCAGGTGTTCCAGATATTTGGAACGAGTTGTTGTATTTTCATTTGCAATTGAAAAGCAGGGAGAGTTTTGCAGAGTGAAGTGATTTTTATTTATTTTTCTTCAAATATATATATTTTTTATGAAGTGATTTGTACATCTCAACTTGCACATTTTTTTCATTTGTTTTTCCCTGTTGGGCTAGAAGGGGGTTATTCTAACTGCGTAGCATTGTGGCTCCTAAAAACTCGGATTCATTAAATAATGTCAAGCATTGGTGATGATAATTTTTTATTTTATAAACGCAAAACAAAGTTTACACTGGAGGGCTTCAATAACACCTAAAATGCTCAGTTACTTCTTCCCCTAGCTGGACTCTGATGCATAAACTTCATATCATCTAAAACTGTTTGTTGCAATCTTCCAACTGGCTAACAATAAGGGGCCATTTGTCTCATCTCGGACCAGGATGGAAAAGTGATTGGATATAAATGGGTGGGTATGTAGTACTATTCAACAATTTGAGCTTTTGGATAAATGTATGATTCGCCACTGGCTAACAATAAGGGGTCATTTGTCTCGCTTCGGACTAGGATGGAAAAGTGATTGGATATAAATGGGTGGGTATGCAGCACTATCCAACAATTTGAGTTTTTGGATAAATGTACAATTTGCCACCTGTTATAGTTGGTATCAGAGTCAGACTTAATCCTTAATCCGGTGCCACACTAAGCGCCCGGCCCGGAAGGCATACAGGTGAGCCATCCCGAGTAGGCAGGGTGGTACGACCGCAACGAGGGTGTTGTGAGTTCGGGTGGTGGAGAATGTTACAAGAGACCATTTGTCCCACATCGGATCCGAATGGGAAAGTGATTGGGCATAAATGGATGGATATGCAACACTAATCAACAACTTGAACTTTTGGGTAAATAGATAAGCGTTTGTTGCCCAAAAATGGACTCTAGAGGGGGGGGGGGGGGGTGAAGAGAGTCCTTGTCCAACTATAGCAAATTCAATGATTTATAAAAGTATTCTTAAAATAACTACTTGAGCCATATGGTGAGAGACTCTCTCTCAAAGTCTTAGGGCCAAACCAGCCCTTACAGTAATTGGACTAAGAGAATTTCTTCTAGTCTTACAAAGAAATGAAGGAGAATCAAATGATACAAATGAAGCTCACTCTCTCTAAATGATGTATGTGTGAGAGAAGAAGAATCTGCTTTGAGGATCAATGAGTTGAGGATAGCCAAACTTTCTTTCTCAGCAAGATGATATGAATGACTTGTTGAAAATGAGGCTCAGAAACTTGTGTTTTTCAGCTGACTTCTCATAACATATATAGAACTCCTTCATGGTCCATAGCCGTTGTAAGCCCTTGTTTTAGCCGTTGAAAATCCTTTTCTTGATTAAAACTTGTCATAGCACATTTGGTAGAGAAGCTTCTTATGACAGAGATACCTTGTTTGACAGAGGTGTTCAGTGCATAGGGTAGATATCAGTTTTGGAATCATGTGTATGGCTCTTTTATGGATACTTTAGCTGTTGACTTCAAGACAAGTATATTAGCTGTTGACTTCAAGACAAGTATATTAATGCCGCTAGAAGACAGTCAACATGTCAGTATACACATGTGAATCAAACTGCAAAGCTATAAAGTGAATCACGGGTTGCAAGATGAGGGATCTATTTAGCAGATCTGTTTGACCAACAAAAGAGTTGACTTAGTTGAGAACTGAGTCGGCTTAGTTCAAGAGTGAGTCGGCTTGGTTAGTGATAGAGTCGGCTAAGTTGAGCAATTTCAAGATTCTGAAAGTGAAAGTCTCGGCCTGACTGAGTCGGCTGAATTGAGAAAGAAGTCGGCTGAGTTATCAATTGAGCCGGCTGAGTTGTATTTTGATTTTGATGAGTCTCAGCTTAACTGAGTCGGCTGAATTTCAAACTTAGCCGGCTGAGTTGTATTTTGATTCTGATGAGTCTCAACTTAACTTAGTCGGCTGAGTTGTCTTAGCCCATTCTCTTGATGCACCTTGATACCTAGAATGTGTATGTGATGGTTTGAAGTAAATGAATGATGTATAACCTTAGAGAGAGCTTCAAATAATCACAGACTCTTTACATTTTGCTCCTAAGCCACTCACCAACCTGTCTACCCCATAGGTAAGCTTTTATGATCTTTGAAGTTACATAGACTTCCTTGAGCCAGTTGTATCTTTATGGTATGTTCCAGTGTGATTTTAGCTTCGGTGAATTTGATACTTCCTTCCTGTCCTTATAACGTTCCTTTTTATTTGGAATTGCACTTCAACGAAAAAATTAGTCCATTCAACGAAAAAATTAGTCCATTCAACATCATTAATAGTTTGTTATCAACAAAAGTACCGAATTGCCCTTAGGAAAAATCCGTAGGGTCAACAGCGCCCACCCTTTACACCAACTCTGCTCCATATGCTTTCACAATGGACGAGCAGAGCAGTTTCCTTGTGTAAACAGAAAATCCTTATTCCAAGCCATCTTGCCATCTTGTAATAATGCTCCATGCGGTTATACCTCATTACAGCACTTCAATAAATAATAGCAAACAATGTAATAGTGATTACAAAAAGATTTCCGTCATTAACAATATAATAGTGATGTATGCCCCTCCAGCAGCATCACACTTATTTCTCATGTATATTATCAAGAGTTGCTAGACAATTTTCTAGCCTATTATTGCCAAACAATTTTTTTGGTTTGACCTCAACAATATTTTAAGCTATGCACGCTCGTATACATACCTTTATGATGCACTTCGTATGGGTTGGCTAACAAGAAAAATAACCGTCAATAGGTCCTAACAGATATAAACATCTGGAAATAACAGGCAAACATGCAAACAACTATATACATTGAAGACGGCAGAGATGGTTCTTTAATGAGATTGGTGTTTTTTAGCTCGACCTTGAGAGATTGACAAATCATCTCCCTTGGAACCCTCAGGTTTTCGAGCCCATGCAGGTGCTTGATCAGGTCCATAACGATAATCATAGAAGAGTTCCTCACTAGCTTCAATATGCTCCTTGGCAAAAATGCCAACTCGATGATCTCCGGCCACCAGCATTACCTATAACAATCATCATATTTGCTCAATCACAAGACAACTTATTCAACTTCAAACCTAAAATACACACACCTTTGCATAACAGTTGGGGTTTGATGAGTGGTTTGCAAATTTCAGTTTGTCTCCTTTCCGGTAAGCATCAAGGACATACTGCAATGAAAGAGATGTTTTCAGAGTTCGGATATTATAGTACCAGAATATGAAGCTACAATTTCCTTTCCTTTTTCCTTCCCCAGTTTGAAAAGTTCATCTGATATTAGCTATGCAATATTATCAGTTTAAAAGAAGAAATATATATAACATAAACAGGTAGAACCACTGAGCCATAGAGAGCAAACATAAACAGATCTCCATAGTGGGCATTTGTGGGGCGTGTGTGTGAGCATTTATCTAATTATAAAAAAATAAAAAGAAAAAAAAGAAAAAAAACCTTAAACAGGTAGGAATCAGGAGGTGATTCACTGATAATGATGCCTTCACCTGAAAACTGAATAGGAAGAAACAAAGAATGATTCATACCATAAATCACCAATCAGATCCACCGGCATCCATTAATTAATTGGAGACCAACAATAACGTCGGATGAAGTTATTAGAAATGACTTTAAAACATTAAACATAGTAGGTGATATATCGGGCAATAGAAAGGAATGGAGAGAAAGAATTCATGTGATCGACCTCATTCATATGGGAACAAGGCAAAGATGATGAAGGTGATGATGATCTGTGCTTTGCATTGTCACTTTTAGATTTTGCTTTATGTTTCTTCTATTTAAGATGGAAACTTTTTACAACTTATAGCTAATAATTTCATATGCATTGGATGGGTCCACTATACATAGATCAACCATTAATTAATGTGCTTTGGATCTGCTTTGCACTGTCGCCTCTTGATTTTCTTTTATTTTGCTTTATTGTCCTTCTATTTAAGATGGAAACTTTTATCAACTTACAGCTAATAATTTCCTATGCATTGTACATGTCTACTATACATAGAGTAACCAGGCATCACCTCCGAAAGGTTCATGGCTATGCAATAGGTAACGGGTTGTAGCAGGGATGGTGGTGGGTTGCCCATATTATGTTACATTACCAACATAAAAGATGAGCATTCTGTGCAAGGATGACAGCATTTTTAAAGTGTCAGCAGGGGCATAAAATTATTATTTATTATAAAACTTCCAATTTTACATATAAATATGTTATTTTATTATTGGTTTGAGAACAGGATGTATGTTAAGCTTTTTAATATATGATTAATATATTGTTACCAGTGAAGACTAATTGAATAACTATAACTAAACCATGTTCCCCTTTTGCTTGTTGCTTGAAGAACTACACGTAACCCATGTCTGAATCAAAAAATCATTTCCTTGCACTGCTGCACGACTGACTCATTGCATATGCACCGATTGATCCTAAATTGAAGCTGCTCCTAGCTACTTATGAATGAAATCAATTCTAATCTAATACTTTTTGTCTTGTCAATCATTCATCTCGGTTTCACTTTTCAACAAATAATACTAAATAATAATAGTAATTAATTCAGATAAAGAGGCTGTCCTAAACTAATAGGAGACATGACATGTAATAGGGGAAAAAAAGAAAGAAAGAAATAAGAAATAAGAAAATTCAAGCGGCCGATCCCATTCATATGGGATAAAGGCAATGATGATAGAAATTAATCTAAAAGGTTAATAAAAGAACTTATAAAAATAAAAATAAAAAATAAAAATAAATAAAAAAAGAGGTTAATAAAATAATATCTAAGAGAACAAAAGGAGAAACTAATTTGGTTTAAGAGATACTTTAGGATTTAAAAATTGAGTTAAGAAAAACTGACAACATTTGCTAGATTAAGACCGTAGTGATGGACAAGCTAATGCAGGATCACAACAGTAATAAATTGGATTCAAACCTGAATTTCGACTAACTATTTACAGAATGTGACTCACTCAGGCCAAGTTTTTATAGCACCAAGCAACAACCCCATGAGACAACATACAGAACATAATTCTAGTGAACTAGAGGTTGACATGGTTGCGTAATAAATATTTATGGTCAAGAGATACTTTAGTGTAACCATTTCCTATATCTTGGATTTATTATCCATCCTATGGTGAATACTGAAGGCCAAGAGCTTGGATCTATTATCCATCCTATGGTGAACACTGAAAGGCCAAGAGATACAAAAGCATAACCAGTCTCTTGATTAAAGGCGGTCCAGTTCTGCTTTCCTGTCTTAGATAGATTATCCGTAATAAAAAAGATAGGAACGAATTGCCAGGAAAGTAGGATGCATGAAACAAGGAAGTGCTACGTTCAAGGTGCATATTTAGATAGGTGATCGGGCTTGGTTCAACATATCTAGATAGGTGTTCAAGCTCGGCTAATGGAGCATGGCTTAGCCAAGATCAAGCTTGGCTTGGTGAGCTTGTTTACGCCTATCAGTATACATCAATCCATGCAATCTTTATTCACACACACACACACACATATAAGGGTGGCAACAAAATTTGTGTTCCTATATGTATAAGGGTGGAAATACTTGACACGAAGCACTAACATGACTCGAACACGATATATGGGCCGCATTCCCCGTTTGAACGCTTTATATTACAAATCTTACATATATAAAAAAAGAAGATAAGTGGGTTTAGGTTTGGCTTAATTGTGTTCAAGTCATAATCATGTCGATCCAAATTAACATGCTAATTAAACGTGTCGTCTTCATATTTGACTAGTCACCTGTTACTATCCGATTAGACCCATTTAACTAAACAAGTCATGTTCGTGTTTAAAACGACCCGTTAAACTAAATATGTCGTGTTAGACTCTTAGTATGAAATTTTTATTAAACTTGGCTTGTTGGGTCGTCTTGACCCATTTATTAAACATGTTACATGGGCGTGTCATGATATTTGTTTAATAATAATTGTGTCGTATTCGTGTCAACCCATATAACAAGAAATAGAAACACAAATTGTCACCCTTATGTAACACACAAACACAAACACACACACACAGAGGTACTTGATCATTTAAGCGTGGAAAAAATAACCACTGAACTCCAGTTGATTTCCGATCTCCACCATTTTCAACATCTTTCACTCAGTAAAAAAGAAATCAAAATTCTACATCTAATATCATGACAAAGGAGGGAGAGAGAACCTTCTTGACCCTTGGCCAGTTGGAGCTTACCGCCGTTGGGTAGCTATGGCTGTTGGCTATGGCATAGGGTTCTCTTCATCGTGAAAAGAACGAAAAAGAAGAAGAAGAGATTAGGGTTGTTATTTAAAAGGTAGATGGGCTTGGGTCCATAGAAATGATAATCGGCTTGGATTTTACTTTTTTAAAAGGTCTTGTAATGGATTGTGTTGGACTGGGATTTACAAGTATATGAACGATGGTTATATACTTAAGTGGTTTTCTTGTATGTGGGCTAATATAATATCACATGGATTGAAAAAAGAATATATATTTCTTGAGCTCAAAACGAGCCTATTCATGAACAAATGAGTCGAGAAGAGAGGTGTTTGAGCCTAACTCCTTTAATAAACGATTCTAAGAATTTTGTTCGAGCTTAGTTCGTTTATAAAACAAATGAACACGAATCGAGGCAGAGCTATTCATTAACAGCTCGAATCATTTACATCCCTAATTCTATTTTTCCATTCCACTCTATTCAAGGTCATACTCTCAATCAACCACATGTTAGCATCATATCTTGCCTTACTATCTCTACACAAGTTGACGTCGGTATTCCCCTTCCCCTAACATTACGCTCAATGCAGGGACCATGTCACTCTTACTAACTGGTAGACTTAGTGGTATTCTTTGCACATGACAAATCATCTTAATCGTTTTTCCCACTTGATCTCCAATTGGTGCTCAAGTTCAAAATAAAATTAATAAATAGAGAAAATTGAGTGCCAAGCCTATTGCTGAAGATGAGAAAATCCCAAAAAAGATCTGGTTTCAAATACAAGGCATAATTTCAGAATTACGAAAATTTTGAACAATAAATATCACTTGCCTGATCGTTCAAGTCAAAAAGGAATGACGAATTTGCACGATCATAAATTTTCCCACGCTTATCTGCTTCTCGATGTGAGATCAATTCACCGGTATACTCTCCAAGATAATCATTTTTGTTGACAGGGTTCTGAAATCATATAAAAAAGAGTTGCTAAGAAGAAGGAACAAGTAACTGTAGAGAAACTAAAGGATACCTTGTCTTCCTACCTTTAAAAAGGCTCCCCATCCAGCAACATCAGATTTTGCCAAGAGGATCTGAAAGTAAGGAAAAAGGGTGTAAAACAAACATATTTCTTGAGAATCATACATATAGTGCTAACTTGATAATTTTAACTCCTGTATCACTCACCCTTTGCTGTTGCCTTAGAAGAAGTCTCATGTTTCCACATTGACCATCTCCTTGTCTGGGTGGCTCACCAAATGAACCGTCCCCACAACTGCACAAAGTATACAAGTATATAAAAAAACTCCCATATATGGCAGGATTCTACAATGAGAAGAAATCAAAAGCGCATCCCCAAATGTGACAACTAGACACAATGAATCAACGTATTTGGTCCTGGATTGGAGCTAAAATTGGAAAGAAGTCTGGTATATGAATTGGACAGTAGCATGCTGGGAAAAAAGAAAAAATGAAAAAAAGGAAAACTACCGTATCTTATAGACCACCAAGACTCTTCCAAGAGCTGGACCTCAAAAAAACCCATAACACCACGATGCTTTGCTGTGGTATGTCGTCAGTAGACTAAAGCAAGGACGTCATAATATTGTCTTACAAATTTTCATTTAGGTTTTTTACTGTAATGCTTCATACATAAAACTCAAGATCAGTCCATGTCATCCAATTTTTGTATGTAACCCCAAGCAACATCCCCTAATCCACCTTCTCCGCCTCCTTCCTTTCTACTCACTCTTGGTTCATCAATTTTAACTACTTCGACATTATTATAATAAAATAGGAGATATTTTGAAGGGAATGCGATGTTGATTTCGGTGCTTAAATTCTCGATTCTTTCCACTTTTTTTGTTGGGTTTCAGGGAGAGATCATAGATCGTTGGAGGAGATTGTTGATTTTTTGGCTTCCTTGAAGGCTTGAGGCCCTTTGTGGTCTTTTGTATTTGTCTTGGGATCCGCTCCCCTTTTGAGCGTTTTTTATAAAATTTTATTTATAAAAAAAAATATATATATATTAGCAACATTTAGCTTAAAGACCAGTCCATGCCATCCAATTTTTGTCTGTGACCCCTAGTAACATCCCCTAATCCACCTCCTCCCCCTCCTTCCTTTCTCCTCACTCTTCGTTCATCAATTTTAACAACTTCTACATTATTAGAATAAAATACCACATTCCTCATATAAAAATATTAGCACCGTTTAGCTTAAAACCTTTTACTCCTATAGCACGTCTCCAAAATTCTAACTCACCATCTGTCCCTCAAATAGTTAAAAACAATATGTCTAACAAATGAAGTACAGCCAACCTCTCTAATACTTGATAATTGTGAGCTAAGCAAAATTTATTAATTGGCAGAATTCTTCAATATCGAACTTTTTACTAAACCAAAATTTCTTTACCAGTATACAATATTTTACGCAGAAAGAAAACCTCTTTCTACCTCTTATTGTGATACTTAAACTTTTTTAAGGGATATAAATATTATGTGTACCAAATGGCATAAGAACCTCTTAATGTCCTTTGGCCGATTCTTAAGGATTACAAGATAGGCATTTGAACTAACAAATTTGGAGGGTCGAAGAATTTCATTGGCTAAGACATAAAATAGGTTTTAATATCAATAATTTTGTAATATACATGTGTGAGTAATTATATTCTAATAATTAATAACATAATCTCATTTAAAATTAATTAATTAAGCAGAAGACTTATTAATTATCCACCTTGGCTCCAAATTGGCTGCTAAAAATATTATCAATTATTAGAATAATAATTTATCGAACATTAGTGATTAGGCAGTCAACTGTAATCACAAGACCTCTTCATGTCTATTTAACTATAATTATTCATCATCATCATCCTTGCCTTAATTCCATATGAACAGGGTCAATCATATCCATTCTTTTTTATTATAAGCAATCTCTCCTATAATATTTAACTTTTAAAAAAAATTTCTAATGATTAATCCCATGTTATTTTCTCTTAATAGGCGCCACTCCTAATATCTCAAGTAATTTTTAATTAGTAACCTTGTTTCTTCCACTCACCCCTATCATCCACTTTAACATCCTCATTTCCTTTTCATGAATTCGTTGTTCATGTTTCCTTTCCTAAGACCCAACACTCTAAACCATATAATATAGTTGGCCTAATAATTGTTTGATGAAATTTTCCTAATAATTTATTTGTTACTCTTTTATCATATAAAATTCCACTAGCTTGTCTCCAATTAGTCCAACATATTCCAATTCTACTAATTATATCACCACCTATCTCAATTATAATTATCCATGAATTGATGCAAAAACATTAGCAATTTAGCACTTGTACGGAACAGGCGAAGCAGCATCAGGACGAAAGTACATGTTTTTTTATGATCAATTTCTATTACTACTATCTCAGAATTTATTTTCAAAGCTTCAATAAAAACACACACAATACATTTCTCAACAAGAAGAGCCCTTACATTTCTCAACAAAAACAGCCCATACATTTCTCAACAAAAACAGCCCAGTGCATAAACATCAGAGATAAATGGTTCCTTATCAAAACTTAATAAATGACAGCTACTAAACAAGGAAGTTCTTTCATAAACAAGGCAAGACCAAAGATACAACTAACAGAATGCATGAATCAAAAGGGTCCATCAGGAGTTCTTCTAAAAATGTGCTCAAGATAGCCACAGTAAAAATTATAAAACATTCTACAGGTCCTTGATAAAAGTGATTAACTTAATTTGATCCATAGAACAACTATTAAATTTTACCCAAAAATGTCGGAACAATAGAGAGGTCATTGCCCTCAAATGCTCCTAACAGAAAAATCGACAGAACATAAGAGGGTTATCCAATTTGATAACAATAAGCATATACTTGTATTTAATATATGCATATGGAGACATAATACCTAACCCAGCAATTCCGGCAAACATCTGGGTCACATTCTCGTCCAGCAGCAAAGCATGGGCATTGCCGACTTCTGCATTGACTCTTTGCACAGTGGCATCCCCTGAATCGGTTTTTGCAGCTTTTGGAGCACCTGAAATTCAATAGATATTTAGACGAGTCAAACTTTATTTCTGTTCTACGTCATTGAAATGCAACTAATAAAATTTCCATTTGCCATAAAGGGAAATATCAAACAATTAATGCACTCACCTAATTTCTTAAAGTAACTGCAACCAATGACATTTTTTATTAGCACACAATTGTTTCAAATTTTAAATCAATTAAACCTTATCCCAAATACTTGAGATGGCTGTAGGAAGTCTATTATCAGCACTCTTAAGGCATATATTTCACGTGCCAATTATCAGATCTTTGATCAAGATTACCATGAAAATCTTAAAAAATTCTCCACAATGCAATTTATAAACTTCGAGCACTCACCTAAATAAAATATAACAACATACCCACAATATTTTTCACAGCATGTTCCATTATGTAGACAAGGGCATTGCTTTCCACACATAGACTGACATCCGCATGGAATATATTGCTTACAAGACTGGTTTTTCCCATCTGCAATTCTTTTCCAGATTGCTGGATGGCCAGCAGACTTCCAAGAATATTTTAGCTTCCGTGTTCTGCCCCTTCTACGAAGTAACCGTGATCTTGCGGGTATTTCTCGCTCCTAACATAACCGAACAATGATCATCAAATTGATCTGCTCTGCATACATATGCTCAATCGTAGACGTAGCTACTATAAAAAAACAACAGATTTACAAACATTTACATAATTGTTTTGAATATCAAGTGGTAACCTGCAAATATCATGTCAGCTTGTTTCATTTCTACTTTCCAAGATATTGAAGCAAAATAATAACTTCCTAAAAGATGTATACACTAAACTCTTTAAGAGGTGCATACACTTGTTCACCAAGATTTGCTATCCCACCAATGGAGCTACACCGAATTTACCCTACACCGAATTTACCCTAGCACTACAGTCCATTGAAGGACATAGACTACCTTTAAAGTTAGTCCAATCTTTCTATGAGAAAGATGACAACCCCTAAAAAAGATTTAAAAAGAAGGATAAACACGAAATTCCGTGTGGCTGAACCCTCACAGGTTTACTTGCAATTTTGCAAATCCTTTTTGTGTAGTTGTGCTTCAACAAGTAAAAAGATAATTAATTGTTAGTACATAATATTCTTGCTCAACACAACAAACATTAAGCTATATACATATATAAAAATACAAGATTGAGAATTATTCAACCTCTTACACAGTACCCCTAACTTTTTCTCCCCCCGCTAAATCAGTAGACCCCCTCCCCTCCCCCTTTTTTTTTTATCAGATATTTAGAAAATGATATGAAAAAGAGATGTCAACTAGCTTACAAGGAAAACTCTATTGCTGGTTTCACATTATCACCTAAAGTAGAACAGCTCCTCACCCACTTGCCTGTCAAAAATTGTAAAACATACACAGAGAAAGGAACACAAACCACATAATCTGAATCAGCTTTCCCACTGTCTTCTGAAAATGAACTTGGTATAACAATAGATCCATGAGGCATCGACGCTTCATAATCATGCATATAACGTGATACCTCTATGCAAGTCTTTAAGCCAGAAAGTAAGTTCCTGGCTATGAGGCAACTGCAAAGCATGAGATGAACATTAAGCTCAGTGTAATAAGCAATGACATAATATTTAATGTACAAATATTCGAAAAAATCTTTAAACTGCAAATAAAACTAAATCCACAGTGCGGAATATTTGGTTATAAATTATATTAGATTTTATTAGTATTATTTTTCTTTTTCTTTTTTATAGTTCACACTTACAAAAATAAAAAATTTCAACGGTAACATACTATTTAAAAACTTCTGCAGCATATACATATTGAGATTAAAAAACGGAAATGCAGTATACATAACTAAGTTTAGAAGTTTCTCTGTGTGGAACATAAAAATCGGATCAGTTTTTTACTTGTTTTCCTTGGCAAGAAACTCACGCACCCATTGCCCCTATGGGGACTTGAACCCTCACCATCCACTTTGGGAGGTAGAGGAGATACCAATAGGCTACAACACCTTGGTAAATTGTATCAGTTTTGTTCTAAAAACTTTCAAGATTACAGAGCTCGTCATAAATGAAAATTTCAAAAGTCACTATCCCTTATCTGCTACAAACAAAAAATTTTATACACAAACCTCCCTCCCTCCCTCCCTTCATCTCCCACTCTCTTATTCCTGTTCTATGTGAAGAAAATAGATAAGAAATTCTTAACAGCACCATCTTAAGAGACATGGCATATTTTTAACTTAGAAATCCTAAAAAGCACTTCCCGCTCAAACGAACAAAAACAGCATCACATATAATCAGACAAAGAATAGTATAAGATGGGACACAACGTATAGGTAATGCATTATTTAGTGAATGATATGTAATGCTCACCATTTAATGCTGTAAAGGTTAGTGATAAGGTGCTATCTAAATTATCCATCATTCTCCATCATGTCATATTCTAAAGTTCATTTGTCACCAAAAACTTATAGGAATACAATGCTTGAATAGTTGAAGTCATAAACAGACATTTCAATGCAATGTAACCGTGGTAACAAGAGAGACACTGATTTAATCTTGACACGAAAAGAAGTCACAACATAAAACATGTAATAATAAGGTGCACCTAGGCACCTTGTTCATCAACAATTTCTTGCTCATAACACAGATGCTTAAACATGTAATAAATGATTATGACCCTGTTCCGTATTATCAGTAACATATTCAAAGAAATGAATCTAAGGAAAGGATCATAAGAAACTGACATCTTTGTACCTGTTTCTCCCAAATATCTCTATGCCCTTCAGATATAGATCTTTCTCAACAGGTTTCCACTCACAGCTTCCTAAGACCCCCTTTACTTGTCCTTCAATGGAATTAGATGACCGTTTGAGAACAGGAACTTCAACAATGTGGCTAATGCCTTTTGCTGCATCTCTGATATTGTCCTCAATCTCATCCTTGGAAACACTAAGAGTACAACTGAACTTGTCTGAAGCATTTTCAGTCAATATATTTATTGCATCTTTGGTGCTCATATCAGGTTCATTTTTATTGGGCTCGAATTCCAATTCCCTGCTTTTGGGACTAGAATCACCATCCAAAGCAATAATTCCTTGACTAGCCTGACTAAGTGAATTCAAATCCGATAATTTCTTCTGTTTCTTACTGGAAGAACACTGGATGTCATCAGAAATCAATGTTGAGTCTTCTGGCACAGTATTTGTTCGTTTTGGGACCCTGTGCTTACCCGTACTTTCTGAATGGGGTACTGAAATGACAAACATATCAAATTTATAGATTCTGCAGAAAACTTTTGAACCACAAAGAGATTATGAAGTAAAAGCATCAACCTTTAGCAATGCATCCGTCAAAAGACACTTCCTTGAAATTATCAACTGGCTGTTTAGTATTAGGGGACACCAAAGTCCCATTCTCCTCTTCCGAAGTTTTACATTCAATCCTACACAAGGCACTAATAGTAGAACCTTCTTGCAAGTCTCTACCACCTCTTAACTGAAAACAATTGAAATGAAATTTGCCATTAAAATTGGCAGAAAGCCAAGTTAGCCAAAAAAAAATTATGTGGAGAGTGGTAACAGTGGTTGTGGTGGTAGTAGTGAAGAAGAGGGCGACGACAACAGAAAAATCAATAAACATTACGCTATAACAGTAACTTGCAAGTTACTTTTTCTGATAGATAATCTCCCTTATATTAATAAAAAAAATACATTTTCCAGTATATTTTAGTATCACAAGCAATTCTTTGCAAGTTCTGTGTCAGACAGTATGATTGTTCAGCACAAACATAGCCAGTCCTGTGCCCAAAGCAAAGAAATGTGATGTTTTACAGTGTTCTGAAGACAACTGGCAAACAGCATTTAGTTAATCTTTTATAAACGCATTTCCTGGAAGTTTGTGATCTCATGGCGTCGTGGCAAATAAAGACGAGCCCTAAAGACTTGAGATTGGGACTTTGTTTGAGTTAGAATTGCAAACAACTATCCATCATTATGGTTTAGATGAAAAAGAGACTTTTCAAGATTGTAAAAATATGATTTTAGAAAACCAATTTCACTTAATACTACATTAAACTCCCTTATGATAAGTCTGAAATCACTGCAGCGTCCATATATCATTCAAAGTAGGTAATCCCAGCAAGGGCACAATACGCAGCAGATTCACTGACAAAGGTTCAGAGTTTACATAAGGAGATTAAAATATAAGTGGACCAAGAAAACTCATTCGGTCCCGAAATAAAGTGTTCAAGGATTGCACGTACAAGTCTCCTTTCTTAATTTTTTCCTCTTACTCCTGCAAGTTTGAATACATATGGAAGAGAAAAATCCAGATAAATTATAACTCTATAGTTGTGGATCTTAGCATACAAAGGAAAGCCATACCCGAAGATAACATTGATCACTGCAAGGTTTCCCATCCTCTTCGGATTCAGAAGAATAGGACTGCTTTTCGCTCTGTTAAATAAAGTGTCTTAAAAAATCAACAAAGGGAACAAACTCCAGTTCCAGTTTGAAAGAACTGAAATGGACTTACTCACAGGATTAATTAGACTTTGAGAACAGCCATGCAAACGACAGTCAAAGACCTGCAAAAATGATGAAGGCAGATAAGCATATTTCCATTCAGACAATTCATATATACACTTTTAAACATAGTATTAAGGCCAATAACAGTTGATCAAGTACCAAACAACGACGACAAAACAGATTATCAAAAGAATCTAAGGCAGCACTAAGGCTTTTCTCCAGAAATATGCTCCTTTCTGACCCAATCTCTCCAGAACCTTTAAGGTTTTGGTCAAGTTTCTCCGGATTCTTTTTCTTGAGAATGTTGTAGCGCTCCTGCATATCTCAAAAGAGAAGTAAATCTCCCAGGAATAGGTATGATACTTGCAACACAAAAGAAGTAAAACATGCATGTTGGAATTTCAAATAAAGAAATGCTTAAACTGAGCAACGTCCCAGAGAAAATAACTATCCTCTATTTGCTAATATCGAGTACCTGGACTTCTGAAGGCGTAACTCCAACAAATTGGCTCACGATATCGAGTACTTCCTCACCTAGCCCATGCTCTTGTAACACCGTCCTGTAAAATTCATGGAATGGGTAGTAGAATGCTTTAACAATTTCTTCATTTTTTATTTTTTATTTTTAAAAAAGAAAAAGCTAGTTAAGATTTTCCATCCAGATACATATTTTTCAGATAGAGAAGACCCAGCATTTTGGAAAATAATGGATTGGATAAAAAAGAAAAGAAAAGAAAGTGCAGGCATAATCACACTCTGAGAAAGTAAATATTTTGAGATCCATAAGAAAAATTATATCATTATTACAACTGCTCAGCCTTGCAACAGTTGTCGTTCGATTTCTTTTACTCAAATCATTCCCTCAACCAAAGGCTTCATCTTTTCCAATCAATTTCAACTATTGCACTTCTCTAGCTAATGTAATATTGATAAGAAAAGAATTCTGCACAAAAATTCCATGAATAATGTTCTTACATTTATTTATTTATTTAGGACTGTAAACAAGTAAGGTCGACCCAAGTAGCAGGTTGCTCAAACTTCACTTAAAACAAGCTCCAAAATGTTGGCTTGTTTATCTTGCAAGCAAATCCTAAACAAGCCTCTACCCAAGCATATCTAATTCCAAGCTCCAGTACTTCATTACATGGTAGTTTAGCTTATCAAAACAAGTTTTAGTGGAGCTCAATAAGCTCCAAAATGTGATCAAGATTGGCTTGTTTATCTTGCAAGCTGATCCTGAGTGAGCCTCTAACAAAGCATATCTAATCCCAAGCTCGAGTACTTTGTTACCTGATATTTTAAAGATACTTATTAGCTTATCAAGACAAGTTTAAGTGGAGCTCAATAAATTGATGAGTTTGAATGTGATAAAGCTTCACTCCTTTATCTCACAAGTCAGTCTTGAGTGAGCCACCAACTGAGCTGGTCATGAGCCAAGATCGAGCGGCTTGGTTTAATGGTTTATTGTACAAACTATATTTATGAACACCATACATAACACAATTTTCAAGTCATATAATAAAACTAGAACATTTGCCTCCTCTAGAATATGCATATTTAATGTATGTATTAAACCTTGTTATTTCAATTTTCAAGGAACAACATATCATTGTCATCATCATTCTTGCCTTTAAACCCACATATGAATTATCTTTTTCCATTCTTTTCTATTACAAGCCATTTCACCTAATATATTTAACTACTTAAAATCATTTTTAATAACTTAAAGAGGGAAGGGGGGAACCCAAAGCACAAGGCTCCCGCTGTTGCAGGGTCTGGGGAGGGTCAGATGTACTTAGCCTTTTCTTGAGATGCGGAGAGACTTTCCTTGTTTTAAACCTGTGACCTCCAGATACAATGGAGCAATCTTTTTTTTTTTGATAAGTAAAAATGTATTAAAAAGCGCTCAAAAGGGGAGCGAAACCCAAGAAATACAATGGAGCAATCTTACCATTGCACCAAGGCTCGCCCTCATTTTTAATAACTTCATTCCATTCAATTTTGGTCGCCCTTGGCCATCACTCCTAATTCTTCCCTCACACTTTCATTAGTAACCCTTATCTCTTGTCACAGTGACCATCCATCTTAACATCCTTATTAATGAATGTTTTATTCTTAATTTTTTTAAGCCCAACACTTGTGCCATATAAAATAGTTGGTCCAATAACTGTTTTGTAGAATTTTCCTTTTAAATAATTTTTTATTTTTAAATCGCATAAAACGCCACTAGCCTGCCTCCATTTTGTCCACCCTTATACAATTCTGCTAGTTATATCACTACTTACTATTTATCTCTCGATTCTTTTGTATTATTGATCCTAAATATCAAAGTGGCTATTTTGGACAATTCTTTGGTTTTGAAATGTGATCATTATATTATCAACATCCGAATCTTTATTAAACTTAAATTCCATATATTTTGTTTTGGTTCTATTAATTTTCAATCCATTTGATTGTAATGCATTTCTAATTTTATTGCCAAATTTCTTTAGAAGTAGTCGTCGGCAAACAACATGCACAATGAAATGTCTCCTTAAAAGTGTCTTGTTATTTCATCTAAAGGTATTGCAGATAAATATATACTTACTACTGATCCTTGGTGCAATCCTACATTTATAGAAAATTCATTAGTCTCACCAAATATACAATGAACTCTAATTTTTGTGTTCATATACATATCCTAGATAAGCTTTATCATCTGTACAGAAATTTGTTTCTTTGTAAGACCCACCAAATTATATCTCTTGGGACCCTATCATATGCTTTATCTAAGTCTATATAAACCATTTTATTACTTCTACACTCTTCAACTAATTGTCTTATTAAGACAATAGCTTCCATTGTTAATCTGAGATAAAAAAAAAAAAAAAAAATGGAAGCAATGATCTCCTTGGCCTAAATCCAAATTGGTTATCAGATACTGTAGATTCATTCCTTAATCTTTATTCTATCACCTTTTATAATAATTTCATTGTATGACACATTAATTTAACTCCTCTATAATTGCTTCAATTATGTATCTCTCCTTTATTTTATAAATTGTACTGTTGTACTTTTCCTACGCTCATTTGGCATCAGGCCTTCTTTGAGAAGGAACAACATATAGTTACACCTTTAAATTTTCTTAAAAATGTACCATTGACCTTTATGAAAATATGTATCATCAAATTTGGACTCATATTACTTTAATTTCTCCAAAGCAAGCTGGAAATTAGTGTTAAGAGCACCAGGGAAAATATGGAAACTGAAAGATTACAATAAATTAATAATGCACATGTTAAAAACACATGGAAATCCACTTTTTATATATCAAGCACCAAAATCTTTTTGGTAACAGCCAAGACACAAAATCTGTTTTATATTTTGCCCAACAAATAAGTAAAAGCATCATCTTTAAATTTACCATAAAATATAATCTTCCCCCTCTGAAAATTCACGTTTATCTTCCTCTGGTTCCACAGTCTCTTCTTCGCTGTCACTACAGATCAGTGCTTCACTGCCATGAGGATCATAGTAAATACGTCTTCTCCCAACCACTGACTGGTCTTCAGCCATTCTCTGATTTCTGTGCTGCAAAAAGAAAATTTGAGAAAACAAAGCAAAAATAAAATCTTCATTGGAACAAGAGACGATAACTTATATCTGGATATTTATTCTAAGCTTACCATCCATATGAAGTGCATGCTTCCAACTCAAGCAAAAATTAAGAAGACATAAACAATATAACGCTAAAGTGAAAAATAGTTAAAGCAAAAACAAAAGGTAACATTTTTTTAGGAAGGCATACATAAGTGGGTTACAGCTGAAACTATTCAATTTACATTAATCCATTAAAAAACCTTATTAACATATGAGAATGAGAACAGTGAGACAATTAATCCAAAAATGAACAAAAGAACATGGAGGCACACTCTCTCCTAACCTCTAATCTTTTTCTCATAGTATAGCGATTAAAATAACCAGACTTAAAGCTCCTTCCTTCCACAGCGCCCTTGGCTTTGGTTAATTATGCGCTGCAAGCGTACATCACAATTACAGAATAATTGCCAAGGCTTGCCAACTATTGCCATCTCTCCAAACAGTTACTTCACCAAATTGAGGTCTACCTCCAGGCTTCAGCCACTGCCAGCATAGCAGTTGTTTGCTGCCCAATCAACTATTGCCACCTTTGATTATATTATGGCCAGTCTTTGCTACTGGCACTATGCATTCCCATCAACGAGCACTTGCCGCAAACGTGCATTGTTCCTTGATTCATACCACTGGGTGGGTGGACATGCTGACACAACACCATATCAACAAAGTGATAAGGGGGTGGATGCCTTATAGCCTATGGACATGAGGTGTATTCCATATTGCTATCCAATGTCATACCACAGGGGATCATCTGACTCAACCGGTGCTAATACATGTAGCAGTAACACTGATAGATAGGGGTTATATTTGAAATTTTTGACATTTCCTTTGAAATGTGAACTTTCAAATACAAAAGTCCTAAAAGGACTCAAATTGATATTCTTTGTGGTTTGGGGGGAGCCACATATTAAATTTTTTCATTATTTTGAAGCTCACTATTCATAGGGACCTTTTTTTTTAGGATTTTGCAAAAAATTTGAGCCTCCAAGTAGTTCAACTCGCAGATTGACAGTCAAGAGTTGATAATTCATGAACTGATTTGCTGATCCCAACCTAATTCTTATTCTAACCAATGATTGGGGACCACATATAAGATCAGTGCATCTGCCACTGAACTACTCAATGTTTGTGTATAGTTGATGCCAATCAGCTTATTTAACCTCTGCAATATTCGTGTACATTTAACCAATATAACAACAAGCAGCCTTTTCCTAACTACTTTGGGGTCAGCTACATGAATCCTCGGTCAAATCATATGCTATCTTATCCTTATTTATTAACTCTACCTACGTTAACTTTGAACTTCCCCTCCCCCTAGTATTACCCTCAATGTGGACTACATCAAAGGTGTTCTTTGCATATGACCCAAATCATCTTAATTGATTTTCTCTCATTTTATCTCCAACTTGTGCTACTCTCTAACCATCTCCCGAATGTGATCATTTCTAATTCTATCCTTTCTAGTCTTTACAGCACATCCATCTCAACATTTGCAAAATAATTAAAGAAAATTGAAATAAAAATTATATATAATTATGAACATAAAATATGTGAGAAAATATACACACACACACACACTCTAGGACTGCTCTTGCTCTCCACAAATTTTAGACTGTAATATTCAACTTCTCACTCCACTCCTACTCCCGCTTTGCATGACTTAGGGCAACGCTGCCTCCGACCTTGACTTGCTATGCTTCAAGGCATAACCATTTTGCATCCAGAACAAGCCAAATCAACCTTTTTTCAAAATGTAAATGTCAATCGGGCATTTTGCACATTTTGCCTATGGTGGATGTCAATTTTTAAATCAAAGAGTCACCAAGTTTGTCCAGCAATGCCATATTGTTGAGGGTACAAAATTTAGCCACTACAAAATAAATGTATTTTATATCAACCTTATCTCAGAAGGTAGCATAACTTAATTGCGTCAAAAATACATTATTCTTCTAAATTCATGTCCATGCATCATGTGGAAACTGCTGTAATCTGTAAATTCTTTTTCGTCCATGAAGTCAATAATAATATAAAACAAAATATAAGAAAAAAGGCTTTAAAGATATAGGTATATATCACCAATTGAGTTGAACTACAGTCATAGAGGAAGAGAACTGAATTCTTTTCATACCTATCCAAAAAAATCCAAGTTGTGTAAGGAGGTATCTTCTCCATATAAGGAAGCTTGGCACTTGGTGAGAATACAACTTCTTGAATGTTAATATAGTCTTTATCTCCAGATGCTGATCCTTGAGCAATTCCACTAAACTTGCAGAGAGGATTTTCAATTCTTGAAGAAAGCATTTTACCTGAACCATTGTTCTCCGTACCTGATACACCATTTCTTGATGTAACTGCCAACAAAAGCTGAGAAACACGGCCTTCTAGCTTCCTCCCGTTCTCCTTAAGTTTCTCCTGTAAAACAAATAAGCACAAGGTGCAAACAAACTAGAATCATAAAAAATGTGTTTTTAACAATGAATAAGTGCAACCCCTTTGGCCTTCTCATAAAGTAATAAATTATGTTTTCATGTCCGCTTTGAAGTACAAGACAGGAGCAGTATGAAAATTCAATAAATTGAATGACTTGTAATGGAAGAACTAAAAAAAAGAAAGAAGAAATTTAATAATAATAATAATAATAATAATAATAAAAAGATGTAAGGAACTTACTCTAATTGAAACAACTCTGTCTGCTTGAATCTGCTTTATCAGCTGATTCATCTTACAAGTTAAGGTTCCAAAAGCATCACTCGCCTGTTCTCCAGATAACTTATGTCAACACAATGACAAATTAAAAAAAAAAAAAAAATACCATGCATCTCAAGTGGAAAATGTATTCACTTCAGAACAATCATCCAAATTAGGGAAAAACCATATACTTCAATTTTCTTTGAAGATCTATTATATTGGTGATAGCATATGTGAAAAAGAAAAGAAAAGAAAAAAACTGTATCAATTTCCTTGAACTGGAATTACAAGATAAAGGGTTATTTCTGCAATGTCCGCTGAGGTACTTAATAAAGAATTAAGAAATTCATTTCAAAAGAATCACCAAAATAAATAAAAGAAGGAATACATACTAGGGTCAAATAATTTATCAATCAACCTCTGTTTCATTGGTGATTATCTGTGGATTAGTTAAAAGGGGGAATGGGATTTAAGGTTTCATTCTTATCGCTAACGATAAAAATATTTGATAGTCAAGAAAACAAACCTCTATCCCACTCAGTCATAACAGGTTCTTAGTTGAGGTGAATTATAGATTTGAAGATAAATTTCTATTTTCCCCCGCCCAAACAGTTGACAAAACAATGGACTGTGGAATTGTAATAATTTTCAGTCTATAGTTGCAAATCTTTGATCCAATGCAAAGAATGTTTAGTCTTTCAACCATATGTTGTATTATGACAAAGATAGTAAACCTAGGATGATTCCATTAAAAAATAATCGAAATTTCTTCGATTCCAACACTGATGAATGGTTGGTTAACCAATTCAGTAGTAGCATAAAGAACTCATAGATCCAGAGAAAAAGAGAGAGAGAGAAACTGACTCTGAGTTTAGATGCAGAGTCGCTTGATTTCGAGACCATGGGCGCTTTTCTATTCTTGAGACGCTCTCTTCCTATTCGTGAGAGAGAGAGGGAAGGAGTCGTTGGACGTGGCCGAAACGCAGAGAGACTGATAAAAAAGTCTGGTGCTCTTTATAGCCGGTGGGGAAAAGAAAAATGTGGGTCCCGCAGTGATAGTTTGGCACGTGGCAAAATCCTAACGGAAGATTTACTTTTTACTATGTACTATGTTGATCTTGGATCGCTCGATTTTTATAGCGGTTAATTGTGAAAATCGAAAAGTTAACGGCAAAAGTCTGCAAAGATGGCACTCGTCCTCCATCAGTTGATCCCACTCTGAACCCCACTACCAACTGGATTCTAGACTCATACTCGATGTACCAAATCTTTAACCTTAATCTAATTCAATTTAAATTTATTTTGTTTTTGATTTTTTTTTTTATTTAAAAACTCGGATTTAATTTGGAGTTGTTATATTCCAAATTAGAATTCGAGTTGCTATAAAAATAAATACTACGTAAAATAATCCTAACTATTTAAAAAAATTATATAACTAAACACATCCAACCAACACAAATATATAATACATATTAAATATGCTGGGTTCATAAATTGAATTTTGTCAAGTTTTATAATGAAGGACGAGTTCGAATTGGATTATGAATTTTTCGACACAATAACTTGATTTTGGCTCAAAATGAGTATGATTGTTAATTTTTAATCTATGTTCGAACCGAATTTTAATTTGTATCTTGAATGCATATAAATTTTCAAGCTGAGTTTGCGCTAGTTGCGATCCTAAATCCTAACTCAAAGACTTTATTATTATTATTTATTTCTTTTAAATAACCCCACTCAAACTAAAATTTTCAAGTATGTACGCAACATTATCTGCTTGAAGAAAGCTTTTTTACTGAGGTAAATTTTAAACAGTTATTCTCACTTGTTATTTTACTATATAAGAGCAGCTGCAGCGGGTTATTCATAGCCCAATTTTCGAGAGAGGGGGGGCTTTGGGCGTGCAACGAGCTCTTCAAAATTGGTAGGGCCCATTTTGGCTCGCGGTATTCAGTGAGCCGGCCCGTGACTGCTAGCATTTTTTTATTTTTTTTATTTTTTTTAATTTTTTTTCAAAACGGTACCATTTGGGTTGCCCTTCTTTTGTCTTATTTTGCAGCTCGTGGAATAGTGCGCCAAACAGTGCCTTAGATTTTAAAATATATATATAAAATAAAATAAAATTCATTAAATAAAAAATATATTGTTGATGCACTGTTTGTCAAAAATAAATTTTATTTGGACCAAAAATAAATTTAAAAAGCCTCCCCCCCCCCTTTTTTTTTGCTTTAAATTTTAAATGTGTACCACAAATAATGCATTTGGCCGTTAAGACACTGTTTGGCTGACACAAATAGTAACGTTACAAATATAGCCGTTTAGGAAAAGTTTAAAAAAAAAATTTAATTTTAATTTTTTATTATTATTATTTTTGGAAAACAAAAATTCGGAGAGCCTGATAGAGTGCATGTTTCTGGAGAGCGAAAGTTGCTGACGCGGCTCTTGGAATTGCTGACGTGGCTCTTGGAAAGCTGATGTGACATTTTTAGAGAGCCAAAATTCGAAGAGGCTAGTGCAGATGGCTTAAGGTTCCACTGACTGACAGCACGTTGGTTGGTGGATATGGGACCGAAATCCTCTCCGGCGCTATAGGACGTATGTCCCAGCTGGTAAGTAAATTAGAAAAGTAAAAATATATAAGGTAAAAAATTAAAAAGGAAAACGTTTGTCTATACATACACGCATACATACATGGGACCAAATCAAAACCAGACTAACTTCTTGCTCTTCTTTTTCTCTCTCTACACAAATATTTCCCTAACCTACAACTTCTTGTATATCACAACATATCCCTAACCTACATCCCAACTTTCCCAACTTTCACGTTACCAACATCCCACTTATTTTACAAATATATAAATAAATATATCTTGGTACAAATTATATATCACAACATTTCCTACCCTACATCACAACTTTTCCCTTATCAACATCCCAATTTTCTCCTTACCAATATCACACTGTCATCTCTTTATCTTGAATAAAATGCTTAGCTAATTCCATGCGTCTAACCAAAAAATCCTTTTTTATTCCAATTTTTCGATCTTCCCAATCATTCCCTATGAGCCCTTCGTCCCCTAATTCTTTCCATTCTATCAAGGAATAATCTATAATAATTTGTAAATCTAGATCGAATAATTGTTCTCGGATAGCACCTGCTCCAGTAGAGATCTCTTGATTTCGAAATGTATCGTGGTAGTTCAACACATTGTTGTAAATCGAATAGATTATGTTCTTTATCTTGTTTGGGATGTACGTTAAAAAAATGTCGAGATGCTAATAAGGAGAAAGTTGTGATGTACATTAGGAAAATATTGTGATGCAAGACCAAAATAAACATATATTGGTACAAATTGTATATCACAACATTTTTTTAACCTACATCCCAACTTTATCCTTACCAACATCACACTATTCATCTCTTTATCTTGTTTGGAATGTACGTTAGAAAAATGTTGGGATGTTAGTAAGGAGAAAGTTGAGATGTACATTAATTAAATGTTGTGATGCAAGACTAAAGTCCCAACATTTTCCTAACATGTATCCCAAAAAAGAGAAAGAGATGGTTAGGATATTGTTAAGGAGAAAGTTGTGATGTATAGTGAATATTGATACAAACTAATATATATAAATCACTATGTGTTTATGTGTGTATATGTGTGTGTGTGTGTGTGTGTAAAAAGTTTTGTCATGCTCGGATGAAGTTATCCAATTTCAGAACCGTAGAAATCGTCTTCCCACCAATCAATTACAAAACCATAGTTATCTAGCTATCTAATTTGAGAACCATGGAGATCTTTTTCCTACCAATCAATAGCAAAACCAGAGATAGAACACTAACAACAAATGATTCAAACACATATGCCCCGAATCAATCAATCGACACCAAACCAGAGATTTTGATAAGATAATGCTAAGAATTTAGGGTTTTAAGAGGGAAGAAAGAAAAAGCGTCGATGACTTAGTGTCGGGCAAAAGATCGAAGAAACAAAGGGAGAAGTAATGCGTAATCGTGTCTCAAGAAACAAAGTACGATGAAATTTGGTATTTTGTATAAAGTATTATACTTATAGTATGCAGTAAAAATTTTTAACCCATCCTCACTTATGCGATGTGGCGCTATTAGAACCGTAGATCAGTCACCGGCTGGGACATATTCTGTGATGCACCCTAATTTTGGAACACGAGTTGATCAAGTCCGCGTACAAAATCAGAGGATATCAAAACAATTAAAGTATTTTAACAAGCACAGAATACAAATATGAATAATAAAGAATAAATAAGCCGCTGAAGAAAACTAATAAATAAATATTTCATTAATTAATAATTCTCCAACAATTACAACTCGGGAAACCCGTAATACATGGACCCCTAAAAACATTATCCAATAATCTAGAAATCCATAAACAAAACTGAAGTCAGAATAATAACATCCTACTTTGACATAAATAAGAGTAAATGATAAATAAGTCTCACAAGCTATGAATCCTCAACCTTGAGACTTGAACCTCTAATACCTGAAAGATAAAAATAAAGTGAGTCAAACCTATGAGCAAGTTCTCTCTACTAGGCCTCTGAAAACTAATAAAAATATCATCTCTGACCAAAGTCAATCCTAATAAAGTCTTTTATCTTTAATATACAATGATACACACACACACACACACACATAATTATATAATACAACATTCACATTTATTACTAAGTTCATTAATTCCAAAACAATTAACAATGATTAAATAATAATCATTCCTAGACCAATCCACCATTTCTTTTAAAGAAAAGTTCCTTAACCTCAATTACGTCATAGACAGTTAATTAAACATTTAAACAATATAATTAAAGAATATTATATTTAATTTAAAACCTAATAATGTTTTAATTATTTAAATCACACAGCCAATTTTTAGTTTTTGACAAATCGTCCATGTCTCCACCAATATTATTTTATTAATACATATAAAATAATACACTAACCTATAATGACCAGATTATTCTAATTTAAAAATATCTAGTACTTATCCAACTTATTCATACAATAACCATAGATGAAGTTTTAGTCATCTAACACATCACAACTTAATTACGCTTTGGCAAATCAACCATGCCTCCTTAAGTATTTTTATTTATACATTGGCAATTCAACCATGCCTCCACAGGTATATTTATTGATACCTTAGCAAATCAACCATGCCTCCTATTTATACATTGGCAAATCAACCATGCCTCCTATGTATATATTTTATTCATATAAATAAGGCAATATTCTTTTAAGCCTTTGGCAACTCATCCATGCCTCTTATTCAACCATGAACTAAACCTTAAAAGTTAATTTATCAATTAAACAATTCCTACATAGTAAAGTTAACTTACAAACAAAAAAACTCATACCTAGGCATTCCATGCATATCTTATGCATATAGTTAATTTAATAACAATAACCAGCCTATCCATACATATCAAGTAAGAATAATAATTTAATCCTCTTAAATGATATATACATATACCCATATATTATACAATATATATATATGTATAATACCTTCTACAATATATATATATATATACATATACTTCATTCCATACTATTCACAAGTTAAATAAACTATATATATATACACACACTTCCTTCCTTAATAAATTATAAATTAATTATATTAATCAAATAAATGTAACTAAACAACGTGGTAACATCCTATAACCTTCTCAAAGACCTAAAATACATCTTTTTATGGTTGATTACAGCATTAATAAGCTTGAAACCAATTCTGGGACATCTTTGGACTTCACAAGCCCTTTTCAGGACTCAAAACACCTTCCCACGCGCCCCACACGCGCCCAACCAATCCTCACGTGCGTCAACCACCTTTTCCATACGCGCACGCACTCCCACGCGCCCCCTGGGAGTTGACACACGCGCATACACTCTGGCACATGCTGAGACGCACACGCACACGCACCCGCGCTGGCTGTTCTCTTTGGTGATGCGACGTATCCCCATTCGCCGGTTATACCGTATCCCTCTGGGTGCGCTGCACCGAACCAATCAACCATCTTCAATGGCCCAGATCCATGCACACCGTAGCATACAAACGCTGAGCTGCACCGGATTGTTTCCCTTGGTCAACCCAATCTAATGGCTGAGATATGCATGCCTACCTTATTAATATGGTTCGCACAACACTAGATGGCTAACTCCTTTTGATGCGCCGATTTCATTACAGAACTCATATTATATATATATATATATATAATTTTCAAACAAAAATATAGGAAAATAAATCCAATAAAAATCCTAATAGCATAGAAAAAATCCCAGAAAATTATAAAAAAATTCCTAACAGTTCATTAAACCCTAATTAACTCTCATGAGTCACAGATCAACCTACAAATTGATTTTAAAATATATACTACACTTATATATACAATTAAAATCTCATAAATCCAAAAATTAAATACAATAATTTATACATATAATTATTTCGATCTAACCATGATTTTTTAAATAAATCAATTTAATCTTAATATTGATACTCAAGGTGAAATCCTTATGGGTTTTAAGAGGAATGATAGAGAAGAACTCGCTTGAAGGTTTCGAAACGAAACCAACGTTATGATGGTTTCTTCCAATCCCGATGTCCTCTTCCTCTGATCGGCGTCCTCTTTGTCGGTCTTCTCCTTTTCTCTCTCTCTCCGTCTCTGTTATTTTTTCTAACGCATAAACTTTTAATCCTAAAGCTTATGCATATATTTATACCGATTAAAATCCAAATCATATTCCTAGTAGGACTACCCAAATAAAAGAATAAAAATAATAATTATCTTTAATAATATATACACATATATTATATAATATATACATGTATATTTCCTTCCATGCTAATCCTTAACTAATTAAATCATATACCCACATATATATTTATATATCAATAAATATAAACATATATATAATTAGCAAAAATAATTATTTAAATATCTTTATAACCATGGGCCCTTATTAAATAATCCAACAGCGCTTCCTTTAAGCCCAAGACCACATCCTTTGGTCCAACTTCCCTTAAGCCCAAATCCAGTTAATTTAAATAAATCAAATAATTAATGAATATTAAATTAAAATAACAAATTACAAGAAACAAATAAACAAATAAGAATTTACAACTAAGTCACATATATTAATAAAATCAACGCCAACAATTCAATTAATAAATAAGCACACCAAAAATTAATCATCATACATAATCACGAAACATGATTTAATTAAAATAAGACAATTAAATCTAATCACTCAATTAAATAAAATAAATCATTTAAAAATAAAAATAAAAGCAATTAAACCCAAATAAATCAAACAAATTATTTAAAAATAAAATAAAAGTAATTAATTCCAATTAATAAATCCTATAAAATATCGGGGTATTACAAATTATTTGATATAATGGTTTAATTAAGTAATTTAGTTAACTAGGGTTTTAAATACGTTATTTATTTAGGGTTTTCTTTGAGACGTCATATAGGTATCTGTTATATATATAACTTAAGTTCTCTAGGCCAACTAGGGGTTTAATTTAATTAGGGTTTTCATCTTGTGTTACTTATACTTAGGATATATTTTGTGCCTATAAATACATGGTTATAATCTATATCAAGGGTTGGAAAAACCCTACTCACGTACCAAAGATACAGAGATAACAGAGATTTGTGCTAGAACTGAGTGAGAGAAAACAGAACAAGTTTTGGGAGGAGAACAGAGAGGACCAAGGGAGAGTTGTAGTGGATTAAACCAAAACCATAGGAGGCTTGAAGGTGGTCAATGGTTGCTGGAAATTAGGAAGACGACACAAAGTTTTGAGACTAAAACTACAAGCAAGTTCTCTTTCTTCCTCCTTCCCTTTGGCTCGTGTTCTGTGCACCTAGGTAGTCTCTAGGGCTTAATTAATCTGTAACTGAAATTCATATGTTAAATATATGCTATATTGATGACCTATTGGTATTAAAATCAAATCTGTTTACAATTCGTGCACGTCTGTTTCCAGTTTTGTCCTTATAGGATGTTAAGTTCTTTCGTAATTTTAGTTACTATACTTATTTTTATCTACTGTAAACGAACCATGGGGATGTTAATGGGATGATATAAGACCCTTAGGTTCAGTTTTGAAGAGGAGAAGAGGGGTTGGAATGGAACTGTAGTTGCAAGATTGTATTCAGTGTTTGATCGTAAAAGCGTGTTAAGACGATTGTTGTTTTGTTGTTGTTTTAATTGATACTGTTGTAACAAATTGATGGGATGCTACTGGGTGTTAATTAAACTCCTAAGATTAGTTTTAAAGACCAACAGAGTGTTAGGAATAGACCAGAGGTGGAGAACAACAACATGAGTAGAGCCTACTCTAGAGCAAGTAGAGCAAGCTCTACCTTTAAAAGAGGCGGCTCTAGGAACTTTAGAGGCCAATACTCAATTATTACATTCCCACTCTCAATCTATTGCGAAGCAAGAAACCCAAGTAAGGCAAATAGCTAGCACTCTTAATGCAATGGAGAAGAGAAAAATGCCTATGAATGCCCCAATTAAGCAACAATGTGTTGTGGAAACCCAATCCTCATCGGAAGGGCACACCATAGAACATGTCAATGCGGTGACTACCTTGAGAAATGGTAGGATTGTGGATAATCAAGTTGAAATGTCCAATGAAGAGAGTGAACATGTGCAACCTCAAGTTGTCACCCGTCCCATTTCACATTCTTTTCCTCCTTCATTGCATGTACATGATTTTGTGAATGAGAAAGTAAAAAATTGTGATTTGAAGAATAATCTTGAAACTAATTCATTGAAGAAAGTTTTGAAAAATTCTTTTGAAAGAGATTTGCTGAAAAATGATGTTGAAAATGTTTTGTTGAAACAAAATGATTTGAAAACTTCTTGTGTTGAAGAATCTTTAGAGAAAAATTATCAAAAAGTGTTTGAAAAAGCTCCATTTCCGAATGCCCTAAAGAGATCCACTTCAAACGAAAGACAAAAGGCAAAGACCAATGAAATCATGGATATGTTTAGGCAAGTCAAAGTGACTCTTCCACTTTTGGATGCAATCAAGCAAATTCTGGCTTATGCCAAATTCTTGAAAGACTTGTGCACCCAAAAGCGGA
>JAOTQH010000001.1:2591565-2611264 GCA_025631255.1 Cornus kousa | reverse complement strand
CTCCTATTAAGAGTTACAAATTTCTTCCAGGATTTGATCCTTATTGGAGTGTTCTGCCTTTCTCATTGAAGTTTCACGACATCAAAATTAATAACCAGAGCATACCAAATCATTACAGCTGCAAGATCACCACCACAAAACACCACAAAATGCACGACTGCTTCTTGACATGCCACTGCCTGTCTCTTTTTTTTTTTTTTTTTTTGTTAAGTTAAGATTGTATAAAGAGCCTTCCAAAGGGGAACACATCCCTCAAAAGCTATACATGGTCAAATAGGGCCTCTAAACCCTCAACAAACCCAAACAATCTACAAACTCCTCTATGGATCCTCTAAACCCTCAACAAACCCGGACAATCTACAAACTCCTCTATGGATTTACAGTTTCTCCCTAAAACACAACAAAAAAGCCACTGCGTATCATTTCCATACCTACAACCATAAGATCTTTTGTATATGGAAAACGTTGCAAAATCTTAAAAGAGAGTTGTGGAGTTTTTGAAAGAAGATATTGTAGAACTTTTGGAATGAGAGAGATCGGTTATGAATGATGTGCTGACGAAGATGGTCGGGATGAGTTGAGTTATTGCCAGAGATGGTAACAATTGTGGTGGTGGCCAATTAAACTTCTAGCGGAGAAGAATTTTCACTCTTTATTTATTTATTTATTTTTATTTTTTTATTTTTAAAATAAATAGTTTTACTTTATTTGTTTTATTTTGTGCGTGATTGGAAATATTTTATCCATTCCTCATCTAGACGATGTATTTATTGCCTTTTGTTTCGAAAGGATCAATTTATGTCTTCCAATGGCAGTGGCATTTGTGTCCTTTCCATGAAAATCAGAACTTCCCTTTTCATAGGAGTTTTTATATAAGTTCTGTTACTAATGATTCTTCTTCTTGATTTTTGATTTCCGCAATTTTTACTCACTCTGGTGCAATTTGTTTCACTAATTGTAGAAAAAAGCAATATGCATTATACTTCATGGGCATAATCATGCTGGTTATTATTTGGTTTCCGAATTTGAAATAATTATTTTTTTGATTGGCTCTATCTAGTTTGCAGTTGCAAGTGTTCTGCTTAGTCTGCCATGTTATCTTTGTGTTTTTTATGATATCATCTCTAACATCCTCAAGCATTGTGGTTTTTATGTAGGTCACTGGATTTTCTGTTGGGGGTCGGGTAGTTGATGGAAATGGTGCGGGAGTGGATGGTGTAAAAATTGTAGTAGATGGTCATGAAAGGTCTACTACTGACAAAGAAGGATATTACAAGCTTGACCAGGTTAAATTTTATGTGCGCTCAAACTGATCATGTTTATCCTTTATTTCAGTGCAAGATATTCAACTCAAAGATGGTTGTGGTTTTTCTTCTTCCTTTCTTACATTTCCTTTTACCACTTTTATTTTTCCCTAATTGGCTCATTAGTTGTCACAGTTGCTATCTCATCTTGTTTTATCTTCTTTCGGTTATTTGATTTATTTTCAAACTCCACTTTTACTCAATGAAGCGATGTTTCCCAGTTAGTTGGGGTTATTAGTGCACAATATACATATATATATATATATTTTTTTTTCCACTTTGCCTTTTCTAGGCCGGTCATGAAATTTCTCAAATCACAGGCTATCAGGTGTCGTGACAAATAATTGATATTCCTTTTGTCCTTGCGTTGTCCTTTTAATAATTTCTATTTGGATTTGTCCACTTCTCCTTTGCAGCCTTTTTTCTTTGCACCTGAAAAATTCTGGCTCATTTCCACCTTTTTTTCCTTAATTGGTTGTGCTTCTTGCTTATTATGAGTTTTGAATGCAGTCATTTCTTCCCACTCATTCAACTCAACATTCTCATTTCATGTACATCCATTATATAGATATATAGTTTGTATGGTGTAATAAAGCATGGTTAGCGTTACAATTATCATATATAATTTTCCCAATCTTGAAAGAAAATAATATTATATTTCAGATTCTCCCGAACATTACATATGAGATTGGTCAAAGCTGATAAGGTTTTTTAGGGGGTAAAAGTTATTTGTTAAGTCAGGTATGAAAGGGCCTATGAAGCTTAACAATGAATGCAACACACAGACCTGGCACAATATGAATACTTCACCACAACAAACCTTAAAAAGTTGAATACAAACATAGAGAGGGCTCAACAGCAAATAAATTATTTTCTATTTTTATAAATTATAGGAAAAATCACACTGACCTCCCCTCTACTTAAGCAAAAATAGAGCGGCCACTCCCTTATGTTTTTATAAATTACACTTGCCTCCTTGTTAGACCTTGTCATTGGACGGCGTTAACAGAAGTCGTAATTTACTAGTATACCCTCCCATATAAATATGCCCTTCAATTGATCATTCAACATTTTTTTGACAAATCACTAAATCCCTTATATTTATATTGTGCCCTATTCTACTCTCAACAAATCCATGTCCTTATTTTGGTATGGATACTAGTTCTTTAACTCTGTAACTGGGCAATCGCTCATGGTATATTGCCAGTATTTTTCTGAATCTTTTTGTTTCATGCTCTTTTGCCATTCTTTGAAACTTGTTTTACTTGTTATATTTTATCATTTCACCACAATGTTTCATTATGAATTTCTTCCCTTTAGTCTCTTTTAAAGCTTCCTTTGCTGTGCCTAATGCAGTAGTTTTTATGATAAGTAAACTGATATTGTATGGAATAACATAAAATTTATAATTCGTGTCTCAACAAAGCATAACATGGAAATGGCATGCATCTGCTTAGAATTGGAAAAGCACACGTGTGTACATAATTATGATGCTCTTCCGCTCTTCTCATGCCCATCTTTTTATTGAACCACCTTAAATCTTTATTTTCTTTCTAAATTCGAGTCTTAAATACTGTATAAAACTTTATTTTGATTTTTCCGCTCTTGCCATGTTTATTGTTCACATGTTGGCAAGTGTCTAATAAGTATTAACCTTGTTTGATGGTAAATACTAACAATTTTAAGCGTAACTTTTGAAGTCCTAGATGGGTTAGATTTGGGAGTTTATGAGCAATGCCAGTGTCTAATACTGATGTCACTGTCTAATACAAATGCTGCTCCTCAAGTGTACATCTACTTACCAATCTCTTTGTTGATCTAGTTCTAGTGTTCATGCAAAATTATCGATTTCGGTTATGTTGGAAATTGTGTCCCAAATTACCTAATAGAAAACAACTCTAAAATAGAATCCTGATTAGAATAGGATTTTGAGACACAATTTCCAACAATCTCCACCTTGGCTCAAATTCCATCCAACCAATTTTGAGCTCCAGGCCATGTAACCAAGCCGATTGACTCCACCTACAACGGAAGCCCGTTGCAACACATGTTGAGACTTCTTGTGTTTTCTGGATCTCCTTCACCTTTGGCTCTGATACCAATTTGTTGGGGCAGTGGAGCGCGTGAACTATGAGGATCCAATGAAAGCCAGCAAAGCAATCACACACAAACACAAGATATACATGGTTCAGCCAAAACTGACCTACGTTCATGGATGAGAAGAGATTCCACTATGATTCATAGAGATATTACGCGTGAAACACAAAGATCCAACATGTTATTTTGTTTATCCATTAAAAAATTCATTCTTTTCTACTGACTCAGGGTTAAAGTTGTATAGGCCAAATTTTACAGTATGTTGAACTAAATTTTTAATATTTCCTTTTCTCTCATCTATTCCTTTTTTAGTCGCTTTCGTAGTTAGTATCCTTCAAGATCTTAATTGATATACTGTCAGAATAAGTGTAAATTATATTAGGTAGTGGTTATTTGTACCAAATTATATTCTATCATGTTTGTGTCTCTTTTAGAGTTTTGCTTTTTTTGGCTAAGTTGTTGAAGGCTTGTAGGTCACGTCTGATCGCTATACTATAGAAGCGAAAAAGGAGCACTACAAGTTTGACAAGCTGGTGGACTTTTTGGTAAGTGAATCAAAAAATTCTAGATCGTTGTATCTGAAGCTTTTATAAGATTGACCTAAACAACGTTCATTGACGTATGTGAAACTTAGTGCATTTGCTTTGTTCTTACTTGTCTGCTTCATTGTGATGAAGATTTTGTTGTGCTTTTCTTTAATTTCACATGAACTGTTGTTAGGTTCTGCCAAACATGGCTTCAGTTGTAGATATTAAAGCGGTCTCCTATGATGTTTGTGGCATGGTTCAGATGGTTAGTTCTGGCTACAAGGCGAAGGTAGTTTCAAAATTTTCAGTTATGTTCGTCATTAATTTCTAGTCCTAATATTATGTATTTAATTAGGTCCAAATGTATGGGACTTGTGTTTTCCTTTTTAATTTTCTTACTTGTTTCATTTTCCTCCCAATAAGTAGCTATTTAGCCAATAATCAACAGATGTGTTTGGTAGTTGAACTCAAAAACTTTTCTAAAGATTCATATTAGCCGTGGAGCCCAAGGTACATTTGATTGAGTTGGTGATGGGGGAGATTAAGGCAGAAGGGAGGTTTTTGTGTATGTGCTAGTAAAATTAGTTGCTAGTGGTGGTGCTATAGAGGTGGATGTGGTACCACTAGCTGCTTCCTGGGAAATGTGAAGGGCTCAGTTCCCAATAGAGGGACATTGGGTTTGGGTTTTGGAGGGGGGTTATTGGTATGGGAAGGGCTTCCGGCTGTGACCTGCAACACTGGATATGATGGAGGACGTGGTGTGATGGTTGTGGCCATGGCAGTGTTTGTTGTTGGAATGACGGAGTTAGTGGTGGCAACGAGGGTGTGATGGTCACAAGGATAATATGGTGAGTGGATGTTGTGGCTGAGGGGATGGTGGCTGTCATGTTGTAAATTATAATTAACCATTGAAGTTGTGATGCAAGCCTTGAACTAGAAGTGAATTGAATATTTTACCTTGAAGATTTTTGTTTCTCCTGAACTTTGTCTTTTCATGGTTTCATTCTATAAACTCACCAGAGGTGACACATAACTTAAGATGCTGTGCTTTCTTCATTGCTTCTTAGAAACAGGAACCATGCGTTTTGTTCTTTTTTCTTTTTACTTACTGTTATATATGGAAACTAGGTAGCCTTGACTCATGGACCGGAGAATGTTAAACCTCAAGTGAAAACGACAAATGAGCATGGTAATTTCTGCTTTGAGGTATGTTCACATGAGACTAAACGATTTTTCCTTTTAGATTCAGTACATGTGTCCACATTTGCTGTCGAGTATTAAATTTCTAAGATGCACCAAATAGTTCGAGGTGTAGTCCCATGTTATTTTAAGTTTACTTGTTTTTTCTTTAATATACTCTTGATTCCTAACCATGGTACTTTGGACGGAAACCCCTATTAGGGTGGTGACATACATAAATCTAGTATTTGGTTGGTCTATGTCCTATTTGTTAGCACAACACTGGCTTATCACATATCTTATTGAAGACTTTGTAAGCCATTGGGACATACTTTGGAAGTATTTAAGGACAATATTGTAGATCCTTAACCAGATTGTTATGTGATTTCCTTGTCTGGGCTTGGCTTGAGTTGTATGGGTGATGTTGTTATCTAGTGCACAGAATTTTTCAACAAGCTAGTAAATGCAAGCATGCATATTTCGTATTGTTTTTCTTTCCTTCTAGATTTTGTTTCGGTTGAGATCCGATGAATTTCATTAGATCTTCAACAATTTTTTTACATCAGTTTATTATTTGCTGATTTGATCATTTTGATGTTATGTTTTGGTGGAGCATCTTAACAGTTGAAAGTTATGTGATATGTGGTATACTTAGCCGAAGCTGAAACCACAGTGCATGATACCTTATGTGTTCTTAGTATATAGTGCAGAATGTATAGTCAAAAGCTATTCAAACCTTTGTGCCGTAGAAGAAAACAAGATTTGCAGTTTTGAAAACAGTGCTGATATTATTGCCTTAATGATATGAAATACATAACCCTGCCTCTACAAGAAACCTCCTCGGAAAATGAAAGGAAAATAATAAATAAATAAAAAGAAAAATAGAAGAATAGCAGCTTCTGAAGTATTTTTTCGGTATTCTCAGTCATTGTTGTCAGTCATCAATTATGGAATTTATGACTCCTTTATTTAATCAATTTCATCACTTTCTGTCAATATCAATATTGTTCAGGTTCTACCAGGCGAATATCGCTTATCTGCTTTTGCAGCTACACCTGAGAGTGCTCCAGGACTTCTGTTTTTGCCACCTTATGTTGATGTCACAGTCAACAGTCCATTACTCAATGTTGGATTTTACCAGGTGATTTCCTTAGTGAGAAAATGTCAAGTTGCTTTTAAATTTTTCTTCCGATTTACACTTTTTTATTGTTACTGAAAATCATTCACCACTTCACACTAAAAAACTCAAGTTTTACTCATAGTTTGACATCATTTTTGGATTGAGAAGATGTACACTGATATAGGGGTGAAAGTTTTCTAGAGTGATTTATTAACTTGGATGATATTGTTCTCTCTTCAAATTGACTTTTTGGTGCAAAAATTGAATAGTGTGCTTTGATCTTCATTCGAAGACTATTTTTTTTTTTTTTTATAAGTAATGTTTCATAGAAAAGCATGCTTAACCAGGGAGTGCATCCCATATACCAAGCCAGGACCTAATAGGGCCCATAGACTCCCAACATATCCACAAAATCGAAAACCTCCCCTATAGATTTACCGTTACTCCCAAGAACCCAAAAGAATATAGAACTAATAACAGAGAACTTAATCACCCCAATGGAAGTCTCTTCACCATTGAATGATCTATTTCTTTTCCACCACAAGCCCCACCACAAACACAAATGCACCACCCTCCAAGAGTCACGGGCTTGAGCACTCACAAAACCACCTTTCCATGCCGCAAGCATAGACTTCATGGAAAAAGGCATGACCCAGTAGACCCCAAACAAAGCCCAGAAGCATGCCCAAAGTGTCCCGAGCCACAGGAGAGTGCAAGAGATTGTGATTCACTGACTCCTCATCCCTCTTGCACATGCAACAATCATTGTGAAGCCATAAAAAATAGTTCTATAAAGAATCTATTTTCTTAATTAGCATGAATCATTAAGATGGGTGCTGAATATGGACTTCCTTTTCTTGTATGCTTTATGTTCTGTTTTATATATAAATCACATTTCATGTATTTCTTTCAAATGTAGGCACAAGTGAATGTACTTGGCTCAGTAGCCTGCAAGGAGAAATGTGGTTCATCTGTTTCTGCTAGTCTTGTAAGACTGGATGGTAAAAGTAAACAAGAGACAATGGCAGTGAGTTTGACGGATGACAGCAGTGAATTTGTGTTTGCGAACATTTTGCCTGGGAATTACAAGCTTGAGGTACTTGTTGTTTGCCTTTATTTTTCTCCCAGATTAAATTTCTAGTTATAATGATCAATAAATAAAGCGTTCTAACTTTGTATCCTGCTTGTCTGTATTTTTAATATATATATATATGTATGTATGTATGTATGTATGTATGTATATATTTGTAAGATATAGTTGTAAGTTGCCATTACAAAAGGCATTACTCACTTATGCAGTCATATGTTGTTCTTTCTTAATATTTATAGTGACTTTGTAAATTCGAGTCCAAGCTACTGTATGCAAGACACTTCATATTGACGTCTATAGTTACGGGTGCTCATTAACATGGCAGCAGGCACTGCCAGTCATGTCTGACACAATTTTGGACATTTATGAAAAATTCCATCTTCATATGCTTCTTTTTTTTTTTTTTTTTGATCAGTAAAAGTTCATTGAAGAGCACTAAAAAAGGGAGTGCATCCCTAATACAGCTGCTATAAACAAAAAGAACTATATCCCTTAAGCTATCCACAAAACACAATAGAAGGAGTTCCATAGATTTACTACTCCTCCCATGAGTCCATAAAAATAAAGAACTAAGCACATGGAATTTCAGCACCCTTATAGAAGACTCCTCTGCCTTGAAGGGTCTCCTATTCCTTTCCCTCCAAAGGAGCCCCACCATCAGCATAAAGAGGCAGCCCTTTAAGCATGTCTAGCTTGAGATCCCAATGAGCAACGCTTCCAAACCTCAAGCATAATCAGCGCTGAAGCCCGCATGACCCACTGAATCCCAAAGATGGTGCAAAACATTTCCCATGCGTCCCTAGCAACTGGGCAGTACAAAAGGAGGTGATCCACTGTTTCTTCATTTTTCTTGCACGTACAGGACCAGTTAACTATGATCTGTTGTCATTTTCTAAGGTTGTCAATCATCAAAATTCTTCTGAGGGCTGCTGTCCAACCAATAAAAAAGGCCACCTTTAAGCGGGCTTTGGTCCACCTTCCTGCCTTGAAATGGAGGCCCCTCAACAACTAGCAATCTTCTGTAGAAAGATCGCACCTCAAACCTTCCATGACTAGAGCCCATCCAGGACCACTCAACCACCTCCTCCTCACACAAACTCTGACTATACAAGAGTGCCGAAAACCCCATAACATCCTCAAATTCCCAATCCTGAAAAGATCTCTCGAACTGCACATCCCACACCGATCTATGGCTATCAAGGTGATAGCAATCTGGGATTCTCGCCTGCCTATCCACAACAATCTGAAAGAGGCTTGGAAAAATTCTTTCCAGAGGCTTGCCACCACACCAAGTGTTTGCCCAGAAGCTAATCTGTCTGCCTCTGTTTGCCCTGAATTGGATATTTTCAGAAAAGTTATCCCAGCCTCTGCGAATGAACTTCCATAAGCCCACCCCTGCAGGTTATCTCACTGCCAAGGACCACTGCGCGCCTTTGGATTCCACAAACTTGCAAAATGTGCAGAGGGATAGGCATATAACATTTTTATGTTTGGAAAATGTGCAGAGGGATTGGTATTTTTTTTTTTCCTCTCCTTTCTGGACTACATATATTACAAAAAAGTAGTTATTTGCCTTTCCACCTAAAAATCTGTAGCTCATTTACATACATTTATAAACTAAACAAATTTGAGTGATACAAGTATCTTTAGCAGAGTCCATGATTAGATTACCAAGATTGATACTCTGCCTGATTCTAATTGTGGCTCTAATGTTTATATGCACAAACATAGTTTCCATTAGTTTTAGAGTTTTTTTCCTTGGATAAGTTTATATTTTAGATTAAAACTACAAAAGACAATATAGCATATAACACATCTCAAGATTAGTTTTCTTAAAATGCTTTTGTTGGAGGTCGTCAGATTTTGGATTTTGTTCTTATTGCTGGCGAGTGTGTGGATTCCAGACTGTGTGGTGGGGTCCCAGGCGTGTTGTGTAAGTTTGACATCGAGAAGGCTTATGATCATGTCTGTTGGAGCTTCCTTTATTTATTAGAGAGGATGGGGTTTGGGGAGAAATGGAGGAGATGAATTGAGTTTTGCATATCTATTGGTCGCTTCTTGGTTCTTGTGAATGGATCTCTGACTGGTTTTTTCAGTAGTTTGAGGGGTCTAAGATAGGGGGATCCGTTCTCCCCCTTCTTGTTTCTCATTGTGATGGAGGCTCTAGTAGGATGATGAGTAGGGCTGAGAACCTGGGCTATTTGAGGGATTTTTAGGTGGGTAGGGATGCCTCGTGCCAGCTGGAGGTCTCTCATTTGATGTTTGCTGACAATACTTTGGTTTTCTCTGATTCGGTTTTGATTCAGATGAGATACTTGAGATATGTTATGGTTTGGCTTCAAGTTGTCTCTGGCTTGAACGTGGGAAAGAGTGTCATGATTCCGGTTGGTGAGGTTCCAGATATTTCCACCTAAGTTGACATTCTTGGTTTTAGCACGTGATCTTTCCCTATTTCTTATCTTGGGTTACCGCTCGGGGCTTCCTCGTGGAGAGTGGGTGCTTGGGATCCTGTGGTGGAGAGGTTTGAGAGGAGGCTGGTAGGGTGGAAGGAGCAACACCTTTCGAAAGGAGGGTGGGTCACTTTAATGAAGATCACTTTGTCGAGCCTTCCCACTTATTTCCTCTCTATTTTTCAGATTCTGCCTTTTGTGGCTGAGAGGATTGAGAGGCTACAACGGAACTTTCTTTGGGATGGCAAGGGGGAGGAGTTAAAGTTTCATCTGGTTCGTTCGTGCTATCAGATTAGGAAGGGAGGGTTGGGTATTTGGAGTCTGGTTTATTTCATCAACGCCCTTGGGGAAGTGGTAATGGAGATTTGGGGTGGAGAGTCATAGACTCTGGACAAGGGTGATTGCTAGCAAGTTTGGGGGAGTTCAAGGCAGATGGTGTGATGGCGTTCTTTGGAGGTGAGATCTCCAAGTGGTGTTGGGGTGAGGAAGTGCATCCGGAAGGGTTGGGATGAATTCTCCGAACACATTAGATTTTGAGTCAAGGATGGTAGGGGTTTCGTTTCTTGGAGGACTTATGGTGTGGTGACCGATCTCTCGCTCTTACTTTTCCTAGACTCTTAAGGATTGCCATGGATAGTCATGCTTTGGTTGTTAATTGCTATCGACTTGATAACGGGAGAACAATGAGATGTGCACTTTTTGAGGCATTTTTAGGATTGGGAGATTGAGGGATGTTGTACCACCAAAGAGATTGTGGGTGGAGCTTCTAACTTATGGGTGTGGATTCCCTCTTCCCAGGGACATTTTGATGTTCGAACCTTCTTTAGATGTCTTACGGATGTTACTGGAGATTCTTTCGCGTGGAAGACTATTTGGCGTTCGAAGGCCCCCCCTTAAGGTGGCTTTCTTTGTTTGGACCTCTGTGTTGGGGAAGATTTTGACTCAGGATAATCTAAGGAGGAGGAGACACGTGGTGGTTAATTGTTGCTACATGTGCAAGAGAGATGAAGAAATAGTTGATCACCTTCTTTTGCATTGTCCAGTGGCCTGGGATTGTTGGGTTTGTTTGGAGTTGAGTGGGCTATGCCCATATCCTCCAGAGACTTGGTCGAGGCTTGGAGAGGGTGTAGAGTGGGGGCCCAAGACCGTGATTGTTGGAAGAAATAGGAGATATTTTGAAGGAGAGGAGAATCCTATACCTATTGGTGTATTGAAGTTTTCCATTATTGGCGCTCTTTTTTGTTGGGTTCTAGGGAGAAATTGTAAATTCATGATGGCGTTAGTTTATTTTTTGGACTCTGAGAGTTTAGAGGCCCTATTTGGCTTTTTGTAGTTTCCAAGGGATGTGTTCCCCTTTTGAACGCTCTTGTTAATACAATTTTATATATAAAAAAGGGATCAATTTTCTACTTTAATAAATTACGAATTGCTGGTTATATTGTATTCTTTGCACTATCTTCTTTTATTTGCTTGTTTCCATTTTTAGGTGATGCATAGTTCCCCAGGAGCCAGGACGGGAGTAGATAATTGGTGCTGGGAACAGAGTTCTATTGATGTGGATGTTGGCACTGATGATGTTAAAGGAATTGTCTTTGTTCAGAAAGGCTATTGGGTTAATGTAATTTCCACCCATGATGTAGATGCTTACATGACTCAACCAGATGGTTCACATGTGAATTTGAAAATCAAGGTTTTTTTCTGTCCATTAATAATAACTCAAATAACTCTTCCCGGAAACACACTTGTGACTTTAACTACTAGAGACTGTTGCACTCACGTTCATATGAAACTCATTTTCTGTTTTCATTTTTATGTGAACTGCAGAAAGGTGCTCAGCACATATGTATAGAATCGCCTGGAAAGCATGAACTTCACTTTGCGAACTCGTGTATTTTCTTCGGGAGCTCATCTATGAAAATTGATACATCAAACCCATTGGTATGGTTATTTAGTCAATCTTCCTCTTACTTGTGTCATAGATGTCACTGTTTCTTGCATTTCTATCATCTTTGCCTCTTTCTCTCATTTTTTTTTTTTTTTGGTAGCCCATCTATCTAAAAGGAGAAAAATATATCCTTGGAGGGAAAATCCATGTTGAATCAAGCTCACTCAATGATTTAACTGAGTTACCTGAGGATATATTAGTGGACATTCTTAATAATGAGGGTACTATTGTTGATGGTACTAATGCCAGACTTGAAGCTAGTGGAAATGATCAGTATGTGTACAAGTATTCCATATGGGCTAATCCTGGAGAAAAACTTACTTTTGTTCCCCAGGACTCGAGGTATATAGTTTGTAGTTCATCTTATTTGAAATTCTTTTACTCCTTATTTAATGCCCCTATGATTGAAAAGATATATATCTCATATTATTGTGCGCTTGGGGAAGTTCGTGTTATATCTATCTTAAGAAAACTAACTTAATCATGTTTAGACATGAATCTTCACATGTACTTTGCATACTCCATGTAACCTTTAAGCATTTGACATCGTATGCCTTTCAATTTGTATATCCTTCATTTTTTCCATGCTTGATACCCCCACAATCACCTAAATTTAATTTGCATGCCATTTAACTGAAAAATTAAACTGTTTTCTATTAATTTTTTATTATTTTAAAAAATCTATCATGGATTCATCTTACAAAGATATTGTCTGATAGTTCTTGCTTCCAACCCTAAATTCTTTTAGGGCAAATTAAACTTACCTCCCCAGAGGTTTGTCAATATTACAGGAACCTCCCCTCTTGCATTCATAATAACACTAACCTCCCTTCTCCTTTGTATTTATGTATAACTGATTTCGCCATGACCTACAGAGACTGATGAACACTTGAGGAAGTTGCTGGTGTCACCACCAAAAAAAAATTGAAAACCCAATTTTGCCCTTGTTATACGCAAAAAGACTTTTGTATCCACTTTGACGAAAGTAAAAGTACACAAATACCCTTCTTTTATAAAGTAAAGTAGACCAAAATACCTACAATCAAATATATATATATCAACTTAGTGAATATAAAAAGCCTTTTCAGGCATGCTAGTGGATAGCTTAGTAAGCTTACATTGTCCCACCGCAGAACCCCTTGGTCGGCGCCGCTGCATTCCCCGTTGCATAAGCTGTCACTGTATCAAAGTTGTTGCTATACTAATCTGCAATCGTGGTCGCACCGGCCGCAACGATCAAACCACATACAAACAGTACCGTAGTGAGGATCAAGAAAATATCATGAAATTGGAGTCCTATTTTCTTCATTGTCTTTTGGGTATTCTTCCTTTCAAAAGAGGATTTGAATCATAGTGTGAAGTGAGGCACTTTATTGTTTATAAATAATATGTATATGGTAGCATAAAGTAACAGAATTGGCTAGAAAAGGGGGCTGCTGAGGCTTTAATGGTGGCATATGAGAGATTTATTGCTAGGCTAGTTGTCCATGAGAAGAAGTAAAGATCTATATTGGTTCTTGTTTGGTCGTGCATTTCACAGAAGACGATGTGAAGTGTTTGGAATCTCTCGATTTCTCTGGTAACTATCTCACTGGTTCAATTCCTACACAAATCTATTCATGGTTGCCGTATTTAGTAACCCTATATTTGTCTAATAATCAACTTACTGGTTCAATTCCTGCCGACGTGAGTCTGAATCAGTTTAGGAGTTACGTGCCTCTGTTACTGCCTCTCTCAAAGGGTACAACTTTATGACCTTCTTGCCAGAGCTCAAGTGCAGCTACCTGTCCGGTGGTGCTGGTGCCCGTGCCAATTACATATTTTTCTAGTGATGGATTACAGAATCTATCCCTTGACGATTTGCAAGCTGTTTTCTGATTCTTGTTTTCCTTCTCTTCTCTTTAGTCAAGGGTATGCCCAAGACTAAATGGTTTTTCTTTGTGTTTGCTAGTGATCCTCTGTATTGATTACTTACCTCTTTGTGCTCTAATGTTTATTTGTATCAATAGAATTTTCCACCATTCAGGGAAAAAAATTATACAATGGCCTTCTAGTCTTTTTGATACAGCAACAAGTATATGTAGTTAATTCTTATGCAAAAAGGTATTTTCACCTGATAACCTAACTGCATTGGATGTCATTGACAGCGGATTCAGTGTTATTATGAACGCATGAGGGGAGGTCATGTAATATTGACAAACCCCTCCACAGAAGTGGCTCAACAAATTTTATTAGAGGTTCTAGATGTTTATAATGTTTCTTTAAGGGACATTATTTAGCTTGTAAGCTTTTCCCACTTTTCTTTTCTTTTACTGAAATTGGTCTTGTTCTTTTTCAGTAAATCTCTGAGGAAATGCCCTTTGTGCGCCTGTAAATATATATTTTTCCTTTTTTAATAGAAAACCAATTATGAAAAAATATATATTGACAAACCTCAGGGGAGGAAGTGTAGTTTTGCCAATTTTTTAGAAAAGGAGAATCTTCAACCTTGTTCTCAATTTGTGTTAATTGGGGGGAAATCTTCGGACCTTGTTCCCAATCTGTGTTAATCTTTGGTAATCTTCGATATTTGGTAGGGTTGAATTTCTCCAATATTCCTTTTCCTTTTGCAGGTATGGTATCAAAGGGTAGACCTACCCTTAGGTAGGACTAATCTTCTGTCACACGTCTATGCCCCACAGAATTTTCTGTGGAGGCTAACCTCGAGTGATGGGAATCGAACCAAGAACTTCCATTTCATGAGGCGCGGTCCCTGACCACTTGTCTCACCCCTTGTGATTCGATTTATTTTCTTTCACGATGTTTAGTTCACTATCTAGAAATTCATTAATGCCATAGTCTTTTGTGATTCCGATTTAATACTCTTGCCCAAGAATGGACTCTAGAGGGGGAGGGGGGGTGAATAGAGTCCTTGTCCAACTATGGCATATTTAAAACTTAATTAGGCAATTAATGCACAATTTCAGTTTCACAGATTTGTGCTTAAGTAAATTCAATAAATAGCAGCAAATGAAAACAGAATTGTAAAGAGAAGAGTTAGAGAAACATAGACACAACAATTTTAGCGAGGTTCAGAAACTCCTACTCCTCAGCTCAAGACCCTTCCCAATCCAATATGGCTCCTCCTTACGGGTGGAGAGCAAACCTTGATTAGAAGCAACTCCTTACTTCTCCTTGCTAAGAGACAACCTCTCTTAGTCTTACTTAGGGCCAAACCAACCCTTACAATAGCTTTGCTAAGAGAACACCTTCTCTTAGACTTATAACAGAATTTGGAAGTGTTTACAAGTGTCTCACTCTCTCAGCTTTGATATTGCAGAATATACTCTCTGGAGAATCAAATGATTACAAGTAAAGCTCACTCTCTAAATGATATGAATGTGAGAGAATCAATAGCAGAAGTGTAGCTCAGTGTATGAACGAAAATAGCTAAACTTTTGCTGTGTGAGAGGGTTTGAATATTGCTGTGTATAGGGGCTCAAGAACGCTCTTGGCACACAACTTATCTCAGCATATATAGAACTCTTCCTTGGTCAAATAGCCGTTGTAAAACCCCCTTCTTGATTAAGACACATCAGGACTTCATTGGGCCATTGGGCAGACTTTTAACTTGGAAGTACATGCATTGTATATGGCCCTTTCATAGACAATATAGCTGTTGACCTCAAGATAAAAACAATTCAACACAGCTAGAGAACAACCAATATGTTAGTATGCACGTGTGAGAAACTGCAAAAGCATAAAGTGACACATGGACCAAAAGACAGAAGAGTCTGCAGCAGTTTTGTTTGACTAACAAAAGAAGTCGACATAGTTGAGAACTAAGTCGGCTCAGTTCAAGAATGAGTCGACTCAGTTGATAACTGAGTCTGCTGAGTTGTCTATTTTCAGGGTTTTGAAAATGATGACCCTTGGCCCAAACAAGTCGACTAAGTTTTTAGGAGGAGTCGGCTCAGTTGAGGACTGAGTCGGCTGGATTGATAATTGAGTCGGCTTAGTTGAGGTTTCATTTTATGCAATACTCGGCCAACACGAGTCGACTAAGTTTGAGACTAAGTTGGCTCATTTGTAGACCCAGTTGGCTTAGTTGCTAAAGGAGGCGGCTGAGTTGAGCCTTGGCCTAATTGCTTGCTGCTCTGAGATAACTCTGTGTTTGGATGCTTAATGACAGATAATATGTGAATGATTAGCTTCTCAAATTGCATGCTTGTGATAGATTGAAGTGCGTGAGTGATGCATGATCCTAGAATGAGCTTCAATTGGTTTCACAGATTCTTTACATTTGAGTTCCTAAATCTCTCACCACATGTCTACCCCATTGGTAAGCATTGCTGTTCTTCGAGGCTTCTGAGACTTCCTTGTACCAGTTCTGAGTTGTTTTGATGACATGATCCCAAATGATTGCAACTTCAATGTCCTTGATGTGATCTTGTGTTGGACTTAACCTTTCTTTCTCACAGTGTTCCTTTTTGATCTAGAATTAAACTCAATGTAAACATTAGTACATTGAACACCATGAATGGTTTGTTATCATCAAAAGTTTTAGATTACCCTTAGGAGAAATCCGTAGGGTCAACAAATACCTATGGTTAGGTTCAACACCAGTCTTCTGTTGCAGAGGGTCATACATCTGGTAATGCCTTTCTCTAGAAATTCCTGGTCCCACACATGTACCTAAAAAATTTCTCGGTTCTGGTCGTTAAATCGTCTTCAATTGCCCATGCATGTCCGACCCAAGGAGTGTTGCAACTTAACAATTATAAAGAACTTATACGGTGCTGGTTTCTATAATCCCATTGATTCGAGTCCCTATGATGTAACTAGGTTTGTGAATGAGCTGTCATTTTAGGAGGAATATTTTTTTATTTTATTTTATTTATGTTTTTATTTTTATTTCCCTCTCCCTGGAGCACAATGCAATTTTCTTTAAAATATTTTTTAGGTGAATGCTGACAGTTCCATACATTGGGGAGAAATGCAGGGAGTAACCATAAGTTCCACTCCCACTGCATTGGTAAATTTGCATGCCAGATTTGCAATAAAGGAAAATATAACTTCTTTTCTCCCATTTGCATTAGTTTTGAAGCTTGATTCTGTTTTTCTGTATGTAGTATTTTTTTCTCTGAGCTTCTCTTCTGTGCTGAGGTCTCTCTTTCAACTGCTTTAGCATGGTGTTTTGTTTTTTCTTCTTCTTCTTCTTTCGGTGGTAAATATACATAATTTTCTTTTCTTTATCTTGACTGCTTAGATACTTGTCATACTCATCTATGTTATCATTCGTCAGTTTGTATGCCCTTAACTTGAATTTTTATATGTTTCAGGAGTAATGGGAAAAAGAAAATATTGTTTTATCCTAGGCATCATCATGTAAGCAGCATTATACTATTTCACTTCCAAAGTTCGCTCTAATGTCTATCAAATTTCAGTTATTCAAAATCTTTAAATTCTGTACTTTTAGGTGTTTGTGACACATAATGGTTGCCAAGCTTCAATTCCTCCATTTTCTGGTAGATTGGGGTTGTACATTGAAGGATCAGTTTCACCCCCTCTTTCTGGTGTACATATCAGAATTATTGCAGCGGGTGATAGCAGCAATGCTCCACTTAAGAAAGGTGAATTAGCACTGGAGACCACCACTGGGACAGATGGTTTCTTTGTTGGGGGACCTCTATATGATGATATTACTTACACCACTGAGGCTTCAAAGGTTTGGGCCATTTTCTTCATAATATTTTAAGGGCAATATTACTTAAGGATTTTTGATTATATGTTATGCTTTCTATAATTAGTTATGAGCGGGATTCTTCTAAATCATGGTGATCCAATTAATATTTTTTTTTCCTCTATTGAGGTTCGAACCCCTAACATCCCTTTGGGCAGTAAGGGTTTGGTACCGCTAGGCCACAGGCCTGTTGGTTGATCCAATTAATCTTGTTCATATCTACTTGTTTACATTTAATCTATAATTTTATTTGGGCACAGTTTTGCTGATTTATCTTTTCATGAATCAAAAAGATCATTTTTCAGGTGTTTATCATGCAATATGAACTTATTGAAAAAAAACTGCAATTTGGTCCCTTAAATGCTTTCATGAATTAGTTCGATATAGTAAATGATGGAATCAGCATTTTTAAAGATTATAAGGCCAAGGTGAGCTTTAGGTGACGATCTTGCTGGTTGCCAATGCAATATTCCTGGAACCTAGGCAGTCTTTACGGTACATGTATATAAATGGCTTACCTGCATTAGATATTTTTGCTGCATTAGTTCTAATTATCATCATCATCACCATTGCCTTACTCCCATATGAATGGGGTCGGCCACACAAATTCTATGTCTCCACCTTTTTATTACCCACCATATTGCCTGCTATGCGTATCCTTTGAAAGTTTGAAAGTCATTTCTAGTAACTTCATTCCACGTTATTTTTGGTTGCCCTTTCCGTCTCTTTCCTACTATGGAAATTAAACTTCCTCTTCTCACTGGTGCATCAATAGGTCTGTAGTGTATATTCCCAAACCATCTAAGTCTACTCTCTTATTTTCTCTTGATGGGTGTCACACCTAATTTTTCTCTTGAAGTTTCATTGATACTATCTCTTCTAGTTACTCCCACCATCCATTTTAGCATTCTCATTTTTGCTATGTGAAGGCATTGTCCCTGTTTCTTTTTTAAAGCCCAACACATTGTTCCGTAGAGAATAGTCGACCTAAGAACATCAACAGTCTTATAGAAATATTGTTTTAACCTCTGTGTTACTCTTTTACCACACAAGATGCCACTAGATTGTCTCCACTTAAATAAACATTATTTTCTGTATAATGGTTTTGCCACAGGCTTTTTCCTCAAGTTTTATTACTAAACCCTACTGTAGGGTAAATGAGTCTTGTTTTGGCAATTTCCCACTCAAATCCTTGTTTGTAATGTTTTAAAGTGTTTTGAGTCATTGGAGTACAACCATTGAAGACAATGCAGACAAAGATTTGTGAAGAACATGTCAAGAAATCCGCATGCTCAATCACATATCTAGGGAATATGTAAATAAATAACCTTAGATATCCTAGTTTTTTTTTTTTTTTTTGATAAATAAATAAGTGATTTAAAAAAAACGTTCAAACGGGGAATGCATCCTTAACAAACTACAAAAACCTGGGTACCTTAAGGCCCAAGGAAGCCAAAAACTCAATAGTCTCCTCAGCAGAAGAGCAGAGTCTTCCCGAACCCCCAAAACAAAGAGAGCTAATAACAGAAGATTTCTAAACAGTAATGGAAGATTCCTCTCCTTCAAAGGATCTTCTGTTTCGCTCCCTCCATAAATACCACCAAAGACATAAAGGTGCCATCCTCCAGAACTCTCGAGCCTGTGCTCCAACCCAACTCCCTCTCTATGTGTCCATCAGGCCTCTCGTAGATCTAGGCATGAATTAACAAACTCCAAATAAACCTAGCAAATGGTTCCAATAATCCACCGCCACTGGACAATGCTAGAGAAGATGATCCACTGACTCGCCATTACACTTACACATGCAACACCAATTCACCGTGATAAGCTTTCTCCTTCTCAAATTATCCAACGTCAAAATTTTACTCCACACAACCGTCCAAGCAAAAAAGGTCACTTTCAATGGCGCCTTAGTACACCACACAGCCTTCCACGAGAATACCACCCTATCTGAGTCCACCAGGCATCTGAAAAAAGATCTCACACTAAACATTCTCCGAGTAGAAGGAATCCAAACTAGAGCATCCCTACATCCTCCCCCGATCACCTGGATATACAATAGCTCTAAAAATCCAAACATATCATCCATCTCCAATCCTGAAAAGATAAACAGCACATCCCAAACTAGTCTCCCGCTATCAAGATGATAGCAGTCAGCCACCAAGGCATGCCTATCCACCACAATCCTAAACAGTCTAGGAAAAGAACATGCTAACGTCCGATCTCCACACCACACATCCTCCCAAAACTGAATCTCCCTACCAT
>JAOTQH010000001.1:2504388-2519500 GCA_025631255.1 Cornus kousa | reverse complement strand
GATACACATATATACATATATATATATAGAGAGAGAGAGAGAGATGGGTGGATATATATATAGAAATATATATATATATATATTGGGGCTTAGACAAAGTAAAAAGTGGGGGTCAGACTAATAATTTTGCAAATCAGGAGGGGTATTTTGTAAATATTCACAAAAAATATCTAAATATACATCTAAATAGTAAGGGCAAAAAAGAATTCCAGGTGGGCAACTGCCCCACTTGGGCATATACTAAATCTGTCACTATAACCAGCCAAAGATAAGCAACAACCCCATAAACTATGTTTCATGGACTAGGGTACGCCGGATGAGGGTACGCGTCTAAGCATCAGACTTGACAGTTCTGGAACACAAGAATCAAGGACATAGCAATGTGTTTATTCAGTTTCTAAGGTAAAATGATATTTTTATGTAACATAAGTGTTTGACACAAGAACTTCACTCATTTTGAAGCAAAAAGCAACAAAAGGGACATATGAGTATAGGTTATTGGGTGCATGTCCAACCAAAACTGTTGTACTTATATCCTAAACCCATCTCAAGGTGTCTGTGTTTGACACGGAACTTCACGTGTTTAAAGGAGTCATGTGAAGTAGTCTATGAAATAGTGAGGCCTCACAAAAAGTGGAACATTTCCAAGGTACAGGGCAAGTTACCTGCACTCAGGTTCGTGTGCCGGTTGCTGGTATTTCTCAAAAGCGTTAGGCATATTGAATTTTGAAACACAAGCACACAGGGACACTGCTAATTATTATTTTTTATTTTATAGCTTAAACTAATTTCATTATGTTACATATAGTTTAGTATAGGCATTACACCTGTTTTACTAAAATTGAACCATTTAATATGGTTTTTAGGTGCATGTCCAACCAGAAGTGTCGGATGCATATCTCATACAAATGTCCGAGTCTTGCGTGTCCGACAAGGGTACTTGAACTACTTTTGAAAAAGTCCACCTAGACATGAAATCGACACCATTGGTGCAGAAATATTATTTTTGCAACTTTATTAACAACAATAAAAACTAAAACATTAGCGCACAAGATTCAAAGTGATAATTTAAACCCCAAGGGGTTGGCACAAGTGGGTAATAACTTGGCCCTATTGCCTCATGACGCATTAGGTCTAAGGTAAGGTTCAAATCCTCTTGGGTGCAAACAAAAAGTGATAATTTACCACATAATGTTATTGAACGTCAGGGTCCATAACTGTGGATTTTACTAGGCTTAGGTTGGGTTTAATAGTAAAAAATTCCTAGTTCCTAAATATGAAATACAAGTTATATTAGAGTTAGGAAAGCAGTCTCTCTCTCTATATGTGCGTGTGTAACATATAATGCAGTCAATTTACAAGTTTCAGAAATGTTTTCCATTAATTATGCTAATTGTTGACTGTGTAATGCAATGCAAAACCTAGATATGATTCCAAAGACCTAGGAGTGATTGCTACCATCTTCAACTTTTCTTCTCTTCTTTAATTTTCCCCCCACTTTAGAAACTTTCCCCAAGCCATAAGCTTCCTTTTCTCAAATCTTTCGGCACCTCCAAGACTTTGTAGCCATAACCTGATCTGTCTTAACCCCTCTGCCTACCCTTGTAATATCATTTTAACGAGACAAACTTTTTCCATCACGTTCAGTTCGAACTAGGCGATGAAAAGTTTGATAAACAATAGCACAAGCTCTTGTTCTTTTATCTTCTTCGCGAAAGTTATATAGAAAAATAGTTGACTAGTTTGAAGCAAAAATAACCAACCAAAAAAAAAAAGACACAAAAGAAAAGAAAAGAAAAGAAAAGAAAAGCACCCAGCATTGAAATCATATTGGTAAAAAATAAAAATAAAATGAGGAATTAGAATCCCTAAATCAGTTGCTAAAATAGTTGACTAGTTTGAAGTAGAGTCAATAGACTAAAAGAACCGCTCAAAGTCGAAATGAGAAGCAAAAGTTGTCATGACTATTTTGTCTAGGAATTTTAAGTGGGTCTTGATATCTGTTTTATACTATTATTTGGGTTTTCGATCCTAATTTATGGAAAAGAATATTTTATGTCTACAACAATTCCTGAGATTCTATAAGGATTCCACCAAGAATCTAAAGCTCTTGGGATCTTTTATGGATCGGGATCGATTCAGTATTTTGGGATCATAAGCTCATAGGATTTTAAGATCTAGATCGGCATTCCAACAACCTTGAATATATAATAATTCCATATATAAAAGACTAAGTTACAATAATTTATTATCGTGTACTCGCCATGTCAGTGTTAGGGTGTCTATATCATGCAGTGTGCACAAATGCCTGTCCCATGTTGGCACTGATGCTGCATAAGTCCAAAAGCCTACTTGTCAATGTTGTCATGTGTCCCATGTAATAAATAAACAGGGAGGGCATGATACATCTATTTCTTCCACGGTAAGAAAAATTATACAGGTAATAGATAAACATTACAACTCAAACAACAGGCAACATGACAATCATATCCAAGTCCATTAACTTTGAAGAACAGAAAAATCAATAAAGCTTGAGAGGGAAAAGTTTGGGAATGGGGATAGTAATGATTATCAAAACACATAATATTTGAACCCATAAAGAAGCACATAGCTAGGTCCACGAAAAGGTGTGCATACCTGGGAAGCACTAACCCATTTGCCATCAATCCAATCCATGTGAGGTCTTAATTCTGAGTGCTTGAGTTCCCTTTCCTTGTTTGTATGCTTAAAAAAAACGATGTACTTACTATCAGCAAGTTCTTTTGTAATCACTCCACCCCACCAGCCAAAATCGTAGAATGCATCCACCTTTTCCAATAAAACAAAAATTTTATCCTTGAAATAAGGTGGGGAAGGTCTGATATGGAGGAGATCAACAGTGACTTTTAGAGGCCCAGCCTCAACATCAACCCCTGAACTCTGGTACTCTACCAAGAAAGAGTTGTTCCCAAAATCTTCAAGGACAATTGCTGGGAACCAAACATCACGATGCTCTTCTTTGTCAAAAGATACTTCTACCTTTTTCCCGATACCAAAAATCAATCCTTCTGTTTTCTTTAGAGAATTTATACCAAGGAAAAAAATTATCAGAATCAAGGGTTAAAACTTAAAAGTTGATAGATAGTATTTGAAGATAAAATCAGCTCTATTAATGATTTAGGGAAGTAAAATGAATCTATAAAGTTTTTCAGAAGCTGAAGACAATAAATAAAATAAATGCATAAAATTATGAAACAAACATAACGCTAAAATGCAAAAACAAAACTATTTATTGTTAAAGGAGAGGAGTGAAAGAACAGATAACTTGGACCTAATACAACATCAACTTTATTTTGTTTTTCTATCATTCTTCTTCAGTGGTGGGGTATTCAGATGTAATAAGTCCTTGGTAGGTTCCATTTCGAGGTTTTTTTGTCTTAAAATTGATTATTAAATGATCATATAAGTAGCTTAGCCCTCCTGTAGTTTTCAGTATACTGCTCAAAATTTTAATAAGATCTACAACCCATTTGTTTAAATGAATGGATGGGTCAAAAAATAATAGATCTAATAAATAGATTGTTATTGTTGAAAGTTACAATAGAAGGGGAAAAAAAAAATACAATGAAAGACACATGAAAAAGGAGTTAATCAGCTGAGTTTTAAATACAACTATGATTCCTGCCACCACTAAGAAGTGACCAACAAATCTAAGTGTGAACACAGTGATTAAGTGCACACAACATGATATAGAAAGTGAGAGCATCATATACTTTGTCATGGTAAATAGTTAAATACAATAAAGTACATGGTCTAAAGAGAATGTCAAAATAAAGGACAAGTGAGAGGAAAAAAGATATGAAAAAGGGAATTGGATAAATATATATAATACACACTAATATACATAAGAAAGATTATACTAACTGCATCAGAGAAGTAATAGCATCCCTAATTCAAATATATATATATATATATATATATATATATATGGAGCAAAAACAGCTCATACATTAAGGCCCAGTATGGAGCATACATTAAAAACGGATCATACATTAAGGCCCAGTTTGGTTGGAAGGAAATAGAATGAAAAGAAAAGAAAAGAAAAGAAAGGAAATGAAGGGAAATGATTTAGTGTTGGGTATGAAAAATTGGAAGGAAAAGAAAGGGAATAGAAGGAATTGGACGGATATATTAAGGCATGATGAGTGAGTTTTGTTACCCTTCCAAAAGTGGGAGGAAAGGCTAGCATTTTTAAATGAAACTTTGTTAATACCAATTTTGCCCTTACTTTATATTAAAAACAAAAAACAAAATCAAAATTACATATGAGTCCTAGGGCTTTTCTTCTATTTAACGCTTCAAATCATCACATAAGTGTTCTTTCTTTCTGTTCTAGTATTTACAATGCAATTGCTGCCTGGGTTTGACCACCTGATTCAATTCTAGCCAATGAAGAACACTTAGCTTCTATATATGTAATGGATGAGCATCATTAGTTTCCCCAACAATCAAGCAAGCCAAGACTATATAAAAGAAATAATTTCATTGATCATGCCTCTATTTCCTCTTACTATGCTGCGGTTAATTTCAGCTCCACAGGTATCAGAATGTTTAGAATAAATGAGGCTTCACAAATAAAGCATGCCACATCATGTTATAGACTGCCTATCACATAATCGAAAAAATAAAAACATGCACTTGTAGTACCTGTTTCCATGAAATCTCAACACTCACTCCGCTTTTGTATTTTACAATGTCTCAGCCTAAAAATTTGTGTTTTAGATCTAAGAGGATATAGTAGTAAATTTATTAAAATTGTTTCTTTTCTTTTCTTTCCCAAACATGTTTTAAGGTTTAAGAATATCATTTCTTTTCTTGTCCTTCGTTAATCAATCAAACACAGTGACAATGATGATGATATAAGAAGATAGTACTAACAGTTCATCAAAATTGACGAACCCCACAAAAATTTAGATAAAGATAATGATAGAAGATATATTAACAAGAAACTTTCTATTGTTCATGCAAATTAGAGAATCCAGAAGCTATGAGACCTACGCGTTAGCCAACTGCTTCACATGGTGTCAAGGGAAGACCATGTTCCAAAATATATCTTCTATAATTAACGATGGCACTAATACTAGACTCTTCCTTGACCCATGGTGTCAAGGGAAGACCCTGATTCAGAGATTCTCTCACAGGAATTATAGAGTTCTTCATCTCCCAAGGGATGGGAAGCTTTGGTTTCTTCTTTGATTAGAAACGGAAACTGGTGCTTGCCTCAACCAACTTTCTCTCTTGTCCAGCAGTTAAAACAATTTTCTGCTTTCAGTTCAGCTGAAGCAAGGAAAGGATCATATTCTATGGAAGCATTGTCAATTCAAGCTTAAATCAGTTTGGGAGGGTTTGAGAGTGCACAAGCCTAGTGTCCCATGGTACCCCTTACGCTGGAATGGATGCAGCCCTAGAGTTTCAACTACCTGCTGCATAATTTTCCATAACAATACTTTTTCAACTTGAGATGTAGAGGACTCTGTGTGGTTCCAATCTCTCATCTTTGCTATAAGGATGAGGACTCAACTGATCATCATTTGTTGGTTGGATGTTGCTTTGCTGGAGAAATCTGGTTATGGCATAGTGACCTTTTGGATTGGAGGTTGCCTATGTTAGACAGCTTTCAGCATATGGCATTCTGTTTCTACACAAATTTCAGTTTGAACTCGGTGAGACAAGAATTTGATAGGAAACTTTTCTCAACTACCTGTTGCCAAGCTAATCTGGTGGGGGATGACTGAGTTGCTGGCTTATCTGCAGCAAGCCAATTGAGGTCTTTGTTGTTTGACCTGTTTGGCTCCATCTGCCTTGTTACTTTTCGTGTTCAGCAGTTAGCATGTTCTTAGTTTAGATCTTGTTTGATGACCGTTTTTCTCTCTTTTTTATTGTATCTGCAGAGCTATGTCTTCGCTTATTGAATTGTACTTTATTGTTTAATTTTATAAATAAAAAAAAAAAATCCACTTGCCCAGTAAAAAAAAAAAAAAAAAAAAAATATTCCAATCAATAGTAAAAACGATGTTGTATAGTATGATTACAAAATAAAAGGCACAAAAAAAACAACCAAGAAACTTTAGAAAATGAAGGCCAGAGGCAAAGAGAATATACCAGCTTTTGGGGTCGAACCCATTTACCATCGACCCAATCGCGGTGGTAGCGCAACTCAGATAGGCCAAACTCGATCTCGTCCGGCGGATTCTGGAAGGTGACTACGAACCTGGAGTTGTGAAGAAGCCTAGTGATGACACCGGTCCACCAGCCATCGCGGTAAAAGGCGTCGACGATGTCGTTCAACTCGAAGGAGTGAACAACATCATCCTCTGGAGGAGGAGGCAAGGGTCTAACGAATTCCACATTGACTTGCTCCCTCAAGCGCTCAGATCCATCTTCCTCGGCCAACAGAGTTTGGTACTCAACATGGACCACCCTATTATTGCGGTTCTGGTTCTTTTTCTTAGAAGCAGATCTTTGAGGTGGCTCGAGGACGGTAGCGACGTACCACGCACCTTTGAACCCTTCTTCGTCGGAGCCCACTTCAACCAGCGAACCTTTGGCGAATAGCGAAACCTTCTGCTCACCACCACCACCACCACCCATTTTGCTGCTCTTTCCCTTTTAGGGCATTCTCCCGAAAGACCGAAAAAACCCTAGATTTTTGTTTCTTTTCTTTTTTTCTTTTTCTTTTTCTTTTCCTTAATATTTTAACCATCATCAATGACGTATGGGTTGTGGGTTTTGGCGGGATAGGATAATAATGAGCATTTTAGGGGTTCGGCCCCATAAATTGTTCTATATTTCTTCTTTTAGAAGCACTATGCATTTTGCAATAATATAAACAATTAATTTTTTTTATTTTTTTTTTCAAAATGCAATTACATAACTGTACATTTTACCCCTTCTCATTTAGAAAACACTCCTAGTTTCATGACATGTTTCATTAATCATTATACACTTGGACCAATTTTACCAGAATAGGGAGAATGGGTAGACTTGGTTGATAAAGACATTTCGCAAAATAATTTTAATTTTTATATTCAAAATAAATAATTTATTTAACTTTTTTATCCTACCAAAAAGGTGACTTTTTTTTGGTAATTTTTTTATGAGTTGTCAAAAGAGGTAATTTATTTTATAGAGATAACTTTCAATTTTTATTTATTTATTTTATCTTATCAACAGAGAATTTTTTTTGATCCTCTTTTTCCTTTTTCTTTTTATTTCACATTGAATTTTCATGAGAAAGAAAGTTCTAACCTCTCCTCATTTAGGGATCCACAAATATCATTACATCTTCCAAAGTCTAAAATAGATGACTTTCTAATGAGATTTGACTGGGCTCAAATGAGGGAGAGTCATCATTCAATTTTTATATATGTATGTATATATATATATATATATATACACATACATACTTGGGATAAATCATTTTACAAGTCTCTTCTTGTTAACTAACATGCTTCTCATGAACAATCAGCTTTATGCTGCTGATGCAAGGACAAAATATCCTCGTAAATTATACATATTGTCCAACGAGTCCCCGTCATTGTGCTTAAAAGCTTGAATACCAAATCCCGGAGAACCACTACGATTTATAGGCCCCAGGTTTAATTTTGCAATACACATCTGAAGTTCACTTTAGAGAGATGGTAACACAAGTTACACACCATGCAGCAATGTTTGAGAGTCTGACACTAGGTTGCCATTACAACACACAAATATCATCGTAATACAAATGATATAACAAGAATGATTAGGGTTCTCGGCCTAACAAGAATGAAATGATATAACTTAACATGAAAGAAAGAACCAAAAAAAAGATGAAAACGATATCACATGTAAATGTTTATTTCCTTGTTAAGAATAAAAAAACACATTAAAACAAACACATACATAACTAATCCGAAACAGAGTAACAGTGTAGAAAATCCAAAACACCAAAGAAATGATAGTCTCTAATTATGGAAATAGGTTGCAACCCCAACTCCAATCTGAGATTTCTATGCCTGCAATTACAATCACACCACCAGGAAAGGGGGCAAAAAGAATATTAGAAAAGGTTCTCAATATACAACCAAAATATCTTACTAAATTTCATATAAAGTGTAACAGTAAATTATGATGCATGGGCCACCTTGTTTGCAATATTATTCGAAAGCCAGTCCAGTCCCTCATACAGCCCTTCACCAGAAGTGGCACATGTACTCTGGATGTACCTGCAATGCAAGGGCATACACTCAATCGTTGTGGGTAGTTGATTGTCCGAGTGTTGTTGTGCTTTGGATATAGATAGATGGATAGATATAATATTATATAGAGGGAGAGACAGACTAATTCATTCGTGGTTGTCTGGGCATTGGCTAGTGTTATGTATATATATATATATGCATACATAGTCTATAGAGAGACAGAGAGAGGGTCTATAATTTATTTTACCAATGGCGTTGGCGCAAAGAGTGAAGACCAAGCTTATCAGTTATCTCAGCAGCATTCATTGCATTCGGAAGATCTTGCTTGTTTGCAAATACTAGCAACACGGCATCCCTCAACTCATCCTGCCAAGACCAACAATATCTAATTATTAAAGCAGATCCTAAGAAACAAATGGGTAAGAAATCACATAAAAAGCTATATAAATATGTCACTCGTGCAATAATATTATTCCAGAGCTACTATATATTGTCCTCATGTGCACGGAAGTAAATAAATTAGGAGCTCCCTATTACCTCATTCAACATCCTGTGCAGCTCATCCCTTGCTTCAACCACACGATCACGGTCATTGCTATCAACCACAAAGATAAGTCCCTGCGTGTTCTGGAAGTAATGTCTCCACAAGGGTCGGATCTGGGGGAACAAAATTTACAAGGTCATCCACTCAATTAAGTGCAACATGGTTATAAAACTTTCAATTGAAATCGAATCACTAAGAAGATGCTCAAACATGATAAAATGTGAGCCACAAGTTTCACAGTGAATATGCGCATTCAGAACTAAAGGAAGAAAAAATCAATTGAACAAAAACACCAATTGAACAACTTAACAACCGTGCAACAGACAATCAACATATTTGGTCTTGTCCTTCAGTAAACAACACCAAGATGGACCAATTTCTACTCATCGAATGCGCAATTGTATGACACCAGCTGTCAATAACAAAAACCCAGCTTTAACGAAATCAAATAAACATTGTAGCATGTTATCTGGATATCTGAATTATCACTGAACACTATTGCAACTTGAAAGCTCCATATATTTCACTGCAAGTTTCTCACAACTCCTCTCTCAAATAGTCAACTGCTTCCAATAAAGAAATGACCTCACCCAACTCCATTCTTGATACTACCTTGCAGAAATAGGACGTCAATTCAAAACATTCATCCGTGTAATAAATTATAAAAAAAAAAAACACAACAAAAAGATCATTACTTAGAATTAGTCCCCTATGAATTTGAGGGTGCTGGGGAGGCAGACCGGATAAAAACTTAACTTTTGTCAGTGTTCTTAAACTTGACATCACAAGCTTTTACCTTGCATCAAACAATGGTTGATGGTAAAAGCAAAGCCACATAACCACAGGTTCCAACAAAATAATGGTTTCCCCAAACCGTCCTTCAAATACAACACCTACTAACTAGGTAGCATAATGAATTAAACTCCTTAAACAAATTCCAATGCAGACTTAATGACTTAAAAAGGTTACTCTGTTAAGTACGGAAGTATTGAATTGCGCCAGAAAGATGCATGCATGCATAGAAAATTTTAACCAAAATATATTTCTTGATTCAACTTGTCCATCAAAGTTGCACCATGAGACAATACTAACTTATTTTCAAAGGAATAAAAAAATATCTTCCCACTATGTTGATTAACGGCAAAAATAAGTTGAATGTGCTTCGCAATTTGAGGTTCAAATTGTGGTTGCATGAGCTACAAATAGGGCTACCTGGAAACTTATAAAATCAATTCTTAATATTTTCTTATAATATGAACTGCTTGAATAATAAACTGGTGCATCATATCTATGCTTTAATGTTTTATAATTTCATGTCAAAAACTTATTAACATCAAATTCTGCAATGAAAATTAACAACCACAATGTTGCAAAATTTGGTGAACATTACACTTCCATACCTTGTCTTGGCCACCCACATCCCAAACAGTAAAGCTAATGTTCTTATATTCCACAGTCTCCACGTTGAATCCTGAACAAATAAAAGGAATTAATCCACTTCACATAAAAAATAAATAAATAAATAAAATAAAATAAAATAAAATAAAATTAATAAATAAAATAAAATAAGAAAGGAAAAAAAGGTGAGTGAAAGCGAAAGAAGAGGAAATAGCAAACCATTGAATAAAAAAATCTAAGCCAACAATACAGCTGGCATGTTTAGCATTGAAGATAAAACCATCAATTCAATGGAAAAGGATGATTTTTCAAGCAGACTTTTTAACTTGAGTACTATAATTTACTAAAACAGAGAAGATATTCTACCATAATTTTAGTGCTATTTCTGAAATACGTGATGTAGTTTGCAGTACTAGAATTCCAAATACACACACAACAAAAACAAAAACAATAATAATAATAATAAATAAATAAATCACTATAATCCACCCCTCCTTTTTTATATATATAAGAAGAATCTAAATGACCATTATCTCTTTTTCCAGAAAAAAGGGCACCATTCAAATTCAACACAAAAATATCAGACTGAAACCACTCAATTCAACATGAAAATCATCCAACCGAAACTGCTATATAATTTCCCCCATCTATAACAAGATATAGATTGAACTTCACAAAACTGGCCAAAAAAAAAAACCATCAATAAACTCACCTATGGTAGGAATTGTGGTTACTATCTCTCCCAGCTTGAGCTTGTACAGAATGGTAGTCTTACCAGCAGCATCAAGACCCACCATCAGGATGCGCATCTCCTTCTTTGCAAACAGCCGACTGAAAAGCTTGGTAAAAGAAAGCCCCATCGCTGTGTCTGCTAAATCCAAAGAAACAAAATCATCACTGACCAAAGTTTTTCATTTAGATTTATAAGTTTTCAATCAGAAAATAAACAATGGTAGACCAGCAATGCAGGTTTCAAAGTGCTAGTTCTAATTTCATATCCATAGAGATGCACATCGAACACACGAAGGCCCAGTTTGATTGGAGAGAAATGGAAGGAAAAGAAAAGAAAGGGTAATGAAGGGAAATGGAATATTGTGTTTGCTATAAATTATTGAAAGAAAAGAAATGAAACGGAGGGATTTGGAGTGATACAAATAAGGGATGGTACCGGTTTTGTTATCCTTTCAAAAATGGGAGGAAAGGCTACAGAGTTTAATAAGGAATTTCTAATACCGAACAAACTCAAAATACCATACAAGTCATAGGACATGTTTTTATTATCTTAACCCTTTCTTTGTTTTCAAATTGTCACTTTGGCTTGAATGATATTTAGCACAATCCTTATATTCATCTTATCACTTGTTATCTGTATAATTTGTCTTTTAAATGTGAAAAGATATAGTGATAAATTCAATAAAAGAATTCTCTTTCCTTTCTTTAATCAAACATGGTTAATGCTAAGACTATCATTTCCTTTATTTTCTCTGATTATTTAACCAAACATGAGAGGTTAACACTATACCAAACATTTCTTTTCTCTCATAAGACTCATAACTAAGGTTATCTTTTCTTTTCTTTCCCCTCCTACCATACCAAACATAGCCCAAAGCTCCTGAGCACTTGAATATACAATAAAGATACCAAAAAATGGAAAAACACATATGAGCCCTGCAAATCAAATTAAATATATCCATATGAGGGGCCATGCTCTAGAATAATCAGACCATTATGAGAAATCTGAAGGCAGACAATGTGATTGTACGTAGACTAGTATAAATGACAAAACAAGAATCTATCTGTAATTCTTTGATGCATAATGTTACAAGGGATCTGAACTACTCAAATCTTTTAATATTGCAAAAAATTAAAAAAATATATCAAATAATTTAATGTATTTGTGATTTAGTAGTGCATTCCCAAGAAGGGAATTAATGAGCAAGAAGATCAATCTGTCACACAATCATTCTTAAATCCAGCAGAACAATTAAATCAGTATCTGATGTAAGCCTCAATAAACAAACGCCAAGAAACCAAAGCTAATAACTAAACCTGGGTCAGCAAAAACAAAACATAAGAGAAGAAATCAAGATCCAAATCTACATTCCCACAAATCGCTTGAACGAGAAGAGCCAGAGATCTAGAAGATTAGTCAATGTATACTCTAAACAACAAAAATATATATATACACACACAAGACAGATCAAACTCCTAACTTCGAATTGAAACAGGATCTCATCCTATCCTAGAATTGCTAATCGGGCAATCAGCATATTGGAAATCGGAAATCGGAACACAGATCTAACGTATGGTAAAGAATTTCAACATGACAACCAAATTGAATTACAGAAAATGAAGAAGAATTCAAAGATTGAAAATCTTTTAAATCTAAAGAACGATCCACGTCTAGTCGAATGTATTTTACCTGCGAAAGGAAACGAATCAAACGGTAACAGAGACTTGATTCTCTCTCTTTCTCCTTCCGAGTCTGTCTCAAACTCAGAAAGGAGCTACCCCTTACCCCTAGCAACTAAAAAAGGATAATGGTTTGGAATTTTGGACGCCTATTTATTGGGAAGGACGTCCATAATATGGCTATTTTTCAAATTTTTTTATTTTCGGAAGTTTTAACGCAACATTTCTTCATTCAATCTCACTCCATTTGGATTAGGTTCGTCTTTTGTTTCTCAATTTATTACCTCTAGGCTTTTGTTTGGTCAAACAGCTTAGAAAAGGAAAGAATAAAAATTTAAAATTTTTATTGAGTTTGGATTATATTTTAAGTTTAGTTCGGAACTCAAATTATATAATTATATTTGGATAAAATTGTTCAAAATAGATCTGGTTTCTAAATAGAATTTTTTATTTTTTTTAGTTGTCGCAATGGTAGTCACTCATAATCCGTCTATATATATATATATATTAAAATATTTAATTTTTCTTTCAAGTAGTAATATTGTCTCTTCATCTGTAGTTTTTTATTTCTTTATCTTAAACTAATAATTAATTTTACTTGAGAAAATATTATGAAACCTTATTCTAAATATAAATAACATAAATGAAAATAAACAATTATATATTTAAATTTAATAATTCACCATTTTACTTTATAAGGTAATTTGGTATGCATAACCACTTTATATTCACTTTCATGCTCTCCAAATTAACAAACTAATATTTTTCTATAATTTTGTCGGATAAATTTTCATTATAACCAAATACATGTTAAAACATCTCTTTTCTTTTTATTTACTTCACTTTTCTTTTACTTTCTATTCCTTTTCATTTTTAGTTGCTTATTTCTATTTAACTAAACAGAACCTAGGCTATTTCCATTTGTTAACCCATTTGCTTAGTTGGAAAAGTTATATTATTAATTATTGCAATTTAATTGCCTTAAAATATTTTATTGTAATTTGTTGACCTTTTGCTTACAAAAGACTTAAAAGGAGAATGGTGAGAAAAATGAGTAACCCATCAAACTAGGGTCAGCTTGATTTGTAATTATAAAAACAGTTTTCTATTCTTAAAAAATTGAAAACAAAAATTAGTATAGTTTCCTTGGTTTGGTACTATAAAAATAGCTTTCTCTTATAGAAAAATTGAAAATAGAAAGCTATACAAAAAAACTCTGCTTAGTTTAGTATTTCGAAAACTGTTTTCTTAAAAACTCTACCTGTTTTCAAAGAACAGTTTTTATATCTCTCTGAAAACTGTTCTCTATTTTCTGAATTTTTTAGAACTGTTTCTAAAATTACAAAAAAAATTCAGAAAAACTATTTTATGAAAACTCACTTATAAAAATGTCTATTTTTAGATAATTATAAAAGATTGTTATTTGATAATGGTTTTGTTTTCTGAATTATTGAGAAGTCCACATCTCTTCCTATATTCTCGGTGCAAATTCAACGGTTATTCCTTAGTCTTGCATTTTTATTGGCGTACAAATTGTTAAAATTTAACCAGAAAAATTTATTTTTTAAAGTAGTAAAATTTCAAAATAGAAAAAAATTAGATTTTGGAGTCCAAAGTTGAATAAATTTGCTATAACCTTAATTAGATCTAGACACCTGTGAAGAGGGAGAGAGGGAGACCGTCAGAGTGTGAAGAGTCCCAGGCTAATATGGAAGGGCCAATATGGCATTAAAAAGATTTTATTGTAATTCAAGACTTTTGCATCAATTTATTTTATTAAAATAAGATGGTGGAGCACTTTAATATATCCGTAGAGCCCGAATATCAACGGCTTCAAAAATCGTTTTCTTCCATGAAAAAAATCCACATTTTGGCATGTGATCCTAGTTTGAGACTGCTAACGGGGTTTTAGGCATATACGTGGTGGTCGAGACGGGTTATGTGGTGGTTGAGACTTGAGGGGTTATAGGTCTAAATACGTTAGGTATGTAGTAGTAGACGAGGGAGGGTTAAGGAGTGAATCTAGGGACAATGCTGTTTATAATGAACAGATCCATAACTGGTTTTTGTTAAGAAGTCATGAGAGAATATTAATATATGATATGGCTTGCGAAGAAAAATGCGTGTTTTTTTACCGTGTTCCAAACCAGGTTTATCAAGTTTTAATCTAATTACTAGAACCATTCTCTCTCTCTCTCGCTCTCTCTCTCTCAAACATGTGATGAAAGGATCTCTTGGCATGAGAAGTTTTATAATACCCCGGGTCTTCCAGCCTTTGGTCATCCATTAGGTGGATCCTTCCGCCACATCCAATTGTTGAGAGACCCTTGATACAATGAGATTGTAAAATATATATTTTGTATATTGGCTAATTTCGTTGTCAAAACAAGTTCGATCGAGTTGTAATTTTTTAGTTCTAAAATTCAAGTTTGAAGATCGAATGCAGATTTGAAGACGTTCAGGTGTTCATGGGTTGCTACACTCCGAGATGATGAGAACAATGCTTTAAAAAGGTATGTGAGTGAGTGAGAACACTTAG
>JAOTQH010000001.1:2487455-2497543 GCA_025631255.1 Cornus kousa | reverse complement strand
GTTATGCGGTTGTTTATAATATTAAGGGATGACATGTAAAACGCTAGTAGTTCAAGGAGTTATATTATTATTTTCAAATGAAAAAGAATAGACTGGTAACAGTAAACTTATAGCATGAATTTATAATACTTTTACAATTATGAATTTATTTCATCAGTCTTTCAATTTGATTTAATATTAGAATATGATTGAATAATAACAAAATAGTATACAAATAATATATAAATGTTACAGTATTTTTTATTAGTAATCGTATTATACCAATATAAGCATATTTTTATGATTTTTTCATGTCGAATGAAATCAAGATAACTTACAACATATAGGTTATAAGTTATAACGAGAGGGAAATAGATTTATAGACTCTTTGACAAACATCATACGGTTGGAAGGGAACATTTAACTTTACTCGATTATTAATATTACAAAAAGAATAGTCCAGATATGCTATACTCATTCAAAATAATGGATGGGATAAGTTTCCATGCATCAATCACTATGTTACCATCCAAACAGTGCTCTAATTCCAATCATCTGAAATATAGAATCCTAAATCATGATAATATTTTGGCATATCAAAACAAAGCAACAGACTCAAATTTCATAGATTTTATGCACAAGAGATGAGATCTGATACATGAGGATCGTTGCCTGTTCAGCAATTAAACTCACTTCGTGAAATACCAAAGGTTAAGTATGTCTTGAGTCCTGAGGTTCTAGAACTAAGCAATATCCCTCTTTTAGATAAATTATAGGTGATTTCAGCCACTAAATCTTAATTATTGCTTGGATGGAAAAAAGATTCAGATAACTGACTGAAAAGAAGAGCTGACTTTACACATTCAAGAAGAAGAAGAAAAAGAGGAGCATTGTCTCCTACAATGCAAGAGGCTAAATTTTCAAAACCTAAAAGTGGAAAGCACATAGGTATTATTGAGTATCCACACAAATGTAGGGGTCATGGTTCACAAAATTGTTAATCCAGGTGCTTTTCCTTTGCCCTAACTTTGATCATTTGCAGGACCATAAATGAGACCAAAAATATCTTTAAGATTAATATATTAACGAATGGAATTTTTTCAATTCATCCCTGCACAATATAGACACATTGCAATTGAAAGTCATGGAATGTTTTTCCATTGAAAGAAAGTCTTACAGTAACAACATCGGTTAAGGTCATTAGCCATGAGTGCAGTCCCCATACTTCACAGATCACCTGGTAGAGTCTGCTGAGCTACTTCTTGCAAACTTTGCGAACCGTTCTAAACCGCGTAGAAGTAAGCTCTCAAGAAAAGGTTTCAGTGCCTGATAGAATTAACAACGAAAGCTCTTGGATCACCTCATGCTAGTTCAAGCATATAACATGCATCTTAAGCAGAAAATAAGTATTTCTTGTAAATTTACTGCCTTAGCATCTATTTTTCTAGCAACTAAACATATACACAAGTCTTTTGGTTTAAAACAACTAATCATTTATGACCCTTTAAGAAATAAAGCACATGACCTAAATCAAAATTACGATGCCTACCGATGCCACTGGAGCCAACAGCTGAGGAACTTCATAGGAAACAGTTAGCTGAAATGAAGATTAAAACGTAAAGGCTGATTAGTTAAATTTGAGCCACCCAAACTGGAGAGAACAAAAAGAATACAAGAATAGATTATCTGTTCTCCCTTTTACAGATCTCTTCATTGCTACCACAAGCCTAAATAATGGGACCAACATAAGAGAAGCAAATAATGATTAATTATGCCTTCCAACCCAATTTATGTTTTTTCTTTTTAGCCATTTGACCACTAGATGAGAAAATATCCATTTTATAAGAGTTTTCAACTTGATCCCATTGAACATCTAAGATGGCATCAATCTAGTGGCCCGTGGTTGCCCATTCGTGCACTAAACAAAGGCCGATGGGAAGTAATGAAGAGAGGTGCAAAAGGGAGTCACCTATAGAATACAAAAACAAGATCGTTAAAATGTAGAATGGATATTGTTTAAAGCAGCCTCACTTCTACAACACATGATGAAGGACCTTTTGGAAAAAATCGCACAGCTCCTCTGCCACATGAAAAACAAGTTTATCAAGTGATATAGTAGTCATATATATGAATATATGAGTAGTATATATCTATCTGCCTACTTCAAGGGATATAGTACAAGAGTAACATATAATAATGATCTATATTATTCATGAAGTTGAACCTTCAGAACTTGGACATGGACAAATATGGCAGTACTGCAGCTGTCCATACCTATTAATGTACAGGCAAAGATAACTTCAAGGTACCTACGCATGGCAATCTTAGCATGAAAAGCCTGAATATTGATATGGGCTTCTTTTAAGGTACCTCAAAAATGTAAATTACTTTGAATCCCTTTCTTTTTATTTATAATTTTCTATTTATTTATTAATTTTTGCTAATGCTTCTAATTTATTATAGTTGTGCTTTATGAAACAAAATGTTGAACAGCTAAGAAACAACATATACATAAAGTGAGTGCAGCAGAAATGTGAATGCTACGATGGATGTGCAGCAAGACCAGAAAGGATACAATTAGAATGAGCACATTCTTGTAATGGTTGAAGTAGCACCAATTGAAGATAAATTGAGAGATAATTGACTAAGATGGTTTGAACATGTATAAAAAAGACCACTAAATGCGCTACTTAAGAAGAGTGACATTATCAACATAGAGGGTGATTATAGGGAAAAGGGAAGACTAAAGTTAGTGTGGTAGAGTAAGGAAGGATATGTTAAACATGTTCAACACATTACCCAAATGTACTTGGATCCATGTAACCAAACTAGAAATCAGCCAACATTCACAGGTTTTGGTTTATAATTCAGGGTTCTATATGCATGGCATTGAATAATCTCTAGCATGGAGGTAGGGTTTTTTATAGAGTTTTAAGTACAATGGAACATTATTAAGCCCTAGAAGCCTATGCTACATTATTCCTGATTTATTACTCGATCTAAGACAAATTATTTTTAATAAAAATTGGAATAATACTCTGAATTTGCTGTCATGTTGCATATCTGGTTTCTTAAAGTTGATTCATCCAATACCAGGGAGCCCGTTAGAGTAGCATATCAATGTAGCATGGATTTCTGCTTCTCTTCTATTTGCTTCAGGAGAATTTTGTAAACAACAGGAAAAACATGGAAAAAACAGTGGGGAGAAAATATTTAAACCAAGAAGGGGGTTGTTTAGGCATCAACATGTGCTACTAAAGCACCTACTGTTGGGATTAGGGTTAAGTGCTAAAAAAAAAAAAAAAACCCTTATATTATCGGTATAGTGCATATAACACCCCTCGAGTTCAAAAACAACCCCTATAGTATAAAAACAGTGCAAATAATGGGTGAAAAGACAAAAATGCCTACCACTTTACTGATAAGAATTATTATACAAATTCTTAAAAGTTGAAATTCCCGAAAAGGGCAAACTAAAACGTAGAATGCCTCTCATCCTTTACCATGCTTCTTCTGTGCTACCCTTTCACCTTATTAGTAATTCTTGCATTATATATGTGTGAGTGTGTATATAAAGCTTTTTTTTTTTCTTTTTTCTTTTTTCTTTTTTTCTCACAAATGGTATATAAAGCTTTTTGTTGTCCGTTTCCTTGCTTTTGGGTTACTTATTATTCTTTTCAAGCTGTTGGGATTTAGCCGAGATATGATAGGCTAGAATCATGGATTAAACTAAGAAGAAATACCAACAGATCAGTGGCCTAGCAGTACCAGGCCCCAAAGGGAGGTAAGGGGTTCAAACCTCGGTGGAGGCATGTGTGTGTGTACCAAGTAGGAAAAAAAAAAAAACAAAAACAAAAAAAAAAAACTAAGCAGAAATACAAAATAAATATGTAAATGATAAATGAGAATTAAGAAAGGGCTGTTTATATAGTAAAAAGAGAACATGTTAATATTACAAGAAAGGAAACTGAATAAAATTATTGCATATTCTATGCCTAGACATATGTAAATGTCTAACTTATCATATCTCGACTAATATAATAAGTTACACAAATGATTCTAGCCTATCACATCTCAGCTAATACTCCCCCTCAAGTTAGTGCATGGATATCTGAGACATCCAAATTGCACACATCCTCAAACACAGTCTTTATAACTACATAGCCAACGACTATGTTTGGCTACATTAAATTGACTAGCCAAGACATAACCATGGCGTTTTCTCCAAACCACCATGGATATGTCTTATCTGACTCATAAACCATTAACAATGTCTCCTCGGACCATAAAAAACAATTACTGTCTCCTTACCATTTATGTTTGCTCATATCGTTTCTCTTCATACACATGTTTAAAATATGTAGATGGAAGAATAAAAAATGTTCCCTGAAACCATTCCCCTTCATACACATGTTTAAAATATGTAAATGAAAGAATCAACAATGTCTCCTCAGATGATTCCTCTTCATACACTTGTTTAAAAATATGTAGATGGAAGAATCACCAATGTCTTCTCCGACCACAAGGTCTCCTCATACCATTCCTGAATGGGTGGTGCCGAACTTGCAATGCCCTGACCACAAGGTCTCCTTAGACCATTCTTGAATGGATGGTGCCGAACTCACAACGCTCTCGTTGCAGTCGGACCACCCTAACTCTAATACCAAGAAGAAATATAAGATAGAAGGAATATAAGAGAAATGCGCAAGTGCTTGAATGAGATTTAATAATATGTAAAGGGTTGAATGAGGCTTTAACACTCGTTCACACCTCTGGTAAAGGAAACTGAATAAAATCGTTGCATATTCTATGCCTAGACATGTGCGTAAATAAAGTCAAATCCCATGATTCTAGCCTATCATATCTCGGCTAATATGATTCAATCTAGAAATGAATCAATAGAATCTTCTTAATTTTAGGACTAAATTATTCTCTTTCAACAGTGCAAAAATGTATTATCCTTTTGTATTCCTATCCCTTACACCCATGATTCTAGCTTATCATATCTCGGCTAACAATAACACCTTCAATATATCAGTAGCATATTAAATATTGCAGGTGACAGAAATAAAGGTAGTTGAGGTTTCCGTAAAAAATATTGTCAGGGTCTTAAGTGTGTTAAAGCCTAAGAAAACAGTTACTGATGGAGATGAGGAAAAAAATGAATCTCATTAACTAATCTTACAAGGAAGAACACTTGAATGTCGTCGTTTGCATTGTTGGTTAATATTATACTTGCTTGCCTTGGCTAAACAATTATTCCCATTACCTATTAGGAAGACCTTCGAGGGATCTCCAGTGAATTTTCTGATTCGGGATGGGCTGCAACAGCAAAACAATAATAAATGCACCTAATTGATGAATCAACAATTTTCTAAAATGATAGAATAAATAATTGTGGGCAGAAGTAATGGAGGAAAAAAAAAAAAAAAAGTAGATCTCTCATGATCCTTGCCTGCATGTTTCGAGCAAGCCAAGAGAATTCAATATCACGACCAAAAGCTTTATACTTTAGTGACCATCGTGATAAGTCAGGCTTATCTTCCAAAATCTGAAAAAGTGGAATGCAATATCAAGTTCCCCTATATGCATACAACTGAAGGTGCATTGAACTAAATTAAATTCAATAACTGATAATGTCACACTTTTCAGGGACTAGAGCGGCAGGTTCCTAACCCACAAATGAAAAAGTGTCCATGCCATGGATAGTTTCCTCGTACATATGAGTGGCTTTTAAAGCCAAATCATAGACATCCATATGTATTTAGATAACATATCAACTGACTAAATTTCCTGATCAATCTAAGCTTGAAAAAGTAAATTAGGCTCCTACAAATATAAAATCAAGGTTTAATTAAAGATGAATACACAACCTAGGGATTGATAAAGTTTTGCTTTGAGTTTTTAATCAAACCAAATTTGCTAAGCTATTCTTAGAAATGAACAAGAATGTTCCGTTAACAAACAGGAGATGATATCCACACTCCATTTTCAATAAATGTAGTCCACTTTTTGTCTTCATTTTTTTTTTATAAATAAAATGACATGAGTGTCCCAATGACATTTATGTTTGAATGTTTGATTCTCTTAATTAAGAAGTTAGTAACAATAATGTCATTTGACTTAAAAGTGGAGTATGTTTGTTGAAAAGTGGAGTGCATATATCACCTAGCAAACGAATAATAAGATTATAAGACACTGAAGTTTCCCAAATGCTCAGCTTGATTGCCAAGAAAAAGGGAGGAGAATACAAGTGAAGTTGTGAATATTAAAATTTTCATTGTCAAGAAGCATAGAAACGAAAGTCTGGACTTAGTTGAGCCACCAACAACTAGTTTGACTTAGACGAGGTGAAAATAGAGCAGCTATGAAGAACAGGGAAAGAGGGATATGCATTGTGGTGTTGTGACGCACCTTTACAGATGAAATGAAGGGCATCCAACGGGGAATGGCTTCACGATCAGAATAACAATTGTAGGCAACTGAAGTAGGAACGTCAATTTCCATCTTAACCCTGCAGTTTACAATAAGTTATGAAATATTGGGGACGCAAATGATAAGAACCCAGAAAGATATGCAGATTAAAAAAAGGTTAGAAAGAACAATCTTGAGATGAATCATCAATGTTGTGGTTGTGGTTCATATCTATAACTGAAGCCGCCTTCCTTATGACAGTAGGCCACATAAGCAGTATATTGCTAACTACAGGGGTCATTAATAAAACACCTGGTTCTCTGTTAATGTACTAGCGTAGTTGAGATTGTAATATCATCTATCATTCTAAACAATCAGTGGGTGGAAATTTTGACAAATGAGACTGAATACAAAGGGATGTTTGTTAATTATCACTAAATTAAATTGTTAAGAATCAAGAATTGAGCACAAGATCGATCTAAATAAATCGGATAAACTAACAATAATAATAAATCTGACTCTATTTCTTCAATTTAGGATAGATGAGATGAGATGAAGAATTGATAATAAAGATAAAATATATATATATATATATATATATATATATAAAAGTATAATATAAGAAGGAAATGAAATAGTGTTACTACTTACATGCAATCCTGCCATTCCATGACAGGGGAAAAGGGTTTGACGCGGTGGCGGGTGAATAAGATTGAAGAATTATTATTAATCCTCTTGCGGGCACCACATGATCTTCTAAGATTGAAGAATAATAATAATGTCTTAGCAGGAGGAGCAATGATGGGTGATGAGACGTTTCTGCAACTGGGAATGGGAATGGTCCGTCTTTGAAGAGATGGGGTTGTTGAACTAAACATTGACATGGTAGTAGTAGATTCTACACTTTATTTCTACTTTTGTTGGCACCAAAAATTAGTAGTAGTGGTGAATTCAAAACCCCAATCAACGAACGATAGGCTGTCGTCGGTCGATATAGTATGAATATTAATGTTGAAAACACAAAACAAAAACCCCATATTGATGCTTTATAAAGAGCCTGATCCAGTTTACATAATAACAAAATAAATAATAAATAAATAAATAAAGATTAAAAGAAATATTTATCACATCTTAGTCAGAAAATTCAAAATTCAACTTTATATAAAAATAAATATGACAGTCTTGTATTTTGAACTTCAAAATTATCAATTAAAGTGTTCCAATCAAGTTTTTCCAACATATATTTTGCAATATATATCATAGCTAATCCATTCAATCTCTCTTATGACATAGTCAACAATAAGTAAGATTTGATTAATTTCAACTTTGAAAACTTAATTGTAATTGGGAATAATACTCTATATGTAATACCAAGTATTAAGAAAATAATTACTTAATTTTTTTATAAAATCAAATACTTTAATTGTCTTTTTTGTTCCTCTTGGTAAAGTTTGTAATCATTTAATTATTTTGAAAAATGTAACAATTGATTACACCCATGAGTTAAAAATTTAATTGTTTGGACTGGGCTTAACGGAGAACCTGCTATGCATGTACATGAGCCCAAAAATAATATAATAATAAAATATTTATGAGTTTAAATACATATAAAAAAAAAAAATCTTTAAAGGGAGGGGATAAAACAAATTATTGTTACCACACCAATTATTGTATAACATATATAAATTAAAATTATAAGTACGTGTGTTTATTTTGAGAATTTTTTTTATATTTTTAAAGTTATTTATTGTCATAAATTTACATGTTATATAAGTATATATTATCTTTTAATTATGAAAATTATAGCTTAACGTAAGACAGTTCCTACTATATTTGTACTATGGTCCTACATCTGAGCCCTTCCAAATTTTGTTCACTCTTGACAAAATAATTATTTCAGTAAAAAAAAAAGAAAAAAAAAAGAAGAAGGTTTAATAAACATTTTTCAAACATACATAAAAATTATTTTGACATAAAAAGTTATTCTAAAATACATATTTCAAACACTAAATTAAATGGAAGTGTTCTGCTTCTATTTATTTTTCTTTTGTATAAAAGCCAAAGAAAAACTACATCAAACAAGTCTGAGAGTGGATGAGTTTTTTTTTTTTTTTTAGGTAAAAAAGTGGATGAGGAGTTGTTGAAGGTAAAAAGTTTTTTTTTGTTTTTTTTAATCAAAAGGTAGTTTTGTAGTAATTTTCATGCTTCCCTCTCCACTAGGCGACGGTCACTGGTGGGCGTGTATTCGGATTTGGACTAATGAAAAGAAGAAACTCTTGTACTCCGTATTACTCCAACAAGATGAGTGAGAACTATTGACTTGAGGAGGTTGAGGGAGGAGACAAAGACCCAAATAAATTTCAGAAATGCGGGCTGATGAGGCCAGGATCTTGCTAGGGTTTCCTCCTTGTTTTCGTCCTACCCCATCACAGGTATATATATATATATATATATACTATGTAGTGATTTGTAATTTGAAATCGTTTGATTTTCTCTCTCCTTTTAGACACGAAACGAGTTGCGCATTGCTTAACAAGATTCGTGATAAAAGTGCATATTCTCGAATTACCCAAACTTGATGGGAATTGTGAGAAATCGATGGTTGAGCTGCCTTGTCTAACTGTTTCAAATCCTGGTTTCTCGAAGCATTTGATATTAAGTTTCTCTAGAGTTCATTATTCCATGTCTGATCCCCAAAAGTTCATTGTTGTATGCTGTCATAAATGTCTATGCACAGTGGGGTTGGAGAACTTCCATGTAAGACAGCATTAAGGCAACTTGGAATAATTATATGGTGTGTCTATTTTGTGGGAACCTTTTGTGATTTGGGTTTTAAAAGTTTGGAGAAAGGGCATAGAGTTTTGTAGACAAAAAATGTTGGAATTTGTTTGATATTTAAGATTGATGAGTTGCTGAAATTTTAGAATATTGGTTGCTGGAAATTCTCAACAGTTTGACTAAGTAGGATGTCTGGCTGATAAATTGAAAATCAAATGATAGACAAAAGGGTTAAAGTTGATGTCTGGGTGTTAAATTGAAGGCCAGAGTGTAGGAAAATGATTAGAGTTTATTAGGGCAAGATAGGGTAGGGTTTTGGTGATGAAGTAGGGATGTTCGGGAACAGTGCGTAGTAACATTTTTTGTAATAAAATATGATGTCTGGGTGTTCAATTGTAGACCAATGGACGAGGAAATGGTTTGAGTCAATTAGGGCCATATAGCAATGTCTGGGCATTAAATTGAAGACCAAAGGATAGTGAAAGAGTTATTGTTGATTAGGGCTACATAAGATGGGATTTTGGCGATGAAGTAAGGGATGTTATTGAACTATGAACAATAGTGATTTTTAATAAAATAAATTGAACCAAAGGATAGCAAAGGCTTAGATTTGATATTGTGTTGAAGTAGGAATGTTTAGGAACTGTGAAAATTGATTTTAAATCTGGAAATTTCACCTAGACCGAAAGGTTAGTGTTAACTGCATATCATAAAGGAGGAATAACCCCAAAGGTAAGGTTTTTCCAGGGTACCTTTATATTATTGATAATTCATTTGCTCTTAATTGGATTTCAAAAATGAGATAAAAAGTACAGAACATGAAGATTTCCCATCTCTCGTGACTCTTGACATTTCTCGTTATCGGAGAAGGAAATTGTGACCACCTTGAGTTTGAGGATCCTTGACTGGTACTATGT
>JAOTQH010000001.1:2473127-2487355 GCA_025631255.1 Cornus kousa | reverse complement strand
GTTGTTGATATTGACCAAAGGGTGTGCTTTTTTTTTTTTTTGGCTGATGTGCAGGCTCTAGGAGATTATACCAGGATGATTAATGATTTTTCGGTCTTCCCATCTGAGTTAAGGGAGGGTCGAATGGGATCATATTGGTATCATGAGGATACACAAGGACTCTTTGATGATTTGGACCATTACAAGATGATCAAGGCAATGTGCAAGCTTTCTTGCAGTGTATGCGACAAGGCAGAGGAGCAACCAAATGATGGCTCAAAGAGACGGGGAAAATTTAGGAACATTGAGCAGCTCAAAGGTCATCTGTTCCACCAACATAGATTGCTCATGTGCAGTTTGTGTTTGGAAGGAAGAAAGGTGATATTCCATAAGATTTATGACATCATATATGATCTTTTTTAGTTTTTGTTGTGTTGTTTCTTTATTTATTGATTGGTTGGATTTGGCTTTTTAGTGTTGTGTCTGCCTTTTATATTATGTTTTGTACTCACAAAGTTATATTATAGAAAACAATGATTTCTAATTTTAGAACACTTCATGAGAAAAGTTAGCTTATTGCTTGGTGCAATGGTAAAAACATGACCGACAAGCATGAGGACGCGGGAGGTCGAGTCTTGAGAGCAGCTACTTTGAGCAAAATAATGTCAAAGGTTAGGTTTGTCTTTAGTCACCTTACATGACAAAACATGTTCTTGTTCCTATTAATTTTGGGAAAAGACAATAGGGAATGTAGATCATTTATCCTTCAGATCTATTACATGTTTGACATCGTATCAGTATATGTAGAGTCTACCTATTAGATTGTGCTTGGAAGGCATAAAATCACATTGCTTAATAAGCCTTGCAAAAAACTTATGCACCTTTTATATAAGTGTGTTGACTCCGTGAAGAAAGACAAAGTGGCCTTGTTTGTAGCAAGATATGGAAATAATAAAAAAACAAAGTTCATGGTTTTTTCACATGCAATAAAAGAAGAGAGGTTTTTATTGTATGGTCTGTTAATGCGTAATAAAGACAAACGAGTGTCTTTAAGGGATGTAGATTCAAGTGGAAAGAGTAGAGAATGAACCAAGAAAATTTGTGTATCAAGGTGATGAGGGAATAAATAGAAGAAATACATTATATAAGGAATAAAAGAGAAATGTGTAAAGGCTTGAATGAGAACGAGTATAATAATGTGTAAAGGCTTGAATGAGAATGAGTGTAATAATATGTGAAGGCTTGAATAAGATTAATAATGTGTAGAGGCTTTAATGAGGCTTTTTTATTTTTTTAAACACTCTTTCATAACTCTGGTATTGTATACTAAAAAGAGCACTTGTTAATATAACAATAAATGAAACGAAATAAAATTATTGCATATTCTATGCCTAGACTAGACATGTATAAATAAAGTAAAATCCCATGATTCTAGCCTATCATATCTCTGCTGATATAGCAAGTTACATCCATGATTCTAGCTTATCATATCTTGGTTAACACTCCCCCTCAAGTTCGTGTATGGATATCTGAGATGCCTAACTTGGATAATGCATCCTCAAACACGGTCTTTATAAATATATAGGCAACGACTAAGTTTGGATGCATTAAATTGACTAGCAAAGACATAACAAACCATCGTGGATATGTCGATTCTGACTCAGCTGGTGTCTCCTCATATCATAAACAACCATTACTATCTCCTCAGATCATTTTCCTTCATACACGTTTAAAATATGTAGAAGGAAGAGTTAATAATGTCTCTTCAGACCATTCTCCTTCATACACATTTTTAAAATATGTAGATGAAAGAATCAACAATGTCTCCTTATACCATAAATAATTAACAATGTATCCTCAGACCATTCCCTTCATACAAATGCTTAAAAATATGTAGATGGAAGAACCACCAATGTTTTTTTTTTTTTTTAAAGTAAAATTTCATTAAAGATGCTTAGGAGGGAAGCAAACCCAAGAAACAAAAGATGCCCACGGCGACACTATAGTCTCAAACTGTTAACAAAATCCAAAAGAATATCCATGATATACAATTCTACCCGTTAACCCAATAAAAAAGAGACGGTTTATTTGAAGCCTTTAACATATCCATGACTCGGCTCTCCATTTTGCACCCTTTTCAAGCCTCTAACATATCAACCATGGATTCTGAAACAACCCAGTTGACCCCAAAAGCAACCAAAAACATAGGCCAAATTTCCCTCGCCACAGTGCAATGCAACAAGAGACGGTTTTTAGATTCTCCCAACTTGTTACATATACGACACCAATATCTACTCAGACCATTCCTGAATGTGTAGTGCCGAACTCGCAACGCCCTCGTTGCGGTTGAACCATCCTGGCTTTGGTATAAAAAAGAAATACAAGATAGAAGGAATATAAGAGAAATGTGTAAAGGCTTGAATGCATATAATAATATGTAAAGACTTTAAAGAGGTTTTTTTTTGTACACACTCATTTACAGCTCAGGTAGTTATATTCTAAAAGGAGCATATGTTAATATTACAAGAAAGGAAACTAAATCAAATCATTGCATATTCTATTCCTAGACATATGTGTAAGTAAAGTCAAACCCCATGATTCTAGGGTTCCAAATGGATTTGAAAGAAATCATGCCATGTTTACATTTAATAAGCAGTTTTGCCACTAAATCATTTTGGCTTCAAATCAGATTGAGCTAAGATGTGTTAGGGTGTAAGTTCTCAATACTCTGTGTAAAAATGTTTTTTTTTATCAATGAGAGCTAAATCTGCCCTGTATAAGGGATTTGGGAATCAATTGTACGTTGAGGTGGTGATGATCCCAAATCTCCCAAAGCATGGTGTTGTGTAAACGAGGTGTCGAAAGGGGTGTTGACTTCTTTTTGGATGATCAAAGCATTTGGAGAAGAAGAGATGTCATTCAAAGTTTTCTGGTGGGAAGGTTTGATCATGATGTGGGGGATTGTGCGAGGATTGGAGGTTGGGCTTCAAGGGCTTGGAAGATTTCTGCTGGTGCGATGGTTTTGCCGTTGTCGGACTCTCTTTTGCTGTTCAGACTGCTGTCGCATGCTGAGGCAATTAGGGTTCTGAGGGAAAACAGACATGGGGAGAGGCTGAATTACGTTTAGATGTGTGGTCCTTTCGTGTGGGGTGTTGTGGTATTCTCAAGGAAAAGAAGGTGAAGAGAGTGACGGTGTTTACCTTACCACTGCATTTGTGGTCTTATGGTTTATTTGAAGCTATTGGAAACACCTGTGGGGGTTTTATAAAGGTAGAAGTAGATGAAAGGAAGGATGTGAGCAAGCTATGTTGATGCAGATGGCGTCGTCCCGGAGTGGATTCTTGTGAATGACGAACGACTCTGTTACAGGGTGTATCTGGTGGTCGAGAGGTATTCAGAGCTTGTCCCAACTACTGAGGGACTTGACGGAAGGGATGAGAGTACTGTTCTTCCGGAAGATGAATGGCTGAGGTTGCAGAGAGGAGGTGGGAAGAAAATTTAAGGGTGGCAATTTGTGTTGGCGGGTCGTGTTTGTGTCATGTTAGAGCATGGGTATTCTGTTAAATAAGTCGACACGAACACGAGACGATTATTATTTGTGTTAAGAAATACCGACACGAACACAACACAACACGATTATTACACGGGTAACACGACACAACACGCGTAACCCGTTTAATAAATGGTTCAAGACTAAGACACGACAAGAAACGTTTATGTTATTTCTGACACGAATACGGCACGTTTATTCACATATTTAGCTTAATGGGTCATTTTTTTTTTTTTGATAAGTAAAATGTATTAAAAGCGTTCAACAGGGGAACGCGTCCCGAGATATACACAAAGAATCTATGAACTGAGAGCCCAAAAAAACACAAAAACCACAAAAGAAGAAAAAACTCTCCCCCAACCCCAACAAGACCAAACGCCTCATACCTTCAAAGAGGCCAAAAAAACAACAATCTCCTCAATAGATATAAAATCTCTCCCTGAAACCCAAAGCTTAATGGGTCACAACACGTTTATCTGACACGTTTAATTAAACGGGTTAATCGGGTTATAAACGGGTTGGTAGGTTAAACACAAACACGACACATTTAATTACCTTATCAATTCGGGTCGACACGATTACGACACGAACATGATTAAGCCAAATATAAACCCATTTATCTCGTATCGTGTTAGCGTGTCGTGTCAAATATTGCCACCCCTAGAAGAAATGGCTGGCACCGGAGTTGCAAGGCCCTAAAAAAGGAACAAGATGGAGTGGTTTTCACGTGCGGGTAGAGTGTGGATCCAAAGGTAAAGAAGAAGGGACACGTGGTTGGCATGTAAGGGATTCCTAGGATTGCACTTATTCGGATACGATAAGGGGTTTGAATTTTAGAGAGAGGGCACGTGACAGACCAAGTAAAGGGGAGTGGGGTGGATCACGCTCATGGGCAAGGCCTAGTGGGTGGTTTCACAAGCCCATTGGGGAAGGGGATAAAAGGGTTGGGCCAAATGCAGTCTGGACCCATAACGGAAATGCGAAAAGTAATGGTTGAGGTAGGATGGGCCAAAATGTTTCTGGGTCTAGAAGTTTTGGTCGGAGCAGATCGGGCCAGATAGTCCATGGGCTCAGACATAATGTTTCAGGGACAGAGAGGAGGGCTAAGGCCCATCCTTTCCGCACATAAAGGAAGACTAATGTTAACTCTTTAGGGTTTGGGCAGTCTGTTGGGCTGTTCAAGGCTCAATTGTTTGGGCCTGGACTTCATAATGCATTTGAACCTCTTCAAGTTAGGTCTGCTTCAGGAGGTGGGGAAGTCAGTTCATCTGGAGTTGAGGAGATGATGTATGCGAGACCGAGATTAATGGGTATTGATTCAAGCTTTCACGATTATCTGAATCAGATCCCGAGCAACGCACAAGTTAGTGCAAAAGGGTGAAGATGGTCTCGGAAGCAAAAGCGAAAGTGGGTAAAGTCCGCCAGTGGAGTCCAAAAACCGGGTAAGTGCTCTGATCTCTCGCCAAATCTCTCTTCCTTCTCTGCCCCTTCTTCTGCTTGTACTCCTCCTTGTGGGGTGTTGAGGAGGGATGATGGTTTGGTGGATGGGGAATTGTTTATGGGGGCTCATAGGTTGTCCCCAATTGCTGAGGTGAGTAATGAAGGCGGACTTGAGGATGATGGTGGGGCGTCTGTTTCCCCAGAATTTACAGGGACGATGTCAGGCTCTGAGACGTGCTGTTTGAAGATCAAGGACTGTCCGCTGATGCTCCTCCCAAGTGGGAAGGACGACGGCATTGTTGTGCTGTGTGTTGGGCGAGGAACTCAGTTATTGATCGATGGGGGGACGGCTGAGGCATTAAGAGCTGATTTGAAGCTGCATTTGGATGGGACGTAATCGGGTACTGTTGAGTCGCGTTTGTTGATTGCTCGGAGTTCTGAACAGGGTAGTGTTATGTGTACTTCTGATGGCTGGGATCTGGATGGAGGGGCTTTACTCTCTTTGACTGTGGCGGATGGTTCCTTTGTACTGGACATTACACCACCAGTTTGGGAGATTGGGGATATAGTTGGAATAGATACTCCATTGGCAGTTATTAGAGACGTGCAAATGGCTACTAACTTGGAAGACAGTAAGGATAATTGGTTTATGGAAAGTATAGGAGGGACAAGTAGTTTGTTGGGATTATCATGTGCTGGGGAGGAGGAGTGAACTCATGATATGTTTCAAGTGATTGAGGATGAGTGGGCAATGGTGAAGTCTATGAAGAGTCCTGGTGGAAGGGGGAGAGAGAGCTGAAAAGTTTGTTTTCCAGTGTCAACTACGAAGGGAGGAGTGGGAAGAAAAGGGAAGGAGCGGGGTAGATATTGTGCATCTATGAAGCTCAAGATTGTGTCTTGGAATGTTCGGGGATTGAATGACCCGAACAAAAGAAGGGTGGTGAAGGTTTTTCTACGTAAATGGGGGGTGCATGTGGTATGTTTGCAGGAGTCTAAACTGGATTCGGTTTCTGATCATGTTATTAAAAGTCTGTTTAGGGGGGGTTGGGGTTTGTGGATTGGGAGGTGGTTGATGCCGAGGGGACTGCTGGAGGTATTGTGGTGCTTTGGGATAAAAGGTGGGTATCGAAAGCGGACGTGTGGAAAGTGTGATACTCTGTTTCTGTGTTGTTCTTGGTGGAGGAAGATGGTTCACAGTAGGCGTTTTCTGGTGTGCATGCGCTGAGAGGGAATATGGAAAGAAGAGGTTTGTGGGAGGAGCTGGGGTTTGCTAGATCAAGGTGGGCAATCCCGTGGTGCATTGGGATTTTAATGCTGTCCGTACGCCTAGTGAGAGATCCACAGGAGGTTTTTGGTCGCAAGCCATGACTGATTTTTCGGACTCTATTGGCACCCACCACCTTACTGATCTTCCGATGGAAGGAGGCCACTTCACGTGGTCTAGTGGAAGGGATTCGCCTACATTGTCATGGCCGGATAGATTCTTGGTGTCGGGGGATTAGGAGGAGAAGTTCCCTGATATGTCTCAGGTGGCTTTGGCCCGGCCTATATTGGACCATAATTCGATTCTTCTTGATTGTGGAGGGGTGAGGAGAGGGAGATCGCCTTTCCGGTTTGAAAATATGTGGCTCCTTGATGTTGATTTCATAAGATAAGGTTCGGATTTGGTGGACGGGCTATTATGATGTTAGGGGCAGTCCGAGTTTCCAGTTGGCATCCAAATTAAGGTTGTTGAAGAGCGATATTAAGACTTGGAACAAAGAAGTGTTTGGTAACCTTGTATGGAGAACGAACAGAATCCTCCAGGAAATCTTAGTTCTAGATAGGAAGGAGGGTGAGGAAGGGCTTAGTAGCAGGGAGGTGAGCAGAAGGGAGGAGTGTAAGGTTGAGTTTGGAGAGATTGTGGAGATGGAGGAAATCTCTTGGAGACGGAAGTCGATATCCCTTTGGCTTAAGGAAGGTGATCGAAACACGAAGTTTTTTCACCGTATGGCTAATGCTCATAGAGGAGGTAATCACATTAGGAAGATTCGACTTAATGGAGTTACGGTAACTGCAGATGATGACATGCGAAATGGGTTTTTTTTTTTTCTTTTTTCTTTTCAAGTAGCTCTTTGAGGAGAATGCTTCATGGAGGCCTTTGCTTGATGGGCTTGAGTTTGCGGTTATCTCGGATGGTGATAAAGACTGGTTTGAGATGCCGTTTAGGGAGGAGGAGGTGTTGGCGGCTTTGAGGAGCTGTTATGGGGATAAAGCCCCTAGACCGGATTTCTTTAGCTTTCTTTCAGCATAATTGGGAGGTGGTGAAGGTTGAGGTGATGGGGGCTATTGGTTACTTTTTCCTGCATTGATCATTTGAGAAGAGTCTCAATGCTTCCTTTATTACTCTGGTCTCAAAAAAGAGTGGAGCTATTAGGACTTCAGACCCATTAGCCTTGTTGGGGCCGTGTAAAAAATTATTGCGAAAGTGCTAGCCTTACGACTGAGGAGAGTGCTTGATGGGGTAATCTTGGATTCTCAGAATACTTTTGTTGGAGGGCGTCAAATTTTGGATTCTATGTTGATCGCCAGTGAATGTATTGAGGCTAGGTTGAGGAGTGGAATTCTGGGGGTGGTGTGCAAATTGGATATTGAAAAGGCTTGTGACCATGTTAGTTGGGATTTTTTGATGTATTTGATGAGGAGAATGGTCTTTGGTCAAAAGTGGAGGGAGTGGAATTATTATTATTATTATTATTTTTTTCTGTATTTCAACAGCGCGGTTCTCTGTTTTAGTGAATGTATTTCTGCCTGGCTTCTTTGCTAGTTCTCGAGGATTGAGGCGGGGGGACCCTCTCTCCCCTTTCTTGTTTATTATTGTTATGGAGGCTTTTGGTCGGTTGATGGGTATGACGGGGGAGCTTGGGTTTATTCAGGGATTCTTAATGGGTAGAGCCCCCTAATCTTCGTCGGCTGATGTATTTAAGGTGCGTGCTAGCTTGCTTCCAAGTTGTTTTTGGTTTGAAGATAAATATTGGAAAAAGTGAGATTGTCCTAGTTGGGGTGGTGGAAGATATTCAAGTTCTGGTTGATACACTGGGATGTGGTGTTGGCTCGTTTCCGATCTCCTACTTGGGACTCCCTTTGAGAGCGCATCGTCGAGGAGAATTTTTGTGTGGGATCCAATTGTAGAGAGATTTGAGAGGAGGCTTGCAGGGTGGAAGAAACAATACTTGTCAAAAGGGGGGAGGGTTACTCTTATGAAAAGCACACTCTCTGCCTTCCGACATATTTTTTGTCGCTTTTCCCAATGCCTAAGATAGTTATTAGAAGACTTGATGTTATTTAGAAGTTCTCGTGGGGCGGTTTAGGAGATGAGTTCAAGTTTCACTTGGGCATTCGAAGGCTTGATGTGTTTAATAAGGCGCTGTTGGGAAAGTGGTTGTGGAGGTTTGGGAGAGAGAGGTCCAAGTTTTGGAGGCGTGTCATCGCTTGTCGTTATAGGGAGGGTATTGTTGGGTGGCAGTCTAGGGAGGTTAGATTCCCAGTGGGTTTGGGCTCGTGGAAACGTATCCGTAGAGGTTGGGATGAATTTTCTAAAAGGATTCAGTTTAAGGTTCAAAGTGGAAGAAATGTCAGATTTCAGGAAGACATATGGTGTGGGGATTTGGCTTTGGCCTGTAGGTTCCCGCTTATGTACCGAATTGCTGTGAATAGAGATGCTTTAGTTGCTGATTATTATCGTCTTGATAATGGTAGGGTGATTTGGGATTTACGGTCTCGTAAACAGTTCCATGATTGGGAACTAGTGGAGGTTACAGATCTTTTGGCTTTCATTTATAGCCAGATGGTGGTCGGGGTGGGCATGGATGAGATGGTGTGGGGTGGGTGCCTCGAGAGGGGTGTTCGAGGTCAAGTCTTTCTATTTTAGTATGGTGGAGTTTCTTGGCCCTGTTTTCCTTGGAAAGCTGTTTGGAGGACGAAAGCACCACTAAAGGTAGCTTTTTTCTTGTGGACAGTTGCTTTGGGAAGCATCCTCACTATTGATAATCTTAGAAGAAGAAGTCGAGTTGTGGTAAACAGGTGCTACATGTGTAAGGAGATGGGGGAATCTGTCAACCATCTTCTTATTCATTGCTCAGTGGCAAGGGATGTCTGGACCATGTTTTTGGTTGCTTTTGGTATTCCATGGGTGTTCTCAGATTCTACGGTTGACTTGCCGAGTCAGAGATGTTTGGAGGGCCACTCCCTTGTGTATATGGTGGGGTTTGTGGCGAGAGAGAAATAGGAGATACTTTGAGGGTGTGGAGTCTCCTATTTGAAGTATAGTATACTTTCTTCTTTATTCTTTTGGGTGAATGGGCGGGATTGTATGTCAATGGATTGTCTTTTGGATTTTGTTGATAACTTGAAACGTTAATAGTTTGGTTTGGAAGCACTGCCTGTTTCAGCGTATATATAAAATCTTTTCATTATCTATCCAAAAAAAAAAAAAAAAATCATTTAGTATTTTTGCCCATTGAGGCAAAAATACTAAATGCATCTCCCGCAAAGACCGAACCGAAGCATTGTCCAATGGACAAAATGTCCGGGAGAACTATGGGAGTTGAGTTGGCTGACTTCAGTTCCAGTGAAGATAGGACTTCGTTCCTAAGGCCAAGCCCACTGCGGGAACCGAGAAAGATTTGAGATTCCGTCAGTCAGTTTGGGAGACCGAAGGATTCTAGCCTATCATATCCTAGCTAATATGGTAAGTTACATCTATAATATTAGCCTATCATATCTCGGCTAACATAAATGATGGTCTATTGCTTCATTGATGAGACAAACTTAGTCCTGTGCGTGTTTGTTGAAGTATTACCCACAACACACACCACCCCAACCCCCACCCACCCAAAAAAAAAAAAAAAAAGGCACACGCAACAAACTCTAATTCACTAGAGTTTTTGCACTGTCGACTGGTCCTCTTCTGGCCTTTTTGGCTTCGGAATGGGCTTGTGTGGTCAACCCTTAGGTCAGGAGTTCGAGGGTAGAGAGAGAGGAGAGTTTTTGCACTGTAGAGTGCAATCCCACCAGTCCCATTCTGTGAGTTGGACAAATTAGGTTCTACGTAGAAAATTTTATTGAACAAGTACTTAAAACCGCTTAACCTATGAAGTAAGTGTAAGCTTATTCTGAAGGATAAATGAAGAACTCTGCCTAATAAATGAAGGGCTGTGTCTTGTATTGGTATCTACGTAGCTTTTATATTGTTATGTTACACAACAGTCTCGGTCATAGAGGGAGGATGTATTTTGTCTGCATGTTAATACTTAGTTATGGTTATAAAATGTAGCTCTCTCCCCCTTGATATTTAGTTTGCTGCTGAAGGTTGGATGGGAAAACTACTTTGATTGTGCTGACGTGGTCTGAGACGAGGTATTGCCGTATTGGTATGGATAGGAAAGAGACAGAGAATGCAGTGAATGGAGAGATGTGCCCTGGTGAAACTATTGGTTGTTTTATTGGCCAAAAAAGTTTGACATCTTATATTCAGGTTGATGTTAATGGAGCTACAAAGCACAACTTAGCAAATAAATAGGTTATCCTATTGTATTTCGGTTTAAATTGTTTTGGGTGTAAACCATTGGAACAGATACTACAGTATGGAACTTTGATTTCAAATCAGAAAGATTAGAGATCTACCTTTTTTTTTTCACTTTCATTATTATTTGACATGATAATTCACTGCTTTCGTTTGGAATGAATCAGGTATTTATTTGTGAACAAAAGCTATATACTAGAGGACAACTTAATCAGCATATAAACACTGGCGACTCTGAGGTGGATGGAACTGAAAGTGAAAGAGGTGGCTTTATGGGGCATCCTATGTGTGAATTCTGCAGAACCCCATTTTATGGAGATAATGAACTGTACTTGCACATGTCTACCGAACACTATACCTGTCATATATGCCAAAGGTAAAGTATGCCTTCTTAAAATGTAATTATGTAATTTTTTTTTATTGATATTCAGAACAAGTAAATTTCACATAACCATTTATGCTGTTTCATGCAGGCAGAATCCTGGGCAATACGAGTACTATAAGAATTATGATGACTTGGAGGCAAGATATTTTCTCCTTTTATATGATAATGTTTACACTCAGTGCCATATAGCGTTGTGAGTCAAATTATCTGTTTTAACAAATTAATCTTTCGCAGATCCACTTCGGTCGAGAGCATTTCTTATGCGAGGATGAGGCCTGCCTTGCTAAGAAATTTATTGTCTTCCAGTCTGAAGCTGAAATGAAAGTGAGTTTTGGGAGGACATGTGGTGTATAGTGGATGAGCTCTTTTTTCATTATGCATTTGAACTTGTAGAACGTGTGTGTATGCATGTTTATATGTTACTTTTTTGTTTTCAAGGAATATACAAATTTTGCATGGTTCGAGGTTGCTATAGTTTTTTTTTTTATTCCCTTTTGCATTATAATTTTTTTTAATCCCTTAAATTCCTTCTTTGAAATTTCAGAGGCATAATGCTATTGAACATGGAGGACGCATGTCTCGGTCTAAGCGTAACGCTGTTCTTCAGGCATGTAGTTCTATATCTCTTGCCATTATAAGCACAAAATTAGTTCTTTCAGGAAGGCCTTTGTTCATGTGCGATGCTATTTTTATTCACCAATTGAGAACATTCTCATTTCATTGTTCATTTTGAAGCTAATTTGCTCATTCAATTTCCATTTGTCACATTTTTTTGTTTTTATTTATTTCCTTTTTATTGGTATCATGGGCATGAAAATATGATGTGGTTTCTTTTGTTTATATTGCCTGTTCCCAGATTCCGACCAGCTTCCGATATCGACGAAGTAATGAGCAAGATAACCGTCGTGGAAGGGGACGGTCATTCCGTCGTGACGCTTTTGACAATCAACTTTCCATGGCTATCCAAGCCAGTTTTGAGTTCGCTAATGCTGATGGCACATTTCACGATTCATTATCATCCAACACACAAGTATTTCCCGATGGTGGAGAGATAAGTGAGATTGATCCTATCATTCAACCATTTGAAGCCCTTGCTACAACAGATTCTGAGCGACCTTCAAGATACCGTCAGGCTTTGTCACAGAGCTCAATGAATGCACCACCACAAGAGTCTTCCTTTCCTCCCCTCCCCATAGCACCAAGCAGCAGTCGGCAAAAATCCAAACATGAGCCTGAGGGCTGGAGTTCAAGGAACGCTGCAACGCAGGAGTCTTCCTTTCCTCCCCTCCCCATGGCACCAAGCAGCAGTCGGCAAAAATCCAAACATGAGCCTGAGGGCCAGAGTTCAAGGAGTGCAGCACCGCAAGAGTCCTCCTTTCCTCCCCTCCCCATAGCACCAAGCAGCAGTCGGCAAAAATCAAAACATGAGCCTGATGGTGTACCTAAAAACACTATGGCTGCAAATCTGCGTCGCCAAAACAATGTAAATGTGGTTGTTAATTCGACTCAGGCCTGGCCAGCTGCAACTCGTGGACCTGTTCTACCTGCGGCTAGTTTAATCCGTACTAGACCTACAGCAAATAATGCATCTGGATCATCAGTTAGTTCTGTTCAAACTATATCGACAGCAGACAATGGACCTGCTCCTTCTAGTTATTCAAGCATTTCTCGGGCTCGACCGGCATCACTTCATGAACCTTCATCTGCTGGTTCTTTGAGTTCCTCAAGGAATTCAGGCAGCACCAGTAGGATCAGCCACTCCACATCAGCTCCTAACCTTGTTGAGGCTGGATCTTTTGGTCCTTCCATTTCCGATTTTCCTCCAGTCTCTGCAACACAGATCCACATATCACCCACAAGTGGTCAGGCAAGGCTTAATGTGGAAGATGTTCACACAGCGAACAAGTCTTTGGTGGAAAGAATCCGAGCTGCTCTACAGTTTGATCAAGACAAATTCACTTCATTTAAAGACATATCTGCAGAATATCGTCAAGGTTTAATGGACACTGCTATATATTTAGCGTATGTGGAGCAGTTCGGGTTGTCACATCTTGTTCTCGAGTTAGCTAGGCTCCTTCCTGATGCTCATAAGCAGAAAGAACTTATTGAGACCTATAATGCGAGTTTGAGAAGTAATGGTTCACAAGCAACTGAAAACAGTTTCAAGCAAGACAGTAATAGTTTCAAGAAAGGTAAAGGGAAGCGTGCAGATGCCGAAAACAGTAATCTGAAGGATAATTTGTCAGATAGCATTTTAAGCACTGTAAAGAAACTGCAGTCGAGCTACAGGCCTTCAGAAGAGGAGGTGGAGGTGTTATCGAAGGATGGGTACCGAGCTGGCAAAGGCAAGTCGAAGGCAATGGTTAATGAGCTGCAGGCAGATTTGAGTTTACCTAGTGAATCGTCTGTAAAGCTGAAGGGGCAAGATGACTCCCAGTCAGCTGGTGCGAAAAGCAAGCAGCGGAAGAAAACCTCGAAGTTTCACCGAGTCCGCTTAGGCGATGGTTCAGTGGCAGCACTTTTGGATCTCAAAGATTCTGATCCTGACCCAGATCCAGATCCGGATTTTATGGAGGCAGCAAGCAATGGGAACAATAATCCTACTGAAGGGTTGCCTGTGCGTGGTGTTTGGCGAAATGGTGGAGGTCAGAGACTTTTGGCAAAAGCTCCAAGAAATCCCAAAAAATGATTCATGTTGGCTTTAATTTTTTCTTGAAATGTGCCATTAGTTTATGATTAAGCTATGGCATTTGAAGAGAAATTTCATCAATTGCTCCGTCCCATGTGTTTCAATATCATTTACGGGTTGAGCTGGTTTATCTGATGTTGAAAGCCTGGACAATAGATACACTATGTGCAGCATGGTAAATCTGATCCGTGTAACAATGTTGTGTTGAAAGGGTTTGGTGTTTCCTTGTGTTGATTTATATCTTTATGATCAACTTCTTTTTTTGTTTTTTTTTTTTTTTTTTTTGGGAGATAATTTTCTATTTTGGAGATGATTTTTTGAAGTTCTCCCTTTTGATTTTCAAGGTTATTTTCTGGTGGTCAGAAACTCATGTATGTTGAATACAGTAGCATTGATCGAACTGCAGAAGGCAATTTGTTTTCAGTTGTGTGTAATGGTTAATATGTTGACAACTACCATGTGGTCTATACTTCATTGTTGGACGAGTAATGCTCTATTGTATGTGGGGATGCAAGTTGGGCAAACCCAGTCCCAACCCAACCTCAACTCAAAATTGGATTGGGTTGGGCCAGCTCGAAATGTATCCACATGGGTTATGGTCATAATCCGGACTGAATATTTT
>JAOTQH010000001.1:2444286-2458442 GCA_025631255.1 Cornus kousa | reverse complement strand
ATTCCACACAAACCCTAATAAGCCTATGTAGGCTTATATAAAGGATACAAGTCTTACTTAATAACACAAGGGCCCTACCAACCATATGTAATTACATCATGACCCAACATATATATATATATATATATATATATAACATTCTAACACCGGTATTAATTGGGAGTAGCTTCCAACGTCTCTTCATAAAGAGAAAAAGAAAAATAAACTGTCGAGGCCAATATCTCAGATTTCTTGAGGAAAGGGAAGATGAAGAGGGAGAGAAGAGAGGAAGAGCAAAGGAAAAATAAGCAAAAACCGTTTAGTCCATTATGGTTTTGAATAGGCATGACATTTAATAGGTGGATGCATACAGTCCGTTTCTTTCTATTTTTATTTTCCCTTGGCTTATGAAATAAACAATGGGTATAAGGAACACCCGATCTTGTAAAAGTTTCAAATCTTATTTCATTAAGATTTCATGCAATGAAATTACTGAAACCATGACAGGCCCTTTTCATTGGGAAAAAAGACAAGATAATTTTTTCTTTATTTTTGATATTTCAGCTTAAGTAGTTCTCGACAATTAAGACTTTGTTGGATTGGTTTTGATATAGTATGATCTATGGTATTGTGATGGATAGCGCAAGTATTTCCTGTAAGCAGATCAGTAGATTGACTAAGAAATCTGCTGGGCTAGTCCAGTGCATGAGGCTCTCACCACTGAGGGATCTGGGGAGGGTTAGATATGTACAGCCTTAGCTCTACAATGAGGAGAGGCTGTTTGTCGTTTCGAACAGGTTACAAAAGAGCAACCTTACCATTATGTCAAGGCCTACCCTCAGATCAACTAAAATCTAATAGTCAAATAAAAGTTTGTGTTCCAGGTTTGTGTTTATTTTAAAAAAAATGATGTTATTTATTTCAATATTAACAATAAATTTCTTAACCGTCCAAACGAATAAATTAAACCCATATGGGTATCAAATTAATTTTAAAGATACTACATGTATCTAAGAAATATCATTGTATAGTTGTTCTACATTACTTTGATAGATGTCTTCTTATTCACACAGCTTACTTTTCATTTCCAAACCAGTGTCCTCTAATGTGGATGAGTGTGTAGACCTCAAACAAATAAATATATATATAAGTACCTCAAACAAATTCAATTAATCTCCTAAGGCTTGTATTTACTCGGAGCTAAATCCAACCTTATGTTTCCAAGCTTTTCCAGACTTTACGTCATTTCAATTTTTTGTTTTTTGTGTGTGTTTCCAATTCTGAGTTGATCGCGACAACACTAGGAAACAAAAATTTGGTCTTTGTGCAAGAAATATTGAAATTCTTTCAGAGAATATGGTCTTTCAAATTGTTATTTTGATGAGACAACAAATTGATTAAATAGGCGCACAACTCATTAAAAATCAAGAACGTCTAGCATGCTAAGTTCAAATGTGATTTAATGAAATTCTTACTGCTTTATGAATTTTTAATTTTTATAATAAATCTATTTATCGATCTACTAGATCTCGTGGTTAATTTTTTTCAGATGCTGTTGTGCGGGGATCTACGTGGTAATTTGCTATTATTCCCTTTGTCAAAGGGCCTACTGTTGGGTTCATCTGTTGCTTCAGAAGTGAAAATATCTCCACTAAATTATTTCAAAGGAGCTCATGGGATATCGAGTGTGTGCAGCATTTCGATAGCTAGATTTATTTCCAGTCAAATTCAGATATGTTCGGTACGGCCTGAATTCAATCTTCTTTAATGTCTCACAATCCTTGCTTTTCAAGTAATTTTATTACCAAAATAAAAAGAAATTAAGGAATTAAAAAAAAAAAATTCCCCTCTTGAAATTCTCACAAGAAGTAGAAAGTAAATTCAAGGAAAGTGAGATCAGCATAGTTGGATGTTTTTCCTTCTTTATTATCTTCCTCTTTGTAGACATAAATTTCTAGTCTGAAAATCAAGAACTAAAAACACGGAAAAGATATTACTTGTTTATTTATTTCATGTTTTGTAAAAATCAGTAGAATCCTCTACGATATATCCTCAGCCACAAGTAATAATTTGTGATTCATTCTCCTCCATGCATCTTCGTTTGAAGACTGACAAGCTTGTTATCAGATAATTAAGAGTTTCTCCAAGTCTTTGAAGTTGGATATGGAGAGTATTTCTGAGTTTGAGGGTGTTGGGACCTGACTTGGTAGAAAGACATAGTTTCAAGTTCACTAATCTCTTGGTCTCTAAATGTATCTATCCATGCTTGTATTGCGAGGTCTTGTATTCATGCACTAATTTATGGTGTGTTCAATTAAGAAATTTCAATGAAATTGATTATAATTCCAAAAAAAATGGGAGAAACTTGTCTCCATTTGTTTGGATTATTTTAAATTTTAATTTTGATTTGTCAAATTTTCTCATACAAGCCTTGGCCTCGAGATCTCAGCACATGTCTCCAGCAGGACCTACACTCGTGCGCTTAACTATGAGTATTTAACTTTGATTTGATCATAGAGGCTTTGACCTTTTGACCAATCAGAAGGTTTCTTGGTCATCTAAATTTTTTTTCTATTTTTGTCAAATAGCAATTGAGAAAGCATTCTTATGAAACCACTCAAATTCTGCAAAACTAACATATTTTATTTCTGTAGACAAAAATGTGTAACATACTTCATTGCATGTGGAGTTTATTTGTTAGTTCTTTTGTTATTTCATTTTTATTCAGACTGGAGCAGATGGATGCATATGCTATTTGGAATATGATAAAGATAGACCAAATTTGGAATTTATAGGGATGAAACAAATAAAGGAAATGAGTTTTATACGATATGTCGCCAATGCCAACTCTTGTGATGATTTGGTTAGTGGCAACTATGCAATAGGCTTTGCATCAGCTAATTTTATAATATGGAACTTAACGACTGAACGGAAGGTACTCTCTCTCTCTCTCTCTCTCTAAGTTGATTTTGATGTCATTTGCTGAGACTCATGTGGTGCAGGTTTTCCAAGTTCCATGTGGTGGATGGCGGCGTCCTCATTCTTATTATCTTGGTGATGTACCGGAATTGAAGAGCTGTTTTGCATTTGTCAAGGTTTGGTCTTCTCTCTCTCTCTAATTTGAAAAAAAAAAAATACAATATACAATTATCTTCTGTTTAGTCAACTATGCTTTTGTCATGCACATGCAATAATTGAGATAGTTAAGAAACTTGTGCAAGTAGCTACCCTAACAAATGATCAGATTTAATGAAAATTTCATTGTGTTGTATCATCAGTAAATATCTTATGAGCATCTCATGGGACATTGCACTGGAACTTTATTCATTTCTTCTTCTTCTATAAGTAATTTCATTTAAAGGCAGCTAAAAGGGGCTGCAATCCATGAATACAGCATGTGTACCAGAGGATTAACCTATACAACAAAGAAAATTTTTGTTGGTAGAAACGCACCGTGTCTTGACAGGTGGCTGCAAAGGCTTAGTGAAATTGAATATTCGAATGTGATTTTGGTAATGACAGGGTGCTCTGTCAGCCCATTAGTCTCTAATCACTGCCCTTGTTGATCAAATGCTATTCCCATGCTCAGCATTCGCATGTTGTCTATAATTGGTTGGGTCATCTTTGATCTTCCTCTGCGTGTTTCTGGTCCTGTCTTTTTTTGGCCAAAAGATATAAAATTTGACATGTCCCCTGCTTACAGAAACAAAATTATAAACTTGTTAGCTGCTTCATTTAATTTTATTCTTCTCTGTAAGACATCTTGAAACAAAAAAATCATGGTACAGATCACGAACATTCATTGTGGGCTCATTTCAGATTATCACACGGCATGGATTTCTTAAATTGGAAGGAGCCTTCACAAATTAGAACCTCAACTAAATTTCATTTGATTTCATAAAGTGGGTTCTCTTCATCGCTAGACTTCAATTCTAGCTGTCTATTTTTACCTTTGAAATCATATTTTAGAATCATATGAAAATTTGATGAGATCCTAATTTGTGATAAGATGTGGCCATATGGGCGCATTATTATTATTTTTTTAAGGTGATATATATCATTTTCCTATATTGTGGTTTTATTTTCTATTCCTTTGTTTTTGAAAACATTGGACCTGTTTCGTATACCTTGAAAAAGCTTCATTAGAAACTAATATAGTCAAAGATGCTTGGGGCTACTAAGCAACATTCTCGCATTTTCATGTTGATAATAAAGCATATCGTTACAGTATGTCTCAGAAGTTCGTTTTCATTCTTATAATTGCCGCCTTACTTTGTAGGATGAGGTCATCTATATTCATAGGTACTGGATAACAGACAGTGAGAGGAAGATATATCCTCAGAATTTTCATTTGCAATTCCATGGGAGAGAAATGCATTCCTTATGTTTTATATCTGGAGATTTACAATTCAATTCAAATGAAAAGCTGGGGCTTGTTTCTGATTCCATTTGGATTGCAACTGGATGTGAAGATGGAACTGTGAGGTTGACAAAGTATGTGTTTGGAAACCTGAGTCAGGATTGTATGCACAATTATTGTTCCTAAATGTTATGTTGTATTATTGATTTTTTTTTTTACTTTACCTAGAACTTGCCATTACAAGCCTGATTGCAATGGCATGTGCACAATGCATGTAGCTCTATAGTACTAGTTTTATTTATTTATTTATTTATTAAATATGCTTGACATTTGACTCCTCCAAACAAGAAGTAACAATTTTAGGTACAATAAAATCTGGCAAGCTAATGGAACAGAAAATACTCAGGTATGATTCGGGTGTTGAGAGTTGGTCTGCATCAAAACTGCTAGGGGAACATGTTGGCGGCTCTGCAGTGAGATCAATATGCTTTGTTTCGAAGATACACAAGATTGCTGCTGATTTGACCAGCATGCCTAATGGGATAAGTGGACAAAATGCAGCATTGGAGGACAAAGAGAGCCCTTGCTTGCTAATTTCAGTTGGTGCAAAGCAGGTCCTAACTACATGGAAACAGAAATATTCAATTAGAGACATCAAGCAAGAAGTGCTTGCTGATGGGACAGATAATGGAACTGGATATGACTTTAAGCCTTCTTCAGGAGTGTTCCCGTCAATGTCGTTCCAGTGGCTTTCCTCCCATATGCCTACCAAGTATAGTAGCACTCATGAAATAAGAGATAACAATGAGAATGAAAATGGAACTGAAAATGTTTCCGGTATAGTTTCTGATGCACTATCTGGATCAGTTTTTTCAGAAAGGGGGAAGATGGAATTAAAAAGTTGCTTTGGGGATAAATGTGAAAATGACTGGAGATACCTGGCTGTTACTGCTTTTCTTGTTAAAGTTGCTTATTCCAGGTGGAGTGAGATAATAATAATAATGTTTTGTGCTTCTTCTTCTTTCACTCTGGAAATCAGTTCCAAAGTTATAACATCATCTCATATTTGTCACCTTTCAGGATAACTGTCTGTTTCGTTGTTGTTGCTTGTTCAGATGCCACACTTGCTTTACGGGCTCTCCTATTGCCTTATCGGCTTTGGTATGCATTAAGCTACCTATCGCTTGGTTTACTCGATGGTTTACAAAAAAATCCTTCTTGAATTATTATTTTCTTCATATCTTACCTGGCATTCTTCTTTCTTTCCTTGTCCTGTTTCAGGTTTGATGTTGCATTGTTGGTTCCCCTTTCATCACCAGTTTTAGCATTGCAGCATGTCATCATTCCTACGTGTCTGCCATCTGAAGGTTAGTCCGTTGTTTGAATTTTTCATACTTAGCTGAATAACTTAAAAGTCTAGTTATTGTGGTAATCTCTAGTCATGGCTTTTCCTCTCTTCACCGTTTCAGTATATTTGCTTCTCTTGAAGAAATCTGTTGGCCCCTAATCATTCAATTTCCTTCTTTTTCTGGAAAATTTTGAACTAGCCAGTTAAGATTCCTGTTGTCATGTGAAATTTCAGGCGGGACTTGCTGAAACACCTATGTTTCACTGAATGCCCTAGATTTTCGATATTCCATATGCATCGTTTGTTTGTTGCTCATGAAACCAAAAACCTTGGTTGTTACAATTTGAACATGACTTGGTTATCCTCGTCTTCTGTCCCCACTCCCAACCCACCTTTAGGTTCTAGAATCACACATTGATATTGCTGAATGTGACAAACAATTTAATTCAACATGAAATTGAGAGCATAACGTGTCATTTGAAATGCGGTTTGTTGTGTGTATATGTATGCACATGTAGGATTGTTAGAGGATATAAATATTAAATTTACATCCTCTCGGACAGTTAGAGGATTTAAAATAAAAGATGTTAATTAAAATTGTATCAAAGCCAAACGGTCCTAAGTTCAAACCTCACTATCACCCTAATAATTAAAATTGAAACACATATTAAACCAGTTAGAAGTCAGTCAGATACAAAACTAACCTTTACTAACTTTTCCTTCATTAGTCGGCACAACACGTAAAACTCCCCCATCTCGTTTCTTTTCCTATCTCAAGCCCAAATCACACAATGGACAGTGATTCATAAGTCAATTAAAGAACTGAAACATTCTAACATTTGAACTCATATTTCAGTAAAAAGAACTGAAACTTTTTTTTTTTTTTTTTCGGAAGGTTGCAAAGAACTAAAACTTGAGGCCTATCTATATGCATATAATAGTTTGCATATACATGATAAAAACACATAATCAACTGAAACTTGACACCTATTATATACATGTACAAGCTTGCATAGACATGATAAAAATACATGATAAAAGTACATAATCAAACTGAACCAAACTCATAATCAAATCAACTGGAATCATATTTGGCCATGAGTTGATGTCAAAGTAACCAAAATCAACCAAAAATTCAGTCAAAAACTGTAACGAACCCAAGCCCAAAGCCCACCTATACACATATACAGACATGGATTGAAACTCGAAATTCATGGATAAATCTACACCAAATTCATATTCCAATCGATTAGGATCACATTTGCCCATCAATTGGTATCAAATTCAACCATATATATATATATATATATATATAAACTGCGAAGAATCGAAACTGAAACCCACTTATAAACATACACATACAAGAACATACACTTCCTCATGTCAATCTGGTAGTCTTGGAGTCCAATGATGATTTTGAAGGTCGATGTTGGTGGTGGTTGTGGCACTGGGCTCGACTTCTTGGAGCAGCGGGGATGGTGGCTGTGATGGTTGAAAATAAGGGTTTGGACCCCAATCAAATCTGGGTTTGTTTAATCCCCCATACAATCCATCGAATTCTTCAATAGATTAAATAATTTTCTCAGTCGGCAGAGAGATGGTGATGGTGGAGGAAGAGGGATGAGGCCAGAAGTGGCAGCATCGGCAAAGAAAAATAAAGAGGAAGAGAGAGTAGTGAGAAGGGAGATTGAATAAAGGAGTGACTATGTTGTGGTGGTGAAGATGGTGTGGCTGTGGCGGTGGTCGATGAGATCGTGAGGAAGAGGAGAGAGAGAGTAGTGAGAAGGGAGATTGAATAAAGGAGCCCGGCTTACATCAGCATGCGATTCACAAATAAAATTGAGTTCTTTGGTAAATTTACATTTAAAGTTAACATTCTTAACAATGGTTAATTCTGAGAGGAGTGTCACAGTTATTTTTCAAAAACTTTAATATGTGAATAAAAAAGGTAAACCTCCCTTTTTCAAAAACTTTAATGTGCGAGTAATAAAGGTAAACCTCAGGGGAGGTCAGAATAATTTACCCTATATTTTTTATCCTTGAATATTGCCCAATTTCCTATGTTTATTATGTTATTGGATGAGATTAGCTAAATATAAGGTGAGTTTTTATCTATTGTGGAAACTAAAGATATTTGATCTCTTCCTGATTCTGTAGCAACAACGAATCATGTAGCTTAAGGCAGCACTATGAGTTTATTGGAAATGAAACTAACACTGATTTCTGATGATACTAAGTACGACCCAGGGAGTTACTGACCCTTTTAATCGTCCATATAATGTCTTTTTTGTGAGATAGAGGAATTTCAAATATATAGGCCACGAATGAGGGAGAAAATATAAATTGTGCTCAACATTTAAAACAGATTCAAAACCTAACCGCATATTGTTTTGCCCCAGTTGATTGTTTTATCTGTGTTGATGATATGATGTCTGCCATCTGGAATTTCATGAATCTAGAGCTAGTCTGAAGACTCGCTGTGTTGCCAATGCTTAGATTTTTCTATTGTATTTCCAATGCTAAAATATTTAGAGCTGGACATTTTGTGGTTAGATATTTACAGTATACTTGTAGGTGTCATTGGTTGTTGTAGTAAAATCTCAAACTGACAAGTGTGATGACACGGGTTTTCTCTTGAGATCGGTCACTTCGTGCAAAATTAGTGTCAAATGTTAGGTCTTTCTCTAGTCTTCCCCTCTCAATACCCTGTGTAGGCTGGACTAGTGTTGAGCAATGGCCTTCCTACCTTTGCACTATGTTTCTATTGTAAGAAACGCATTCTTTATCTTTATATAATCTATTGTGTCTCTTGCCTAGAGTTATTGATTATTGTTCAAAATTTGATTCACAGATAACACTCAGAGTGGAAATGTGTATCTTGTAATAAGTGGATCCATTGATGGCTGTATTACCTTTTGGGATCTAACTGGAAGTGTTGAAACTTTTATGTGGGGGATGTCAAATCTCCAAATAGAGAAGTCTATTGATTGTCAGAAAAGACCTCGCACTGGAAGAGGAAGCCAAGGTGGACGTTGGTGGAGAACTTTGAGAAGCAGCACCCCAAAGAAGAAACTAGGCAATGGTTCAGTCGCACCGGGAAACTTGGACAGTCCCAGAGAAAACATCCTAAATAATGATGCATGTGGAACCTCATCAAAATTAGCTGATTCCTTAAAAAGTGCAACTGCTTGCTATCAAGCTTCAAGTAATGCATCCTTTGGGTCAGATGTGAACACGGATGAATACTCATCGGAAATATGTACAATACGTCCCTTGCATGTTTTTAAAAATGTTCACCAATCTGGGGTCAATTGTCTCCATGTTTCAGATATGAAAAACAAGAGACCATCTGACTCAGATTTTCTCTACTATGTATTAAGTGGGGGTGATGATCAATCACTTCACTGCCTTGGATTTGAGTTGGCTTTTCTATCAGTAGGGCAGTGTTCTGAGAATATGAATCCAGACATTGCACATGGTACCTCTGAATCTGAAAGTACGAAGGACCTCCTTAATTATTTTCACAACCAAAATTATAGAATCCGATTTTTATATCATGACAAAATCGCTTCAGCTCACAGCTCTGCTGTAAAAGGTACAATATTAAATGCTGTATATTTAATTGATTCACACTATTTGTCCACTGGAAAATGAGGGAATGTGAGGGTGTTTTCATTAGTATTTGACTTTCCAGTGGTATATCTTCCTTCATTTGGTACCAGGCTTAAACTTAATAAGCAATTCCTGAAACATTTGTGCCGGATGATGAAATACGATTGTATTTTATTTTGTGAAGGTATTTGGACAGATGGATGTTGGGTGTTCTCAATTGGTCTTGATCAGCGCATCAGGTGTTGGCATCTTGATAAGCATGGTAAACTAACTGAGCATGCTCATTTAGTTGTTAGTGTGCCAGAGCCAGAAGCTTTGGATGCTAGAGCATGTGGAAGGTGATCTAATCATTTATTGATCAGCTTGCATCCATAAGCACCTTTGTGAAATAATCATTCTAGTTTTACAATTGTGATCCTGATGATTTTGTTGTTTTGGCTTTCTGGTGCTGTTTATTTCTTATCCAGAAACTACTATCAGATTGCAGTAGCTGGAAGAGGGATGCAGATGGTCGGGTTCTCTGCATCCTGTGGCTTGGATGGCAGAGATTGTGCCCATTTCTCGTGATTTGTACTAACCCTTTGGACATTTGGGAGGTTGTAAGGTACCGTCTTTGTTTTCTCTTGATGTTATTTATGAGAATAATGGGGGTTTCTACTTTGGGTGGATCACGAAGTTCGTTTACTGAATAAGATATGTTTTATCTTTGGTGCAAGTAGGAGGTGAAATCTGCAGTTTGCAGATTGTCCTGGTTAGAGACCTTATACAAAGTGTACTGCTAATATGCAAGAACATATCAGTGGTAAGTTTTGGGAAGTTTGAACAATTGGCTTGTCGTGGGTATTCCTCAAGAATTATTCAATATATTTTTATTCCTTAAAATGTTTTCTTATTTACTTTTTGTCCTTAAACCTTGATACATGTACTTGACCTTGTGTAGTTAAGATTATGGCCTATTGTGTTCTAATTGAGAAATTCTTTTTATTTACTTTTTTGTTTTTCCATTAAAACCAATCTTCAACATGTGGTTAATTTTGACAATCCTCAGTTTTCTTGTGAAGATTGTCAAAATTAATTAGTTGACTCTAAACTCCGGTTTTTGTAGGGTGTTCGAGGTTAGTGCTGATGTACACTCAGGAAATCACCTATGGTATTTCAGAACATGGGAGTGAAATTTCTGCTAAGAGCCATTTTTTGCAACATGATTTTCGGGCCCCCCTAGTTCCCCACAGCAAGAATCGATCAGAAGAAACGATCTTGAGAGCTGATGCTTCATGAGGCACCAGGGATCAAGCCTTTTTCCAACTAGGTCAACGTCTAGGGGATTTGCAACATGAATTGTTTTACCTAAATTATTCAGAATTACCTTGTATTCCAGTTACTGCTCCTATATTTACCCGTACCCAATGCATTTGACAGCATGTCATTAACTCAGTTGTTTGCTCCACCATTCAACACCTGAAGTTACGTGTTCCGGTAAGGCTGTTATTTTCTTGTTTGACTTGCAAAGGTTAGGATGCAGATTGACAATTTTTTGTAACATTTTACTTAATTAATTTAAGCTTCTTTTGTCTGGACTAAACTAAATGGTGCTTCGTGGATAACTGGTCTCACTTCCTTGGGACGAAATTAGTGGCATAGGCCCAATCATTATTATTCACGATGGTCAGCAAGGTTCTCTAGAGAGGCCCCTTTCCAGTTACAATAGCCTGTACAAGGAATCCGAACAGGAGAGCATGGCAAGTCGTCCGTCCATCCTTAATTTTTTTAACCTTTAATTCTGCAAATGCATCTGGGTCGTCAGCTCGTACGGGGGTCCTACAATGCAGTAACCCTTAATAGCACCCATGAGTATAACCTGGGTGGCAAGTAAGGCTAAAATGCTCCGAGCAAGAATCAAATTCCCAAGATAATTGAGACCACCTTCCCTGAAGATTTGTGCACTAGCCTTGAATCACACCGTTTCACCGGAGAGAAGCTCAGCAAAGATGCATCCCAATGCCTCCAGCATGGTTCACCTGGAATGAATGACCTCAAGCTGTGTGTTCTTGACAAAGGTTTCAGGATCTGCATATAGCCCTGCAATGTCCCACCCATAGTCACAAGTTGCTTTCAATTAGGTTCAACCATTTTAAGCACTTATAAACTAGTGGCGGCATTTTTTGCTCCCCTATAAGCTTCACCCCAATCTTAGATCTCAAATATTTAAACGGTCTAATCACTCCTGATTTTTTATTGTTCTCTGTTGCAATGTGACTCCACAGTAATAAAATACGTAAATTACATGACCAAAAATATGAATTGTTGAGAATTTTTTTGAAAAAGCTAATGACAATAAACATAAGATAGTTAATTAGAGAGGCAACATAGTTTGCCATAATGGAAATGGATTTAATGCATTGCTGGTATAATTGGATGTTAAAGACAACATGATATGTAGGATAAAACCATGACCATGAATCCAGCTGCCATTTTCAGATCATGGGAGAAAAGGATTGTGAGAAGGATATGCCTGCTTTTGCTGTTTATAGGCCCTGAAAAGAAAACCACAATCAAACAAGTCCAACCATTAGTCCCCACCCACAATTTTAGCTAAAGCTAGAAACGCCACCTTGGTACCGAGAGAGTTGATCACCTGGTAGCATTAAATCCGCCGAGACCTACTGTTCCTAAAATGATTAAGAGGAAGGGAAACCTTATCAAAGCATGATTTTTTCTTCCCCCAGTTCTCACAACTTGCATGGTTGGAGCTAAACTTTCTCTTGCACCTGCAAGTCATTTAACATGAAAATTTCAGGCAAAACCTAAATCCAAATAAAAGAAGGTAATCAGCACTTACATCATGGTTTGCAACCCCAGACCCTTGCTGAACAAGACTCCCATGATAGTCATTTGAACAACCAATAAGTGATTGGACATAGTGCTCCTATTTGCGGATAGAGGGCGAGAGCGGGGGGATGGGTTTCTTTTTTGGTAACGAAGAATCAACCCCATCTACTAGTCACTTTGGACTCTCAGATGGTTTGTAAACTCCAAATGGACGCAATCGCCCACAAACCACGTGTATTATTTAAGTCCTGGCCTCACCTTTGGTGAATCTCGAACCAAAGACAGTAACTCCAAAGGCCTTACTAGTTGAGCTAGTCCATGTGCGGTGTTGGGGATGGTTTGCGCAAACAGCCATACCATTACGGTAAGGCCAACCATCACCCATGCGGAGGTAAGACTGCGTACATCTAAACCTCCACAGACCTTGCAATGGCAGGAACCTCGTGCATTGGGCTAAGCTAACCCTTTCATCAATGACTCAAAAGGACCTGCTCATGTCAGTCGGCAATTAGCAATGAAATACCCTGACAAACCACAATCATACATCAAAGCGAATGGAACCTACAACTCTGGTGAATCATTGAAAATGAATACCTTGATATTGATATATCAAGTAATACTCTATCCAGTCAAACCCCTCTTATCTCAGTGCTTAATCTGAATTCGATGAGGCATAAAATTAACTAATCAGTCAAATCACCATCAAGAAAATTAAGAACATCGTCACCATTAGTAGTAGCAAGTCACAACAGCAAGATTTACCTCCACTGATTCAGAAAAATCAGCCAACAGATTTACCAACAAAAAAAAACAAAACCACCACCACCAAAAAACAGGGCTGTTTCAGTAAGTCTCTTCCTTGACTCTGCATTGCCATTTTCATTCTCATTCCCATCAGTTTCATCTCCACGAGATTGCTCCATCTCATTATAAAGGATCTTTTAAAAAAGGGCAAAGGATTTCGATCAAGTTCCCCAATTACGAACTAGAACCAGAACCTAAGTCACAAGCAAGAGAGAAGAAAATGCCGAGAAAACTAGAAGGTACCTTGTCTTCTTGCATGGTATGCTTCTCTCTCTCTCCACAATCCAGTCATCTAGCACACTATCCAGCATGACAATGTGAAGAGAGACTAAGTGATCAAGCTTTCTTGTCTGCATCCTTAGAGATGGGAGTTGTAGTAAACATGGGTAAGGTCATTCAATCTTTTCTGTTACAAACGGTTTCCTCGTGCTGTGAATTTGATCACATGCACTTTGATAATGTTTGCATCCAAAATATCAGCTCCGACTTAATTAACATACTGAAGTGTGCCATAGCTTGACCAATTAAGTAACACTGCAAATGGTTCGACTACCACAGACCAAATTAGGAGAGTGGAGTAGGCTCAGTCATCCCAAGTTCCCTCAAATAGAGAAATATCCCACTGCCCTTCATGGACAGAACTTAGAGAAGAGTTAAAGAGAATGAAAGCAGAATTAAGGAAGATGGAAAAGGGGTACTATAAACCACAAACCCAGTGTCAACTTGCCATAGCTCCAAGAATACATCCCGTCCACCTTGCAGCTAATAAAAAAATATGAAATTTAAACCAAAAATATGTACAAGGATTAAAAGGGCGCATTAACCCACTCCCACACCCCCGCATACTAGAAGGAAAAAAAGTGTACAAGGATAATTCATCGTTTTTTAGGCTTAAAGTAAGTTTTTTGTAGACCATGTCTTGATCCAGTCATGTATGAGGATGCTACTTTAGACTAGAATTCTATTCAGCAACTTCTTTAGTCCGTTGGGGAGTTAGCAAACCATGATTCACTCAAACCACTTACTATATTTCCAAAATACATAAAGACAAGAGAATTACCAGACTGCAGGCAAGTGTAAGCTTCTGAAATCTGCAGTAAGTGCAGTTATTAAGGTCAAGCTCATTTGAAGAATGCTACCCGAAAAAAAATGTTCAGGAAAATAAAGCGCTCAACAATATACCGCATTTATACGGATTGTTTATGGCAAAAATGATAGATCCAG
>JAOTQH010000001.1:2357375-2369151 GCA_025631255.1 Cornus kousa | reverse complement strand
AGACAGATGACAAACCAGTAAGAAAACGGACAACATTAAAGTCCTCACGTTGTTGTTGCATACTACGAACATCAGCAGTAATGGGCTAATACATATTCAGCTCCTCACAGACTCCCATAACTTTGGAATAATACTCTTCTATACTGTGATTACCTTGTTCAAGACTGAAGTACTGCTTACAGAGCTCAAAAACACGTGTAATATTACCTGTCCCAAAATACAATTGCTGCAATCTGTCCCATATCTCCTTGGCAGTGTCCAAATAAAGTAAGGTTGAACTGATTTGGGGTTCAATACTGTTTAACATCATAGAGATGATCTGAGCATCTTCCTTTTCCCATGTATCAAAAGAAGCATCAGTGGCCTTGGGTTTATCTTTAATCAGATGAGTACCAAGACCTCTACTTTGAGAAAAATTGCAACAGATTTGGCCCACAGTATGTAATTCTTCCCATTGAGTTTAACTGAAGTCATGGGAGAAGGAAGATTGGATGTGGAAGATAGTAAATCTAAACTAGATGCCATGGGGAACTAGCAAAAACAGAGAAGAGGGAAAATAAAAATATGCAGAATCTGTATTCGGGTCGGATCTGGGCAAACGGGTCGGATCTGGTCAAACGGGCCGAATCTGGTCAAACGGATCGGATATGAATCGCGATGATGGAACCTCTGCAACTTGCGACAGCCAAGGAAGCCCTTGGCCAACAAAAAACGAAAGGCTTCAGATCTGAGAATGACGGACAAGAAGCCCAACGACAGCTTCGACACCTCCGGCGGCTCTGAACAGAACGACAGCCAAACCCTTCGATCTCGATTTCGATTTGTAGACGCAATCACAACTACAATCTTAAGTTCCCTTTGGTTCGTATTGCTCTGATACCATGTTCTAAATCATGGTGTAGAGAGAGAGAGAGAGAGAGAGAGAGCAAAACATATACTATATTTCAACCTTCTAACCTAATAAGCCTGTGTAGGCTTATATATAAGGGTACAAGTTTTGCATAATAACACAAGGGTCCTATCAACTAAATATAATTACATAATGACCCAACATATATATATAAAACTTCTAACAGCCGTGTCCACACTATCCGTGTCCATGCTTCTTAGTTTTACGCAATTAATATCACTATGACCAATTCAACGCCCCTTAAGATCTAATTAACCATGGGTACTCTGACCTATTAGAACCATGGGTAACGATCCTCAGATTTTACATAGTAGATATAAAAAGTAATCAGGTCCTATTCTTAAATTAAAGGTACTTATCCTGATCCCATAATAAAAATGCATTATGCAATCAGATATGCATCGATTAATAAACCCAAAATGAAAGTCAAAGTCATTATGGTGTAATGTTAAATTAGTGCTTAGATGTAAAGAGTCAATAATTGTATAATTGGCTGAAACAACACAACCAAGAAGTAAAGAGAATAAATCATATAGCTGACTGAAACAACATAACCAACAAAGAAAGTAGCACATAAATAATTTCATGCTCGCCCTCTTAATCTGTCAGCAAAAGAGATGGATTACCTTTCTATGACATTGTCAACATCTGCTTTGCTCTTGGGACCATTTACAAGAACTCTAGTAAGGCTTAGTATTTCCCGGTAATCACCCATTTTGAGTGCTTCATCAGAAGCCCGGTATGGTAGGTTCTCTACAGGTGAAGAAAATGAATGAGGAGTACAAACCAGTGATCGTGGAACATCTGATTCTATCTTAGCCTCTGCATAAAGTCTTATACAAATAATAGCCATTGCATAGGCAACGCCTCCAAAGCCTGTGTGTGACACAAAAAGATAAGACCCTGCAAAGCTGTAGATTAAAGTTAATTTAGTTTTATATCATCATTACTAGATTGAAAGCAAACTTACAAAAAGGAAAAGGTACAATATAGAATATAGATCTAAAAGAACTCTCTGTATCCACAAGCCCCGTTTATTTTTTTATTGCTCAATTGCTAATGATGCCACATCATATCCTAAAAGCCAGACTTCACTCAACTTCCATAAACATTTTGACTAACGGATGAAAAATAAGCTTTATTATTATTTTTTTTTGGGGAAGATTAAGCAAACTCACACAATAATACATACTTAACTTTTAAACTGAAGTAAAATGCTGTAGCATGAAAAGGCCTAATTCGAAGACTTGGCATTTACAAGTGTGTACTTGATGTAATTTTCAGATAAAATCCTATGAATTGATAACCCCATACGATAAATTTATGCTCTACGGTGGGTCGATACATGGTGAAATGTTGTGTAAATACTATGACATTGGCAGCTACAGCAACAGCAGCAGCACAAACACTGCTCAATTTAAAAGGCATATAAAATGAAAGCTAGGTATAGATATACTCACTCATCTTGACAGTACTGAATCGCATCAACATCAGAACCTAAGGCTTCTCTCTCTCTAGTTAGTGGTATCCTTCTATAGTCTATATTGTATCCATCATCTTTCAGAGCAGCATATACTTCAGCAGGTGTCTTCACATCATCTACAAATATGTTCTCCCAATATCCTATAACACTGGACTGATTTGATGCAGGGCTGTATTCTTCGCGATGTAAAAGCATTCGACCACCAGATTGTCTGACCTCAGATATTATATCTTCTTTTAGTCGTGCTTCCATGTGTTCCACCTGCATCATGGTAAAAAAGAAGGAATTTAAATAAAGACTTAATAAAGACTTGGTTTTAAGTCTGTTCTTGGTACAAATGTCTGTTGGAATAATGACATACCACTGGACCAGTGATTCCTACATGCTTGAGTGTATCAACGGGTTTATTAAGTTCTCTAAGCACAAAAGGCGTGCCATTAATGTAAACAACAGCTTCTTCTCTCAGATCAGTCAAAACTACTTTCTGCTCAAAACTTCCTTCTGCAGTGGGCTTGGCAACTAAATAGACTAACATCTCTTTTGCACCAGTAATTGTTGGAGTTGCCATGCTATACACAGGGTATCCATCCACCTAAAAGAAATCAAAGCTTTAGGTCAGAAATTTCAGCATCAGTTCAAGCTTATAGTACAAATTCATCTCCAGAAAAACAAATAATGACAGTGTTCATTCAAGAAACTGCCAAAGATAAACACAAGGATGTGGACATAATCACTTAACAAAAATATCTATCAGCATTAAAGAAAATCACACTGCATAAGGGTGGTGGACATAATCACTTACGGATCGTTTGGTAGGAAGAAAGGAAGAGGGGAAGATGGGAAGGAACAAACAAACTTCCTTCGTTTGGTAGAGAGGAGACAAGGAGGGAAGAGAAGAGAGAATGGATGAGTCATCCTTTTCGTTTTTCAAATTTTCAACCCTCCAAATATGGACGGAAGAGAGGAAGGAAGAAAAGCAAGATTGCTATGGAAATTTTAGATTACAATACGACCCTTCATAATTATTTGATAAATCCAATATTAGCAATCTCTCTCCTCCATTCTTGATGTAATCCAGTAATGAAATGGCCAGCGATGAAGCTAGCAATATCTTGGTTTTTAACAATAGACTTATTTTCCTTACCATTTTTGTTTTTCTTTTTCCTATCCTTGAGTTTCCTATGTTTACTGGGATATATAGTGTTATACAATACATTCTTCCAATAGCATCTCAGTGTCTCTATTTCGTTGATAACAATAGAATCTAGAATGACCTACTTTGTTACAATAAGAACAATAGAGTTTCATAGGCTGAAAACATTTAGAAGGTTGACCTACAATGTTATTTCTAGTTTGAATGACCGGAGCTTGATTAGCTTTAGGAGTAGCAATGGTCACAGATTACCTTTAGCTTTGTTGAAGGACTTAAATATTTAAGTCACACCCTCTCTAACAGCTTAAGCTTTTAGAGTGGATGGTGATTAACATGGTATCAGTAAGGTCCTATGTTCAAACTTCAGCATCACCCTGATAATTAACATTAAAACAAGAGTTGGACCAAAAGAAGGCCACACGTGATAATTAACATTTAAACATGTTCCAGTCTTTTCTTCTATATAAGCAATAATCTATTTTTGTTATATTAGTGCACTCTTTAATGTAATTAAATGTTATTTTCTTTCCTTAAAAAGTTTACTTTCTATAGCTAAATCATCTGTCTTTGTGAATTCCAAGAGTTTCCCCAGCTCAATTTCTTTTCCCAAAACCATATCCCCATGAACTCACGTGTATCATGTTTGCTCACCTCCTACATGACCACTGAAGTCGCCTCCCATTGATATGCTTTCATTACATGGTATAGTTTATATCATTTTATCAAACGATTCCTAAAACATCTGTTTTGTGCTTTCAAATTTCATCTGATTGTCATTTTGGTGCATAATCACTTATTACAATATCTAATACAATTTTGATAGTGATTATTCTATCTCGTTTTCTTCTAACTTCTACAACTTTGTCCCTTATATACTGGTCTACTCCTATACCTACTCCATTTCTATGATTATCTTTGCCACCCGAACAAAAGAGTTTGTTTCTTCTTCTAATGTCTCTCGAATTTTCCCCCTTTACATTTAGTTTCTTGCAGATACCCTATGTTAATCTTTCTTCTTAATAGTATGTGAACAAGTTCATTACACTTACCTATTAATATTCCTATATGCTATTCTGTCTGACACCAACCCACCTCTTTTCTTATCCGACCTTTAGTACTGATAGTAAGAGTCAAAAGAATCTAAAATTTATGATTTATTCGTGAAATGGTTATATTATTCTCCTTTTTATTTGATAAATAATCTGGTGATAGTTTGAAATATTAGTTACGGTTATCAAAAAACAAAACCAAAAACACCTATCAATTCAAAGGTATGTCCTAGTGTTAAAATTTGAATGTGCAAATATAAAATGTAAATCAAGAATAAGTGGAAGATGGAAAACACATAGATTTACACGGTTCGGCACTAAGGAAAAGATAAGAAAATATGGAAAGTGTACAATAGTCAAAGGAGGCATCGTGATTGGTGGAGGATTTTGCTCCACAATTATATAGAAATATTTATATATTTCAATACTCTCCCTCAGGTTGGAGCATGAATATCATGAATGCACAATTATATAGAAATATTTATATATTTCAACACTCCCCCTCCGTTATGATATGAAATTTTAATAGATATGACATCATGGCAGAACTAGTTGGACTCTACATACAGTAAAATGTCTACTTAAAGTACTGACTTCCAGATAAATATTATATTCCTCCAATTGAACATGAGAAAGGGTACCATGGACAAACGCAAGGACATAATGTATGTTAGAATTGATAGATTAAGCGAAACAATAGAATATTGTAGCATGTGGTTTAACTGAAATTATGGCACTGATCAGATAGAATGGTGAGACAAGATTCATATAGCCAACCTTAAATAGTTGGGACTAGGCTTTATTGAGATGAGTTAAGTAGGAGAATAACACTCTGAATCATGATATGCGCTCAACGCCTCAACCAATCACTGGAATCCTCCTATTCTTCCAATCATCATCATAGAACAACTTCAAGTGCAAGACAATATGCCCCTAACAAAACACACACACACACACACACACACACACATTATATGCTGTTTTCTTTGCTTAGGTGTTATTCCATGCTCATGCGTTAAGGGATGTGTACAGTTCAAGGGATAAAGGACTTGATTGTAAGGGGTGTTAGTGGTAGGAAAGCCAACTCCCATTATATAGCCCATGACAATGGACTAAAGTATTACATAAAATATGATAAGAGAATTTTGAAAAGCATAATTAAATTACGCTAATTATAAACATTATTTTATCAAGTGAAACTTGTTAAAAGCTTTGGTGTGCATTATGAATACAACAGTTGCAGCCTACTATTAGGTGGAAATCAATTAAAATAAAGTATCCAAAAGAACAAGGTAGAGACAGAGTTCCATAATGTCTGACCAGCCCAACTCTCGGCTACTTTATGAATTCTTAATGAATTTCTTGGGGGGATACATAATGGGAATGAAACGCATTTCTGATGAGCATATCAATCAACACCACCCGGTTAAGGAGATTTGAGAACCCCATACTCAATTTAGCAATATAAAGTTTTGTCCTGGAGCAATAAAAATAAATTTGGGATAATTGTTAAGGTGATCAGGGAACACTTGTTTTACGTGGACTGGAGGCAATATAATATATAATTAGATGTCATTATCTGGTCTCCATCCTTCTTATCTACGTTATATAAAAATTCAGGTTCCCCTTCTTTGCTTTAACAGTGTGCATCTCTGCATACCTTGTAAACATGTGGTGCACCATGAATTTGTATGTTGCTGGAAGTTCTTTGACCAGGAAAGAAATACATCTTAACTATAGAGCCTTTCCCCAGAACAGAACCATTACGAGCCTTCACAATGGCCTCCATTACAGCATCTCCATGTTGAGTTTCATGTGGTGCTCTCAATTCCTCCTGAAATCCAAAAGGCATAACAGACAAGTCATCAGAATGAAAAAAACCTGCAACCATAAGAAACCAAATATTTTAAGACTTACAGGGATTGTAAAGAACCGCCCAGGCCTTAGTCTTATGCTCCATTTCATTGCTTGGACCTCAGGTCTCTGATGCAACCAACTCTTAAATGTCATCCTGGATTCACCTTGTATACAGAACCCATCGAATGCTTCACTTCCAAGATATGCTGCAAATGCAATTAAACGGAAATAGCGTTCCAAGTACTCAGCACCTCGATTCAATGCCACTCTCCGGACCCTTGGCTCAACATGTTGCTGATTGAATACCTTCCTGTATTGCAGAACAGCTTGGCGTATGTTCTGCAGGGCTGAACATCTATCAATAACAGCATCTAAGGCCTCCCGGCATTCCATCCCATTGTCAAACAATCGTGTTATCTTCCACAACAACAGGATGTCATTAATACCAAATTCACGGCCTGTTTCTTTTCCAAGTCTATCTTTAGCAATAACTGAGGCAGATGAGGCACCATGACCACCAGATTCTTCACCACTTGATGTACCACCATCCACCTCTTCATGGGACGTATCATCAACTAAGATTCTAATAGGTCTCCCATAATCAATTCGAAGTTTCAGAAGACAAGCAATGACAGTACCAGTGGTTGTCCTTCCTCTACCCATCTGTGTGAACTGGAATTTAGTAAGGAGGGGAGGGGGGGAAGAAAGAAAAAAGAACAATAGACTCTTTCGCAAGGACTTATAGTAGCTCGTGAACATATTCATGCACAAGTACAAAAATACAGCTTATGACAACTAACGTGTTTTACCTGGCAATTGAAAACTAATGCAGTGTCTTTGGAAGCTGATGCAATATTCATAGCTAACGTATCAAAATCAGAACTTTTGGGAGCTTTACCATCGGTGATAGGTACTCGAGCATACTTGATGGGAAAACCATCAGAGTCTAAGCATCTGAAAACCTCCAGTGGGGTCTGAATTAAATCAGAGCTCACATGTTCCCAAGCATCAAATATTTGCCCATCATCAGTTTCATGAATAACCATAATAGCACCACCATATCGTTCAGCTTCCCGCAGAATATCTTCTTTTAATCGAGCTTCCATTCTCTCTACCCTTTCGCGATCAATACCCTGAATGTAGATATCCTGGTATTTTAGTTTCACCAAGTATGACCCATGTGAACATATAAAATAGATATTGAACAAATCTGTCTTCTAGTATCATGCACAAAACGTTCAGTTTAGTTGGTTCATATTCTTTGTTTTAAACGAGCAATTTATAATAAATTTACAGCATTTTGAGGGCGGAAAATGCCTACTATCAACATAGACAAACTTTTAGGGAAAAAACTTGTGATGAATAGTTGTTGCAAAGAAACTGGTAAGTGGTAACCAACACATTCTGTAATCTTATTAATAAAAACAATATTTATAGAGTCAGGCAACTAGTTGGGTCATATAATATTGAAATGTGCATGAGTTGGCACATAAGGTGTATAATAATAAAGTTAAAGTCAAATCTAAATACACTTGTCCACACCCCATTTACGAAAATGATACAGATCTCAAGAAAATGGAAGTTTACCGTGTATTCTAGCATGTTCTTGTATGGTCTTTCAACCTCACGAAGCACAAATGGTTTTCCATTTATGTAGATCACAGGTTCTTCTCTCATATTGTGCCAAAAAACTGGTCGCCCACCTTTAGAACTACCTACTCTATGAATGACAGATCGAATTCCATCAATTGTTGGATTTGCAACACCATAAACTGGAAATCCAGGAATTTCTCTAAAATTAGGGGCACCCTCCACTCTCTCTGGTAGACCAGAATTTTGACAGCCGGGACACTGATCACTTTTAAGAACAGTTTGACTTCCAAGGACCTCCCCGTTTCTCGAGGCAGCAACTATGCCCATCTCAGAAGGGCGATCATCAGCAGATTCAGGAATCTTCATCAGATGCGGCTTCGAGCTCGCATAACCAAGTGCACCCATTGGGTCTCTCCTTAACAACCTATAAAGAGCACAAACTATTGAAATATACTTTTACATGCGCACTCTAATAGCTTAAGCTTTAAAGTAGTTTAACATAGTATCACAGTCTAGTTGCCTCAAAGAATATAAGTTTGGTCACACAGAAACTGGTACCACCACCATCCAAGCTAAAAAGAGTCACTTACTTTTACCTAATAGAGTAAAATATTGAAACTGCGGTTTTAGACATCAAACAATACAAAAATAGAACCTTTACCTGCGAATTATGCTATACAGTTCTGGCCTCGCTCTCATCCAGTCAGCAAAACTGCTTTGACCAGGGGATCTCGGATGGAGTGCTGCTCTCTCTGTATGGAGATACACTGCGAAGCATATAAGGAAATAATATCTTTCCAAGTACTCCACAAAAAAGGAAAGAGACGCTTCCCTCTTCATCTCATCCGGTTGCCGCGAAATACTATTGCGATAAGTAGCAATAGCTTCACGTAAGTTCTGTAACTCAGTAATAAAACAAACACATTAAAAGTGACGGAAATTCCAAGACGTATGAAGATGTAAAACCTCAAGACCGCAAGGCAGTAAAATTTTTTCTCTCAGAAAGCAATCAAGGCAAAAAATTGAGTAGAAGTAGTTTCACGCCATACAAACTTTCATGAGGATCTTAAAAGAAATACCTGAAAGGATCAGGGCAGAGAGAGCTATACCTGCATAGAGGCACATTTATCAATGACTTTATCCACTTGTCTTTTGCCTTCAACACCACCCTAATTCATAGTAAGATCAATATAATTCAAAAACATTCTAGTTGCAAAAATTGAAGGAAATTAAGGAACTTAAGTAAAGCTACTTTAGAGTACCTCTAAAACACGAATCAAGCTTCTAATGACTGCATATTCTCCTCTACGAATTGCATCCTCTGAGTTCAGAAAATTGTCAGTGACACTGAAACCAGAGTCAGAAACCTTCCCGATTGAATTGGTCCTTGGAATACCTATTTTATGCATCAATCACAATGGAATACGTTCAACATTAAAAGTTAAGAGGTGGTTCGTCTGGACAAAATATTAGGAAGCCACTAAAGTTCATAAGACAAACTTTTATCTAGCAGGGGGATTGGGGATCTCTTATAGCAGTGAGGCCAATTTTTTCTTCAGAAAAATCAATATGGACAAACTAACATTCAATAATGCTTTGGGATTTTATGTTTCATATCACAATAGAGTATCATCTCCATGTTGTGGGAAGAAATTATGGAATTAAAATAAAGTATCATCTCCATGCTTTGGAATTTATGGTTTGTGAATGTCAAACAAACTGATTCTGCTAGCTGGAGAGATGTCATCTCTATCAGAGATCACTTATTACCTCATTCGGCCTATAAGCTTAATAATGGGGCTTCTTTTAGCCTTTTCTATGACCCTTGGTTTGGTTGTGTTTCACTCCAACAGAGGCTTGGCTTGAGGAGGCTCATTGCAGGTTTTTAGCATGATGACAAAGTTAATATACTAAGGCAGAGTAGTGAGTGGAACCTCCCCCCTTCATGGCCAGCTGAGATCTCTACTTGGGTAACTGAAAACAGTAATCCAGCAGAAGATGATGAAGTTACTTGGAAGGATGGCAAGTTTAGTTTCAAAGTGGCTTGGAATTTCTGTAGACAGCAAAATGTTCAGATTCCATGGTACTCTTTGGTTTGGAATGGCAGCGGCCTAGGGTATCTGTTTTTTCAGTCCTTGTGTTGCAGCAAGCAAAAAAATCCTTGGTTAATCTCCAGAGACAAGGCCTAACTCTTACATCTATATGTCATAACTGCTATAATGGAGTTGACTCAAATGATCATCTGTTCTGGTCTTGTGGTTTTGCCAAGCAGGTGTGGTTATGGTTTGTTGATATATGCAAATGGGATATTATGGAGTTTTCATCTTTTGCAGCTGTCACTAACTGGTTCATACATAACTGTCATCAGGCCTCTCTGAGAAGCTAGGTTTCAAGATGCTTTTACACTACTATTATTTGGAGCTTATGGAATCATAGAAATAAAGTATTTCACGAGGGTTCTGCACTGCAAGAGCAGCATGTCTTGAGGGGATATCTTTTTTAGGCATTGCATTACTAGACTTGCAAACCTTGTTCTGATTGTATGTGTTCTCTTTCATTCCACTAGTCCAGGGTATGCCCTTGGCTAGGGTCTTTTCCTTTCTTCTTTGGTTCTGCCTTTTCTTAATAATCCTTTAGGGATCATGTTATCATTTGCACCTTACTGTCTATTTGTATTAATAAAAATTTCCAACCATTCAGGGAAAAAATATTCTGGAATTAAAATCAAGAAAGGAGAACAAAGGGGATGCTAGAAATAATATAAAGGGCTCAGGTTGTAAATTTATGTAGTGCCATCACATTCGATTCCCTATTACATACCTTAGGCAACCTAGCAGACCAAATTTTGATGTTAATAGGTGGTGACCCATACTCTTTAGGCCCTACATCATTAATTTGCATTGAAAATATCATCCTTCCTATAGCATCTTCAATCCTAGTCATTTCATATCATTCTCCCATGAGGATGTTGTAGGAAAAAATGGGGCACAACAAAAAGTAGGGCTGCAACTTGGACAGGCTAACCCCGAGCCCAACCCGAAAATTTTCGGGCTTGGGTTGTGTAAATAGAAATTCGTTTCGGGCTTGGGCTTGGGCTGAAAAGAAGGAACCCTATTTCACTTTGGGCCGGGCTTGGGTTAATTTGTCAGGCAATCCGAAGCCCAAGCCAAGCCCATCTCAAATTATAAAACCCTATGAACCCGAACAATGAACTAGAAATATATGTGTGTGTGTGTGTATATATATATATTTATGTTGGTTGCATGTGATTGGTTATTTAGTGGGTTCACTAGGTTGTAACATATATTACTTCCAAATTTACTATAGTTGCACTCCAAACCTCCAATTTGGCATTAACTCCACTAGTATCACTAACTAAAGCAATATCATCCGCAAATAATAAACACCATGGAATCTCATCTTGAATGTGTTTTGTTAGCTCATTCATAACAAAGGCAAAAAGGTATAGGCTTAATGTTGCCCCTTGATGTAAGCCTACAGTAATTGAAAATTAATTTGTTTCCCTACAAGTGTTCTAACTATAGTCATAACCATCATCCGTGTCCTTTATTTTGTCAATGTATCCCTTTGTGACTCCTTTCTTTTCTAAAACCCTCCATATTAGATCACTACGTACCCTATCATAGGCTTTTCTCCAAAGCAATAAAAATCATAAGGAAATCTCTCTTCTTCTCTCTATATCTTTCCATTAGTCTCCTTAACAAGTAAAT
>JAOTQH010000001.1:2325182-2338689 GCA_025631255.1 Cornus kousa | reverse complement strand
CATATAGAGAGCATTTAATAAAGACAAATTCCAATAATTAATGTCACACAGAGAATCCCAACAATCATAGGTTCAAGCCTGAATGGAGTTGGATTGAGTACTTAGGTGAGGTAAAATGAGTGTTATGTGTGCAAATCGTTTTTAAACTATAGGTGAAGTGTTTTGGAAAAAAAAATCAAAGTGGTTTTAAAAACATTATTCTTCACAATCATTTGTCTAAATCTTAAAACCGATTGTAAATTTATTATAATCAAGATTGCTCCCAACCGGTTGAGTAAAACCAAGAATGAGTTGTAGTTAAATTTTGTCTGGATTGAAAAAAAAAAAAAAAAAAAAAAAAAAAAAAAAAAAAAAAAAAAAAACATCAGTAGTCCAAGTTAGTCAAGCTTAAATAGTAGCTGATTTGGTTTCCAATTGCTTTCCAAATTTTAGAAATCTTCTGATATTTTTTGAAGACTTTTTTAATAAAAATGAGGTCTCTCTGAGTCATCATAAAAAGGATAAAGGACAGAAAATACTACAATAATATATTTATAGTTCATATCACACTTTCCTTGTGCAAAAAACACTCTTAAACTATTAATTTGTACAAATAAATCTTACTCGAAAGATTTAAAATAGACTTTATTCAAATTACCTTGTGGTGACAATTTATACATTATATTAAAAAAAAAGTCATTTTAAGAAATGACGAAATAGGACAAATGTTAAAATAACAATTTTAACATGAGTCCCTGGGATTTGGTGTTGCCCAAAATAGAAAGCTCTACGCTTTCGTGCATGGAAGTCCGATGAACCAATCACCGGAAACAGTGGCCATGGTTGCTGGCCATTGGTCAGGCTAAGTCACCGTTGTCAGATTATAGTCTGGTAGTGACCCTTCTTTCTCTCTTCCTTTTGCTTCATTTTTATTCGTTTTCAAAAAATTCTTCGTCCCCTATCTCACCTCAAACCTCCATTGTCATTGATGCTCAAAATAGCTACAAAAATGCTTACAATCTATATGAATTGAAAGGATTCCAAAGAAATTAAATGAATTTTTGTATATATCAAGATGTAAAACAACCGTATCCTTTCCACAATAAGATTACAATGCTACCGAACACACTGGCAATCCAAATAAGGCAAAGAAAGATGCTACCGATTACAATTCTACCAAACACACCGGCAATCCAAATAAGGCAAAAAAACGATGCTACCAAACACACCGACAGCCTAATAAGACAAAGAATGATGCTACCGAATACACTGGCAACCTAACAAGGCACAAACAACACCGAGAGACCCTTAGCATATATCAAATGCTAAGGGGATATCCCAAAAAAAGGGGTCTTAACCTGGGAAGAGAGCCTTCCAATATTAGAGCGATCTATCTAAGAGATGAAAAAGATCCAAAACAAAGCCAGAAAAAAGGCCATGCAATATTCTCTTGGGCCAAAAGTGAGAGCTCCAACAAAATCAAACGATGAAAGAGAAATCTTAAAGATGAAAGAGAAATCCGAAAAATGATGCCTTGAGATGGCATGGTAGCTGAACCTAGCTTGGACCGCTGCCGCTGGAGATGGTCATCTCCGGTGTTAGCTCTGATACCAAATTGAATTTTATGATAGGTGGCTTTGATACCAAAAAGTAACTTGGTAGTAACTTGATAAAATTAGTGTACTCAATTTGAGAGCCTAAGTATCATTGTATACAAGAAGAAAATTATAAATATGGAACAAGAATAAAAATCAAATTCCTAAACAAAAGCCTAAACATTAGCCTATAATGAAGACCCAATAAATCTACCACAATCATCCAGTCAACTTTAGATATGATTTCCTACAAGCCTTATAACTATCCTATAATTCTTCCTTTTAATTCATTTGTTAGTTTTTCATTGCACAAGACTGTTTCCTAGACAAATGATTTTAGAGGCTCACAGACTTTTCAATGCTAAGGAGCTAAGGCTGTCTAAGGGATGAAACACAGAACAAATTCTAACCAAGGAAAGATGGCGACAAGGCGGATTATGAAGATGAAAATCTAGCTGGTCTAGCTAGAGAAACAGAATAGTCTTTGGTGTGGAAACAAAATGGAATTAATGCAAGGCACAAAACAGAGTTTGCAAGAACACGACATATAAGAGTTGAAGGGATAGAGAAAATGCAACACATCGATTTACAAGGTTCGGCACCATCCTACGTCCTTGCCTCCAGGAGAGCCTCCCGAGGATTCCCAAATCTCACTCTCTCTTATCATTACCAGGTAGAGAAGAAACCTTTACTTGGTCCTTTACGCAGGCTCAAGACCAACCATCTCTTTTACCAGGCTTAGGGGAAACCTTTTTCTTGCTGAGGAGTAACACTCACACTTCGAGACACTAACCTTCAATACAAAGGTGTCCCTTCTTGGATAGATATACAATGAAATTCCTCTCTACAACTTTCTCTCAAAAGAAAGATATACAACCAACTCACTCGTCTCTAGAGTAATGGATGAAGCAAGTATTCTATCTCAACTTCTAGAGATGATTTCTAAAGACTTCTGACATTCAATGAAGATTGAAGTCTTGTTTTCCTTCTCTTCTCTCTGAGGTTTTCCAAAATATTTGAATGAAGTATGAAAAGATTTTTCAATTTGAGTTCTGAATTGATTTCTACAATAATGCTGATATCTCAAATGAGTGAGGAAACTTTCTTTTATAGTCTCAGTGAATAATATAGCCGTTAGACAACTTTGAGACTGTTTGGAAACAAGTGTAAATGGAGCATATTTTCTTTCAGATTTGTAAGCCTGTTTCATGTTGAGCAGACGTCTTGCTGGATTTTTCTGAGAGCGTTTTTGTACTCTAGCTGTAAGCCAACTCAGCAAAGGAGAACGTTTATCTGACAGTGCTACCAGGCGTTCATGGCCCGTACATTGTACTATGATCTTATCCTTTAAGCTTGGCCATATCACTGATAAGGACGGCTTGTACAAACAAGCAGAGTGTCTATATTCACTTTATATTGAATTAAAGCATTCTGGCTCCATAAAGTGAAATACCAAGTGACCCTTATATGACTACATTGCCCTTGTTCTGAATTTAGATTATAGTGTGAGAGATGAGTCATTTTCTGACCACGAAAACTGTTTGTCTTTTAGCCTAGGTCCGGTTATTATATCCTGTAGTTGAACTTAGAATCATCTTGCAACATAGCCAATACTTTACATTGATTCTAACACTCACCGACCCCATATTCCTCATGGTCTTGAAGTTGGTCTTCAATAAATGTAGTTCCTTCAGTTCTTAGTGCACCATCCATGGATCAACTTAATCACTTAACATTAATAACTTGTTATCCTCAAAACCACCAAATTTCATTTGGCTTGAAACCATGGGGCTAACAAAGGCACCACTAGCTTTTCTCCATTTTCTCTAGCTGCTCCAATTCTACTATTTACATAGTTAAATTCTATAAAAGAGTGCTTGTAGGGCTAGTGAAGAGAAGAGAGTGAGATTGGAGAATGAAATCTGATGGGTAAATAGAGTTTCCTACACCATCTCTTTTATTTATATCAAGACCAAAATTATAGTAATGCCCTTAATATTAAAAAAACATTACAAAAAAACCCTAACAAGACAATAAGACCATCTTACATACGTCATCATCAATCTCCCCATCCTTTTGTATCATTGATCCTAAATATCGACAATTACTACTATGAGAAAGCCCTCATTTTGTAATACTTTATTTGATTTACATTTCATATATTCTGTTTTAGTTTAATTGAATTATATGATAGGTGGCTCTGATACCAAAAAGTAATTTGGTAAAATTGGCGTACTCAATTTGAGAGCCTGACTATCATTATATACAAGAGGAAGATTACAAATATGGAAAGAGAATAAAAAGCAAATCCCTAAACAAAAGCCTAAACATTAACCTATAATGAAGACCCAATAAATCTGCCACAATCATTGAGTCAAATAAATCTGCCACAATCATTGAGTCAACTTATAGATATGATTTCCAATATTCCCCCTCTAGCTGTAGGGAAGATATCAACCAAGCTCAGCTTGACTATATTAAGACGTGAAACAACCGTGTCCTTTCCACAATAAGATTGCAATGCTACCGAACACACCGGCAGCCCAAATAAGGCAATAAATACTGTTGGAGATATGGAAATGGCGAACACCATGCTACCGAACACACGTTAGCTCAACAAAGCAAAGAATGATGCTACCAAATACACCGGCAGCCTAACAAGGCAAAGAATGATGCTACTGAACACACCGGCAGCCTAAACAAGACATAAACAACACCAAGAGTCCCTTGGCACATGTCAAATGCTAAGGGGATACCCCCAAAAAAGGGGTCTTAACCTGGGAGGAAAGCCTCCCTACACCGGAGCGATCCATCCAAGAGATGAAAAAGATCAGAAACAAAGCTGGAAATACTGGAACAATGCCAGGAAAAAGGCCATGCAATATTCTTTTGGGCTAAAACAGAGAGCTCCAACAAAATCAAACGACGAAAGAGAAATATGAAAAATGACGCCTTGAGATGGCGTGGTGGCTGAACCTTGGACTGCCGCCGGAAATGAGGCTTATGCCGCCATCTCCGGCGGTGGCTCTAATACCAAAAAGTAATTTGGTAAAATTGGCATACTCAATTTGAGAGCCTGACTATCATTATATACAAGAGGAAAATTACAAGTATGGAAAGAGAATAAAAATCAAATCCCTAAACAAAAGCCTAAACATTAACCTATAATGAAGATCGAATAAATCTGCCACAATCATCGAGTCAACTTATAGATATGATTTCCAACAAGTCTTACTAGTTTTTAACCGTTTTGCCTCTTATGTGTCTCTCCATATTTCTAATTTTGTCCCTGATGCTTCCCTAGATTTATCCAATAGCATTTGTCATCAACAAACAACATACGTCTAGGGATATATTCTTGTATATTTTTAATTATTTTATCTAATACTATTGTAAAATGGGTAACTGGGTATGGTGTTAACACTAATTTTTATTTATTTATTTTTTGCTATAGTGTGGGAGCAATTGTCACTCATGTGAAACAACTGTTATATCATACCACAAGCCATGCTTATATCAAACAACTTATAGGTTCTTTTCCATCAAAAGATATTTTTTAAAATTAAATACTAGAATAATCCATTCGTGCTAGTGTGTTTTCGAGTTAGTCTTCTATATGGGGTGGTAAATAATAAACTCCAATCCCCATAGTATGCATGCCAATCTGTATTATAGGTTATTGCCCAATATATTTTTTGTGCTTTAGATTTGTTGGAGCAAGTTTTTTCAATTAACAACGATTGGAGAATTGAATCGTTTGTTGAAGACATTCTACCTTATGGGTCTTTTTGCATAGGCGAAATCTTTTTTGGACTTTTTGAACCAATGTAACTTGGATTTAGGACATGTACAGAAGTACTGACCAAAATGTCACCAAATCAGCTACATTCTAAGCATCCCTTGAAACTCAAATGTATGGTTGTCACAGCATGGTGTCAGTAAGGTCGAGATGCTTGATAGTAATCTCTTTGAAGTCAGTGAGGTTCCACTGCATCTCATCTAATCCTCTGTTCTGGATGAGCCAGAAAATTGTTCTAACTGTGATGAGCAAAAGCAAAGTTGTCACTCAGTGGATCTCCGTTTGAGGGGCTCAAAATGTGGAGTGCTTGTCTGACTTGATCTCTACCCTCTGCCAGAGGTTAAACATGTGTTCCTTTACTTTCCCAGTTGAGATGTTCACATAGGGCCTCATTTTCTCATTTGTGTGCCAAATGCCCCTTCAACTGTGTATGCCACCCCTATGTTTTCTCTCAAAAACATACAACTTTTATGCATTCCTCCATCAACACGCACACCAAATTTCTAACCAACGTTTTTATACAATTTTCAATTTCTTCAACAAATCACAAATTTTAAATCAAAATTTGTAGTAAATTGTAAGTTGATTAAATAATGATAATTGCTTTGTTAATAGATTAACATTATTAATTTGCTATTGTTATAAGTAATAAATAATAAACTAATACACTAGACTAATTTATATCTAATTGTAAATTACTAAATTATATGACTAGTGATTATAATTATTTTAATGGAGTAATAGTAGATTAATAATATAATAAATTAAAAATTTATTCATTTGTACTTCACATAATTAGTACTGAAATGTGCTATATCTAAATGTAATCCATGATCCATCAGTATAATAATTAATTATTATTGTAAAATCCAAACATTAATAAGACAAATATTTAAGGAAATAAAATTTTAAAAAATTGAAAAATTTAAAAGTAGTGAAAATAACATGTTTGTATCAATGTAAATCACAATTACATGTTGTTGAATATCTTTATTATTATTATTTTTATTAGCTGCTTTTAGCCTTTTATTAGGCGTTTTATGTAAGACACCCATTATCATGGGATCACATAGATAAGGTCCTCATAATCATGGGATCACTTAGATTTTGGCATCTTTCCTGTTTTTCTTTGATTTGGTTTCCTTTTTTTGTACTCTATCCTTGTATATAAATATAGCTCTTGGCTCTCAGTTTGAGGAAGCCAAAACCCAAAACTTCTTCTTTTCATGTTTTGTATCAATGTAAATCACTTCCTCTTCAAAGAAAAAATAATAATAATAAAGATTAAAAAAATAAAAATGGGAAAAATACTTGTGAGATTGCAAACTTTGGAGCATGACAATGAGCAAGGCTTGTCAAACACTATTTAAATGTTAGATCCAACTGAAAAAACAGAAGATATTAAAAATGAATTGAATATTTGAAGTACTGGAAGGCTTTGATACAAGATTTAGGCTCAAACCTTGTGAATCTTGAGCTTTAAAGTGTAGATTTAGCTTTAAACAGTGTTTGGAGTCTCAGAATCTCGGCTGGAAGAGAGAATCCAAATGAGTAACCAAGGGTGCTGACACTCTATTAGCTTCATAACTCCGTTACAGCTCCATAACAGCCAAGTTCCTTGTAAAACAGCATGTCTGTTTGTCTTGAACTTTTGCTAACTGAGTCTTTTCGAACTCAGTCGAGTCATGGTGTACCGGCCAAGTCCTGAGATCATGATTGATTGTAATGAGCAAAAAGTACATTAGCGAGACTGTTGAGATATGAAAAGTCCAAATGGTAGCTCTACAAATGCAACGGTGGACAGGAACAGTTGCTGAATTTTTATTTGAGAACATTATGTAGTTGAATCAATAAAATTTAAGAATTATAAAAAGGAAAAAATTTCCTTTTAGTCTGAAATTCGTGATGCCAACATAAATATACATATACATGTCTGTGTGCGTGTGCAATCATGAGGCCATGTTCTTGTGCATGTGTAAGTTGTGTGTATTGCAATGATCTTATTTTATTAATTTTAGAGTCGGCATTGATGCTATTAAAGGTTTTCAGTTCCATACAATGCATTTGCATATCAAATATTTTATTTTAATAAATAATTAATTTAATTGACGATCTACAAACTAGAAGCATGAGCACAGCATGTATGCATGGGACTTTTTCCTTGAACCTTTGTCTCAATGTTTATGCATCACATGCGTCTTGTGTAATGTCTCTGCCATCGAACCTGTGAAAATGCTGAGCCTTGGAAAAATGAGGTGGAAGTAATTTTATTTAGGAGTTACAAAGATTATGGCTTCAATACTATAATTAGGGTTTACAGTAAATTTTCCTTAGCTTCATCAAGTAGAAGTTCCTATGCTGGTTGACACTAGTGATTCTTGTTCCTAAGTCCATATTTCCTTTTAAATGTTTTTCTCCCTCTTTTCTTTGCTTTTTATTTAGGTGATGTCCTCTTTTATATTTCGATCCTTCACTTCATATTGGCGTTGATTAAATATATTGAAAACTGGAAGTTTTAGGAAGGTCCAAGAGGCTGATTTGGTGATATCCATAGTTCAGATAGTTTTCCTAAAAGAATGTTCCACATCTCATTTGATGAAATTCAATGGGTGAACTCTACTCTTGTGAAAAGTCTTAAAACATGTTAATTTTGTATTACCTTTTTTAAGGAATGGGATTCCCATGCAATTTTAGCATATGTTATTATTAATTAGATAAATAATGTAAAGACAAAAAGACAAAAACAAAATAAATACTCGACTACATCTAAAATGCAAATTAATTGATTTAATTCATGGTAAAGTGGATAAAATAAGTAAAAATTATTTTTTGTATGCATACAAAAATAAAATCTTATTATTTTTTGACTTAACCTTTTGTAACTTGAAAAAAAAAATAAAAAAAAATCTTATATTGTTGTACTCATGCCCCATTTTCATATTATCTTTTTTTATCTGTTAGAACTCAGTCAAGTCATGGTGTACTGGCCAAGTCCTGAGATCATGATTGATTATAACGAGCAAAATGTAAATTAGCGAGGCTGTTGGGATATGAAAAGTCCAAATTGTTGCTCTACAAATGCAATGGTGGACAGACACAGTTGCTGAATTTTTATATGAGAACATTATGTAGTTGAATCAATAAAATTTAAGAAAAATAAAAATAAAAAGTTTCCTTTTAGTCTGAAATTCGTGATGCCAACATAAATATACATATACATGTATGTGTGCGTATGCAATCATGAGGCCATGTTCTTGTGCACATGTAAGTTGGCATTGATGCTATTAAAGGTTATCATTTCCATACAATGCATTTACATATCAAATATTTTATTCTAATAAATAATTAATTTAATTGACGATATACAAACTAGAAGCATTAGCACAGCATGTATGCATGGGAATTTTTCCTTGAACGGTTGAACCTTTGTCTCATTGTGTAGCATCACATGCATCTTGTGTAATGTCTCTGCCATTGACCTGTGAAAATGCTGGGCCTTGGAAAAATGAGGTCAAGTCGTTTAATTTAGGAGTTACAAAGAATATGGCTTCAATACTAGAATTAGGGTTTACAGTAAATTTTCCTTAGCTTCATCAAGTAGAAGTTCCTATGCTGTTTGACACTACTGATTCTTGTTCCTAAGTCCATATTTCCTTTTAAATGTTTTTCTCCCTCTTTTCTTTGCTTTTTAATTAGGTGATGTCCTCTTTTATCTTTTGATCCTTCACTTCATATTGGCCTCGATTAAATATATTGAAAACTGTAAGTTTTAGGACAGTCCAAGATACTGATTTGGTGAGGAATCTATAGTTCATATAGTTTTCCTAAAAGATTGTTCCACATCTCATTTGATGAAATTCAATGGGTGAACTCCTTTAGTCTTGTGAAAAGTCTTAAAACATGAAAGTTCATCAAATGTTGTGAATAAGTTTATAATAGTATACCTACCAAAAAAATATATATAAATTTTTTTTAATAGTATATATATTGTGAATCTTGTCTGGATTTCAAAAATCTTGCCAGAGCTCTCTCTCTCTCTCTCTTCCCTTCATCATTTCCAGGATAATTCGTGAGTTCTTTTTTATGTTTACAATTTTCAATTTGGCAGATTTTTGGTTCCATTCTTGGAGTTTCTGCTGGATTTGTGGTGGGTAAAGAAGGACCTATGGTACACACGGGTGCCTGTATAGCCTCTTTACTTGGGCAAGGTGGTTCTCGCAAGTATCATTTGACCTGGACATGGCTAAAATACTTCAAAAATGATAGGGACCGGCGAGACTTGATCACTTGTGGTGCTGCTGCTGGTGTAGCTGCTGCTTTCCGGGCACCAGTGGGTGGTGTCCTCTTTGCACTCGAAGAAGCAGCTTCATGGTACCTTTAATCTCTCCCTCTCTCGCATACAGCTTTCCCTGTTTTTCATGGTGTTTCTGGAAGCGTGGTAAATTTGGATGCATAGATAGGCATCTAATTCCTTCTGATTTGCAAAATTTATTGCGCTACGAGGTAAATCATGCCTTCCCATGGTGACAGCAGTGCAGTTGTTTACATTTAATTATTTAAAAGAACATAGGAAATTTCCAATAGCAAACATGAGCAAATTTCAGTTAAAAGTAATTGAGTGAGCTGGTAACCAACTTGATCAGATTGGTACAGTATTTGTTCTATTATAATTTGGTTTCCTGTTATTAAATTTAAAATATGAAGAGAAATGACAATATTGTTGAATCACTATCTATTTTGTAGACCTTATGTTGTAATTTAATTTATTTTATTTTTTTCTTACTTATCAAAAAAAAAAAAAAAAGTTGTTAATTTTTTTTTTAATTAAAAAATTAAGTCTTTCAAAAATATGATAAATATGAGTACAGAAAATGAATTTTGTCTACCAAAAATCCTGTGCTAATTTGCAACTAAAGTAACAAACAGGTAACAAAAATAACAATATGAAATTTCTAATAGGAGAAATGTAATTGTCAAATAAACATATAGATAAAACAATTTAAGATAAACTAAATAGCTAGCAGTATAAGTAGAATTGAATGAGATAGATAAATAAACGAATCAAATAAAATAAATTAGAGAAAAGAACAGGTTGAAGCGCACATGTGCATGTGACCCAAAGTGCTTAAACATGGGTCACTCAATCAAGCTCAATACAACAAATGGTTTATATAGCCTTGAAACTTCCCATAAAAAATTAATGTGGGCTAAAGGTTTCTGTAAACATTTTATATTTGAACATCTTATTCGTGAGGCACTGTATTTATTAAGCGAGGAATGTTGCTTTTCGTACCTTTCCATGTTGAAGCTTAGGATCTTTCCTGATATTAGTCAATATATGTATTCCAAGCTTAGCAGCTAACTTCTTTTATTTTGTATTATTTTATGTTTTTCCTTGGCCGTTGTCCAGGTGGAGGAGTGCTCTTCTTTGGAGAACCTTTTTCACAACGGCTGTTGTTGCTATAGTTTTAAGAGCTTTTATAGAATATTGTTGGACGGGAAAATGTGGGTTATTTGGACAAGGAGGTCTGATTATGTATGATGTTAGTTCAGCAGAGGTATCATATAGTATCCCGGATATACTAGCAGTACTACTCCTTGGAGTTATTGGAGGTATTTTTGGAAGCCTGTATAATTATCTTGTGGACAAGGTCCTTCGCACTTATAGTATCATAAACGAGTATGTCCTCATTCTTTATTACAATTATTAACATTTTTAAATTGGCAAACATCAAAACACTGCACTGATAAAACATTTACTAATATGCCTGCACCATGCATTTATGCTCAATCGTCATCACTCATCATCACTGGCGTGTTTATCACTTTGTTTTTGAATAAAGCACAAACTATATGGGCAGGCATGGAATTAATTGAAGCCAGCTGCCCCCACTCAATTTTTTTGATATATATTAATTTTATTCTAAAGTTGCCCCTCTCAAAATTCTTTTTTACTATTATTATTATTTTGTTGTTGTTGTTTTTTTTTTTTTTTTTTTTTTTTTTTTTTTGTGACTAGGTAAGAGTGTACTCACACACACCCACTTTCACCCTTTCCAAACTGGAACACTCAAAACCTTTTTTTTTTTTGAGAGGTGGAGAAGATACCTGATTCCTATCAAGTCAATTTTTGGTGATAAAATTGAGCTCTTTCTCCCTCTCTCTCTCCACCTTCTCGCCCAACTTGAAGAAGTTCTCTCCCATCGGCCTCTATATTTGACTCATTCTGTCATGAAGGGCGGGAGTAATAAAATCCTCCTTTAATCGATTTCTTAACTTTAAACTGATTCACAAGAAACCTAATCCTTTTCTTTTTTTGAAGTAATCTTGTCCTTTTCTACAACTAATACAAAAAATAAAAAATAGTCAAGAAAATGAGTAGATTTTTGCTAATTCCAATAGGTTGGCAGTTTTGTAAATTGGTTGTTCAAAAGCGTGATAAATTGATTGTCCAAATTCATCCCCACCAGTGTAAATTCTTGTCTATGTCACTGTATATGTGCCTCTGAATGGTAGTGGCATTGATCACTTCCTTTATCCAATCACAGAGTGATGAAGGCATCTATGATGATGATGATTTTCAAATACGTCAAATCTGCTAAATGTACATTGTTCTCTGATATGAGATTCTACTAAACCACTGGTTTTCTTGTTGCTACAGAAGAGGTGCTGTTTACAAGATTTTACTTGTTGTCACCGTTGCCTTCGTGACATCATGTTGTGCCTTTGGCCTGCCATGGTTTGCAAAGTGCATCGCTTGCCCTAGTAATTTGACGGTAACCTGCCCCTCTGTTGATGGATCTGGCAACTTTAAAAGCTTCCAATGCGAATCAGGCTATTACAATGACCTTGCCTCCCTCTTCCTTAATACTAATGATGATGCTATACGCAACTTATTCAGTACCAGCACCGAGAATGAATTTCGTATTTCCACTCTTATCATCTTCTTTTTTTCTGTCTACTGTCTTGGTGTTATCACTTATGGAATTGCTATCCCCTCTGGGCTCTTCATCCCAGTTATATTAGCTGGAGCTTCCTATGGTCGTCTTGTTGGGAGGCTCTTTGTATCAATCTCTAAACTTGACATGGGTCTCTTTGCCCTCCTAGGAGCTGCCTCCTTTCTTGGTGGCACCATGAGAATGACAGTTTCCCTTTGTGTTATACTTCTTGAGCTCACCAATGACCTATTATTGCTTCCCCTTGTGATGCTGGTTCTTCTTATCTCGAAAACCGTGGCTGATAGTTTCAATAAAGGTGTCTATGATCAAATAGTTAAATTGAAGGGATTGCCCTATTTGGAGGCCCATGCAGAACCTTACATGAAGCATTTGTTTGCACGTGATGTTGTTACTGGTCCATTGATGACCTTTTCCGGTGTTGAAAAGGTGGAAACCATAATACATGCCTTGAGGACTACAGGGCATAATGGATTCCCTGTTATTGACGAGCCACCTTTCTCAGATGCACCAGAATTGTGTGGGCTTGTTTTGAGGTCTCACTTGCTTGTTTTGCTCAACAAAAAGAACTTCTCAAGGGATAGGGTGCTTACTGGGGAAGAAAACTTGAAGAGGTTTTTCGCATTTGATTTTGCTAAAGCTGGATCAGGAAAGGGGCTCAAAGTGGAGGATCTGGATATTGATGAAGACGAGATGGAGATGTATGTTGATCTCCATCCTGTTACTAATGCATCACCATACACAGTGGTTGAGACAATGTCACTGGCCAAAGCCGCAATTCTATTTCGCCAACTCGGTCTCAGGCATATGTGCGTCGTACCAAAGACTCAAGGGGTATGATCCTCTCTCTCCCTATGTCTATCTGTCTTTCTATATCACACATATATGGATGCATGAGTTCTGGGGGGTTCACATACATATATTGTGGAATCAGGTTCCCTTCTATTGGATTGGGTAAGTGAAAAAGGTCTCCTTTGGTTCTAGTCAGCTAGGTGGTTATACATTGACATGCAATTTAATCAATTGACAGCATATTCTTTTTTTACTTTGGTTTTGCTTCTGGTCTGACTTCTTTTCTTTCTTTTTTTTTTTTTTTTTTTCCTAGTTAGGACTCACACACACTACCTCCACTGAGGTTTGAACCCCTGACCTCCCTTTGGGAAGTAGGAGTCTTATAC
>JAOTQH010000001.1:2278677-2293991 GCA_025631255.1 Cornus kousa | reverse complement strand
ATGTAACAGATTGAACCACGTGCTGAATTCAGATACATTAAATTTGGGCTAATGGTATGTGTGAGGAATTTATTAGAGTACTTAGTTATATTCAATTAAGAAGTTTGCTTCCCTTCTTATTGATTATTATCCAACCTCGTGAGCAATATTTATCAGTCTGTTGCATCGTGATGTCATCCCCCGTCATTCAAGTTTGCGCCGTCATAGTTTCCATCCTTGACCTTCCAAAAGACTTCTGATTTAGATTTTCCACAATATGGCACACCAAATATATATATAATTTCTATCCCCATATATTTTTAATGCTGGTGAGACAGCAAATAGCACCTTAGTATCTTCAGCAAATTTAAGGACGAAGAAAATATCTAATTTATAAATGCTCCAAGCTATATAAGGCTTTACTGAAGGTTTTAAGGACATCTACCATATTTGAACAATCCCAGACATCAGCTCTTAAAAAAAGGAACCCAGTCATCGGCAAGAAAAATCTGAGACATCAGTTTTTTAATGTCATGAGACACACACAGATATGAAATAAGTTACGAATATCTAAGAGGCACGACTTTTTTTCACATTGCTTTTATTAATTCTCCTTAAAAGGATCTCTTGTTTGATTTAAGACTAGCGCCATGAAGATCTGCTTGAATAGTCTTGTTGCTCCCAATTCGAGCTCGTTCCATTCCTTAAACTTGTTTTGAATTATTTTACAATTTTATATGCTGGAAGATACTTATCTATCCTTAAACATAGGCATCCTGACCTTTTGTAATTGTTTCAGCTAATTGATTAGAAGTTCTCCAAATCGACATGAACATGGACATTTAAACATATTTTTAGGGGAACACTGCCAAAACATCAACTATACTGCTTCACCCGGCCCGGGTTGGTGTATCACATCCTGATCCTCCTTTCCCTGCCCCCATCGAGAAATAGAAGGTGAAGCCATAGCAGAGGCTATGTTTGATAGCCGACATCCTTTTGACCTCGCAGATCAGTCACTAGATAGATGAAGAAGACCAACATTTCCGGGGTGTGTTCATAGTGAAAAATGAGAAAATTAGTGTGCTTCCAGTGAGACATTATGGGTCAAAGATCCAACCTTTGGCTTAAAATAGCATTACTTTAATTGGTGCACACCATAATTTGCAGGACCAATAACTAATACATGGTCCAGTTGTCTTATTAAATTTTAATGCAATGGACTATCTCCTTCAGTATATATACACATATATGCATATACACACAATTGGGATGCAGAACTTACATTTATCAACACAAAACATACACACAATTTTTATACAGAACTTACATATCGCAGAACTAGTATCTAAAGCAACAATTATAGATAAAGCATGATATTTATTTTTATACAGAACTTATATATCACACAACTAGTATCCAAAGTGGCTTTGAAATTTTTCTTGAACACTAGGGAGGATATAAAAGAAAATCAGGCACAAATAGGGGGGAAAGCAACAAGAAGCAGACCCGAAAACATGTCCCAACACAAAAATCATTCAAAGATCAAGTATTCATCATCATCAACATCTATCAAGTATACAAATTCACAAAGCATAAAGCGAAGAATACAAATTCCAACACTTACCTAGCACTTCAATTCTGATATTCTTTTATGAAATAATCTTCCTTTACAACCCTTCTGTCATTTCAGCTCACGAACCTCTGTTATGCTGTTTTCATTTTCTGAAGATGATGTAAAGACATCTACGGAGAGCTACAGGGTACTTTATAATAAAGGAAGTTTCCCAGAAAATATCTAGGTGCACTCATTGACTTGGGGTCAACCCAAAATAGTAAACTTCATTTTGGTAATTTCTTAGTGTTTCCCTTTTTGCAAAATAAATAAAAACACATCTTAACTTCCGAAAATAAATAAATAAATAAATAAAAACACTAATAATTTATCTTTTGATCTACAAAAGTCCAATAAAACTCATATAGGTTAATCATTAAAAAAAATCAATTAATTTTTTGTACAACTCTAATAAAAGTGTTTAATAAAATATTTTTATCAATTATGAATAAGATCAACTTTCATGTTAGATGTTTATTTATATATTTGTGGCATCAACAGTAACAAAACTAATTATATCAGACAAGGAACAAGAAGAGAAGGTTCGGAAGTGTGAATTTGTCCAAGAATTGATGCTATCTGCTTTTCTAGATGACAAATTATGAGTTTGAGGAATATATATGTAGTATGCTAGTATATAATTTAGTGCTGCAAGTATAGCTTTAAGAGGGGAAATGAGGATGCATTTTCCAGTAATAGGTCGAAATAATTTATCTATGTCCTTGCTGCATGTAGAACTTGTTTGTATAATGAGATGGAAGAGCTTAAACAATTTGGTTTGCTCTTTACTTTTTCCAGAACAGAGCATATGCGCTTTTTCAGTTATTATTATTATTATTATTTAAGATTTGAAAAAATTAATTTGCACATTTATGTCGGCACAACAGGGATCCTGTGAATGGGCAAGAATCTTTATACCAAGAAAGAGAAATTATTGCTATTTTATGAAATTCTTAGCTTGAGAATTCTCTCTTTTTCGTAGGGAGATACCAGGTAGGAGCTAACATTATTGTTTACCACCAAAAAAAAAAAAAAAATCTATTTTAAGGGGAAGCAAATTACCGACTCATGAGATGTGAAACCATTGTTTGTGGATTTTAATTTTTTACCTTCTAGTACATACAAGGGCATTGAGTCCAGCTTCTGAAATGTTCTTACACCTGTTCTATAATCCTCATTCCATTGATCCATATTAATAATTTACACTGAAAGAAATCATTGAAGGAACAACAATGAAATCAAGACCTATAAAAGTTGTAATTGGTACCAACAGGCAGTGAACATGATAAGACTTGAAACTCCCATGATATCTACACCCATTAAAAGCAGAACAAACTATATACTAGGAGAGCTGTCGCCACAAAAACATCTACCACACTAAAACATATGGATAGCAGACATAAAATCCACTTTTTTGTCATTATATAATGGCTTAATCCATAATTACATCAACGATGTTTTATGGCCATAAAAACATTGGATAAACACTTTTCTGTCCAAACCGCAACATAACAACCATTAGCATGGTAATTATCATCAGGTTATGTATGCATTATTCACGTCCATGCATTTACATCCAGACTAGATCACAAACACATCATCGTTACAAAAGTGCCAATTAACAATTACCACAATGTCACCATTGTATCTTCTCACAAACACTGCATTAGCAATGACATTTTAATCAGACTTTAGTGCATATTCAAAAATATATTTATGGAAGAAAATGCTGAACAAATCATGCTGCATATCCAACCCAGCAATCTACAAGGTCATCCTAGCTTGAACTCACGGGGTGCTAGTCTCTGCCTTGTATTTTTTGGAGAAGAAAGCTATGCTTAACGGAAGTTATTTCATATCATCTCCAGAGTTGGCCGTGGGACACAAAGAACCTGTAATCTGGGTGATTAACTTGCAAAAACCGGAGCAAATTATCAGCACCTCGCAATAGAGAAGTGACTTTTTGACCTTCATAAACCCCATTTGGATTCCAAACAGAAACTTTGAACTTATAGGAAGCAAGTCCAAAGATGGGTAATGACAGTTTGGAGGACACGCCGGCATTGTGAAGCTCCCTAACAGTTGAATTGTGAACATGTGGCCAATCAGTGCTTGTACCTGTGGGAGCATTAGAACCATGTGATGATTTACATAAAAAGGCATGGGAATGTAAACAAATCATAGTTGCACGTGCATGCTTAGAGAAAGAGAGAGAGAGAGAAAGAGAGACATACTTCTAAACGGCGTTGAAAGAGAATGAAATGTTAAAAAGCAGGCATCCAGATTCTGTAGAGTTGGACCTGTGGGTATCCTATATATCGGATACCTTTATCAAGAGTGTAAATAACTTCAGTATTATAATTACATCTCTACAAATGCAGCATGGTAAATAGTAATATATAAAAAAAAATAAAAAAAATAAAAAAAAAGTTAGGAACATCTTGTGATCAGATGAGATAAAATAAAAGCATACCAAGCCACAGAGATCCAACTTGCAGGCGTAAGGTCACAGCTTTTATATGTTCTGAGTTCTGGAAATTTAGATGAAAGGACTGCTATCTGTGGATACAGGTGATATATTTATGTTATAAAATGATGGGGAAGCAATGCAAACTAACACAAACTAATGCTCCTAGGAAAACAAGGGCTTGCCTTATCCGCCAGAGGTTCACGACTATATGGTGGATCCTGTTCCAAGTATTCAAAAACAAGTAGACCAGGAGGATTGCTAATCTGGTCTTCATCAACTGACGAACACATGGAGGGATTGTTCCTTACTGAGAGTCTGTTAAAGCTTTGGGTAGTTGCACTTATATGGTTCTGCTGGGTCCAAGCTCCCTGAACATCATTTACTCTTCTTTCAGCTCCACATTCATAACTGCCATCACTACTTGTCTCCCTTGATGACTCAGCATCACTGTCCTCACCAGGCCGCCTATCACAAGAAGGATCAAGAAAACATCAACTTAATGAGTTTATATGGTAATAATAAACTTAAGGAGGGTTATGGAAAACAAGCAGGCCACAATCTGAGACGAACCAATCCGTAATAATTTTCCTTTATCATTCTGTCAAATAGGAAATAGTACTTGCAAAGGCATCTTGACATCTTGTGCTAACAAAACACAATTTCATCAAGAAAAAGGCAATCAAAGGTATGATTTTTAGTTGTACCTCACACTTGTTTTTACAAGTCTATACAACTTTGGAAAAGAAAGAAGAATTTTATTATGGCTACCATAACAAGTTTCTAATAGGTCTGTGAGCTTTAATTTTCAAAAGGTATAAAAAACATTACCTTCTGCTAACAGCTATAGCCAAAGATCGAACTACACTCAGAAGCCACGGCACCAAGAAACACAAGAAAAGATAAATAAACTCAACAGGCTGTTTATAATTCTACAAATTCCTTTTCATATGAAGTAGAGGAATTAATGAAGTTAGAAAACTTTCACGAAGAGTGTAACTACACTAAAATTAAAATAATAAAAATGCAATAAGAATTCCCTAATCTTTCCTACATGATGATTGTTCGTTGGGGGATTGGTTCACAAATTCTGTTAACCATTCAAAATAGCATAATGGACCCAAAAAAGGAATTAATGTATGAACTTGATAAACATGATCGCAGAGCCCCACAAAATTAGGTACAACTAAAAATTTATCTGAGTGAACCTCGTAACTTGACTTGAAACATAAAGACTTGATATATACCATATTGTTATGGCTAGAAACACAAGTTAACCAACAAAATAAAACATTTTAAACGATTTAGATTGCTTACATCATCCAAAAGGTTTTAACTTCAATATTATGGCTTTCCATACTATCCCCACTGCAATTCTGATCCCCACCCCTCTCCCTAGTGTTCCCATTAATTAGGGATGGCACTGGCAAGACCAGACCGAAACTATGCGTAGTTATCACACTCACTAAGCTTTGCCCTTGACTGAGCATGAGCTCAAAGTAATTGTCTAATATCATTGTGGAACTTGGGTAGACTGACATGAACCAAACCTAACCCAAGCAATCAATCTAAACCGGTAGACTGACATGAACCAAACCTAACCCAAGCAATCAATCTAAACCTAACCAGACCATTCCTATAAGGTTATTCCATGAGTGGTAGTTAAACTTGTGATGCATGACAGGATCATGATTTGTGGGATTCATTTGCTTACTTTAGTAAATGAATTCTTAGAAGGAATTACAAAAAACAAAGATTATAGATTATGAAAATTTAAGAAAACTTTCTTTACTGCTAAAATTATAATTTTTGAGAGTACTTTACAGTTTTGAGGCTGAAGAATCCTTGAATTGCTATCAACAAACCCAATCCGGTTTTTACCTGAACTTTCTTTCAGCCGTAGCTTAAGGATTTGAATGCGGATTTGGGGAGCTAAGGTTGATGGTAAAATTGAATGGGCTAGTGTTGAATTCATATATCTGAGATAAGCATGGGCTAACCACCCACCCCTTCCGAATTGCATCCCCAATCCCATACTTAGCCCAATCAGCCTAAGCCTGAAATCTTGCAGAGGCAACTGATATATATATCAAATTTAAAGAGTTAAACTCTGTATAATTTATGTTAAAACAAATAACATTAAGTAAAATGAAAACCATTGCCAATGGGCCAACCTGAACGGGGACTTATAGGCCAGAGTTTCAATCAAGCTTTAACACTAAATTGATCGTCAGTAAAAATCTTAGCTGGTCTAGACTCTTTAGGCCTAGTTTGTTACCAAAACTTGCTTAGAGGACATATCAAAGCACTAAGGCAGCACAAACATCCAACCTCTACCAGCTCCTACCATCAGTGTGGATTATATCAAAATTCCCCATTGGTACTATTAATATTGCAGATAACTAAACTATCTTGGTTGGTTTTTGCTATTAATTTTATCAACTATAGTCATTATTAACATCTAATAGATATATTCACCATATAAAGTCATTTCTCTTATTATCTTCATTTCTTTAGCAATAGCCATCTCTTGACATATCTGTACTTTACCACTTCACTACAGTGACTACACTAACTTTGACTGACAAAAAAAAAAAATCATAATAGAATATTTTCCAGAATAAAATTTAACTCCTTCAGAATGTTACTTAACTGGATATTGATTAAGCCTCTCTGAATGAATCTAAGCTCAAATGCATATTTAACTGGTCCCGGAGCAAATAATGGCTTTGGCCACGTCCAAAAATGAAACAAGCACTAGAAGCACATTTGGATTGATCCAATATTTGATGAGCCCAGTCTCGATAATTCACTTCCATAAAACCTTTATGAACAATAATCCCCCACCATAACTAGCAAGGCTTTGTTGACTTGAGTGCACTGGCACACTTTGAAGACAAAGGCAGCTGCACGAAACAGGCCTGTCTACACTCAGAAGTAGTCATCTCACAACAAAACTAAAGCTCCTATAAGAAACCTCATCTGGCATCATATAAGGTTGAATCTCCAGGATGCTCTATTGATCTCTCCATGACCTAAGCTTCTCCTTCAGCTGTCCTCCAGGTATGTGTATAACCCTCCCCAAGCCAAGACATAATCACATCCCGCCATTTTATTTAGTGACCTTGTTTTACAAATTTCACCAACAGCAGTTACATACTCATCTGAGGATACAGGTGAGGCTGCATATAAATCAGGCAGGGCCAAACTAGAGACTGTTTAGGCTCAGCTTGTTCATTTGTTGGCTCAATACGAACTTGACTCGAGCTTAGAAAACTGGACTTGGTCACAATTCCGGTGTTTTCACGATCCTGATTGTTTGTCTCATTAGCTCGTCAAACATATTATTTTAAATTTTAACATTACCTATTGAGAAATTATTATATTTTATACTTGCATCATTGTCTTTTACTCCGTACTTTCTTTTTCTGATAAATGCATAGAAACCTTCGGGCATATTTTCATGAGCCAACACTACTGAGCAAGCCATTGTATATAACTGACATAACAACAAACATAACCTACCAAAGTCTAGTCAATTAATCTCAATTCAGTATGCCACTTGACCAAATATAATGATTATATCATTTTGGGCACTCGATTTAAAACCAACCAATTGAAACAAATTACATAATGATATGAAGAATCACAACACACACATGCATATATATATATATATATATATATATATATATATATATAGAGAGAGAGAGAGAGAGAGAGTGTGTGTCAAAATACAAATATATAACCAACCTTATCCTCATGGAGGGCTTTGATGGATCTATATACAGCTGAATGCCTGACACGTAAGGCACGTAGTATTGCACAACGGAGTCACTCCCATTCAACACAAGAGGAACTCCAGCTCCATAAGCGCTCCACTCTTTAAAAGAGTCCCATAGATCCCCAAGGATGAAGTAAGGATGAAATTCGTCTTCATGAGTTCTCCATCCCCTCATATTAGTCTACATATCCCAAATGCTACCAAATCAAATTCACACACACATATATATATATGTATGAAAATAGAACAAAATAAAAAATTCATAGTAAAAAAAGCCTTAAATTTCAATAAACAATTTATGATTGCTGAGAAATGTGGAATATAGGAGTAAATCAAAGTTTTAAATCTCAAGAGTTCACAATATTGAGATTCAAGGAAAGGAAACCCCGGCTCATGCAAGCTTAATATGACAAATTGAATCAGTTTAGTTGAGTAGCTTTAATCAGTTTAGCTTAATGCTCAAAATTCAATATTTTTTTTTCTTTCCCCAATCTGTCAGCAATCAAACATACAGTCAATAATAATAATAATAATAATAATAATAATAAAACACACACACACACACACACACACACACACACACAACAAATCAAAAAATCACCTTTCCAGGGGTGGGGAGTTTTCACTAGTGGAGACCCCAGAATACAAACCCATCTGCACAACTCAACTAATACAACTACTTGGCTCAGTTTTAAATTTCTTCCCATTTGAAAATGAAATTTAAAGATATAACATGATATTCAGGATTTGATTTCATTTTCTTTTCCCAAGTACACATAGCCAACAAAAACCTAAAAACATTTCCCTAAATAAGCCAGTTAATTGAGGAGAAAATGTAGTGAGATGAATTAAACAAAACCCTCCACTCAACTGAACCTAATTCTGCGAGTCAATTCAGTTCCCCTTTTTTACCATTAAAATTGAGAACTAAAACATAAAAAGTCCATCTTTTTACTCTTATCGGAATTTCTCAGCAGCCAATTGACAAGGCAAAAAGAAAGCGAAGAAAAAGAAACCCTAATTTTAAATTTACTTTGCAATACCTTGGAAACATACTGCGCTTGAACCATCGGAGTAGTGTGCTCCAAAAATCGATCGAAATTAGTCAAATTGCTTGTCCTTGGCGACGAAAATGAAGAAGAAACCGACGGAGTTGTCGCCGTCGACGATGCGCAATCGTCCGACTCAATTCTCTTCTCGGACTCCAGAGAAGACTTGGACTTTGGCTTCGATGACTTCTGCAACTGCGACTGCGACTGTTGTTGGCGTTGTTGGTTTAGCCTCCGCGCCGGCGCGATGTAGAACCGGTCCTCTCCGCCGCCGCGATTACGAGGCCCTCCGGAAGCAGACATTGCAGAGACGGCGAAGAATTCGAAGGGTATGTTGGGTTATCTATATGTGCGTGTGTAAATATATGTATATATGTATATATGTATCTATGTATGTAAAGGTTGAAATTGATTCAAGATTGGTTTTTTCTGAAGGTTTATGTGCAATTGAAGTGTTGTTGCTGTGTTTGAGGTGGAAGTGTGATGAGAGAGAAAGTGTGTGAAAGAGGTGTGGGTTGTTTTCTAGAGCGAGACGAAGCGAAGAAGAGTCGAGAAAGGGGAAGTAAACCTGATGTGATGACAGAAAAGAGGGCTCACAATTAGTGTCATGTACCCTATTCCAGACAATTCGCACTCCACGCGGTATACAGGTTTCAATTACCAGATTTGCCCTCTATATATCAAAATGACTAGTAAATGCAATTAGGAGTGCCAACTTGACCTTAATTAAGACGGATAAAACTTGCCAACCCACTGAGCAGGTGATTCCTAATCACCATTGATGTGGTCAATTACAATTACACACGTAGGTGCGGTTTGATTATTTAATTCAGCGTTTAATTTTGAATGAATTAAGTGCATTTGATAATGTTATTTGAATATCACCAAAAACAATAAGCACTATTTAAAATGAGATAAAATTTTAAGTGACATGGACATCACTTATCACTCAATATTTAATAATAAAAATTTTAAAAATATAAAAAAAAAAAAGTCTTTTTTTAAGTACCGAACATTTTTAATACTCAAAATTCAACCCTTTAAATTTTAAGTGATAAATAAGGGACTCTTTAAATTTTAAGTGATAAATAAGGAAATAAGAGAGGATAACATGAATTTATATTAAAACAAGTTAATGTCCTTAGTTATTACTTTTTTGATTTTGTAATTATATATAATTTGTGTATTTGTGATTAAATTACATCAATGATATCAACTTATTAGTGAATACTCCATCTATCCCAAAATATTTGTTCATCTTTTTTATTTTAGAATGTCCCAAAAAAACATATGGTATTCCATTTTGTCTTTCAGTTAGGATATATTTGAAACTTCATTCTTATCAAAATAATAAAATACTATTAAAACTCTACTACCATACAAAGTTGAATTTTCTATATAGGACATGTATTTTGGAACAGAGGGAATATTTATTAATGAATAGGCAACACCAATGAATAGGTAAGTATTGTCTAATTAAGATTATATTAAGGGCTCTGATTTCAACCTACAAAATACTAAACAAGACTCAACCTTGTTTTTGTTTGATAAGAAAAATGTATTAATTGGTAACAAAACTTGATTGATATGTTTATTTATTTTTATATATTAATTGGTAACAAAACTTGATTGATATGTTTATTTATTTTTATATAAATTGTAAATGACTAAATCACGATGTTGCATTTCTCAGAAGGAATGATTCTAAGAATATTTGAACCCTTAACGATCTCCAATACATGAGAGAACAACCCTACTTTATACTATTCATTTTGAAGTTCTGATCTTAATATATTTTGATAAACTTATAACAATATCCTTTAATTTTAATTTTTTAATTTAATTTTCTTTATATTTTTATTTAGTCTTTGACCCCTCAATTGGCGCAAGTTGCACCCCTAAGTGCAAGATAGTCAGTGACTTTGCTAATGTTTATTTAGGGCTGAACTAAGCACTTATAATGCATGATATCATCATGATCCAAATGCATATCATATCCTCATAACTATTCTCAGTATTGAAGTCCACGTGGGTATGGACATTTTTTTTGGTGGTTGAAACTTATCTAGCGCAATCTTATCTTTTTCGAACTTGGTATCATGAATAAGACATTAGGCTCATATAGAGTTAAATGAATACAAATATGATCCCATAATAATGTAATTATATAATTCTTATTATAGATATATTTTAAGTAGGAAAAAAAATTATTAACAAATTTTATGAAAGTGACATTTGCATCCAAGATGTTTTATAGATTTTTAGAATTGAAAACTTCAAGAGATGTCGGATTAGGTCATTAAAAAGCTTACTTAGTCTTTTGAGCATTTTCTAACTCAAAATTAATAGTAGTGAAATGAAACACGAAGAAGATAGCTAAGAACATTGATAAATGATTGGTTGAAGTTGCTGTATTGGATATTCTGATTGAATCAAGCATATTCAGTATGGATGTTGAATTCATTGCAATTTACGCAATTGACCCTTTACCAAGGAGTATAAAAAAATGTCAAATGAACAAAGATTGCCGGAGAAACACTGGCATTTACATATTAAAAATGATTATAATCAAAATTCAAAATCAAGATCTTTTCATGTTTTATACAAATATTATTATAGAATTCGAATTTGTTTAGCGTCTAAGTTAGGAGATGACTATTGGCTGCATAATTTTTATTTTTATTTTAAGAATGATCTGAATAACAATCCTTAATATATGCCAATCGAAAATTTCAGAGTGTTAATTCTTTAAGTAAAATATGTATAATATCATTCCAGCACAATTTTAAAATTTTCTTCACATTCTTTCCTCTCCATTTCTTCTCTGGATTTCCTTGGCAACCAAACACAGGATAAGAGGTTTGATCCCAAATGAATCTCTAGTTCCAAAAGAAGCTAATACAACTCACTAGTCGGTGGTCAATATTGATGTCTCAAAAAGTCTTTATTTTATGTGGATGTGATGATTTTAAAATTCATATTTTTTATATGTATTTCATCAGCTTACTATTTTGTTTCAAGGGCTCCATCTTCGGATATAAAACCATTATAAATATTTTACTCATTGTCAACAACCATCTTGGGCTGCTATCACTGCCTCTAATTCTAGATGGGCTGACTGAATTTGATTTACCTCGTAGGGTATCAAATGCCATAGTCTTTAACCTGGCCAGGCATATTTAGTCACTGTGTTTCTTGAATTAATCAGTCAAAAAGTGTCATGTCATAATTATTACTGTATTGGCTTTGCACACTTTCGTCTATCGCCATGTGTGATGTATGGATTATTTCATTTTGAGTGTGTTAGTACCTTCTGCACATTCTGTACTAACGATTTTTTAAATACATTTACACAATTAAAATATATTCATACATGTAAGTGTCAACAACCACGTCCCAGAAGCAATATAAACAATGTAATATGTCATATGCGACCTAGAACTTGTTTCACTCCATTTGTCTTATTCCTAAATCTTTGTTAAGAACAATGACATCCTAATTGGCATGGTTTTGTTATTTACTTGTGCATATATTCCGCTGAAATAGTTTTAGACAAAACCGAAGATGAGCGAGCACACCAATTTGGAACCAAGTGGACACTTTCTGTACAAAAAGGAAATCCTGAACCTCACTCTATATAAACCACCTCTAGCTCTCACATTTCCCTCACAACAAAACATCTCTCGGAGCAAAACATTCATTCTCATTATTCCTTGGCTCATTTTCAAACTCTCAAGTCATCATGGGTGTCATCAGTTATGATATTGAGATCACCTCCTCAATCCCTCCCGCCAAGATGTTCAAGGCCTTTGTTCTTGATGCTGACAACCTCATCCCCAAGATCTTGCCTCAGGCTATCAAGAGTGTCGAAGTCATTGAAGGAGATGGAGGGCCGGGAAGTGTCAAGGTTATCACTTTTGGAGAAGGTAAGTTTCTATCCTCTCGTCACTATTATTATTACATGGTTCGGGATCATAGCTAAATAAAATTGACACATTTAGTTGCATGACAGCTTAAACCAAGAGCTAAATGGTGTATTCTTAATGTCATGTGCAGGTAGCCAATTCAAAAGTGTGAAGCACAGGGTTGATGGAATTGACAAGGACAACTTTACTTACAGTTACAGCATTATTGAAGGAGATGCTTTGATGGGCATCCTTGAATCAATCTGTTACGAGACCAAGATCGTAGCATCCCCTGACGGAGGATCCATCTGCAAGAGCAGCAGCAAATATCACACCAAAGGCGATGCTCAGATCACCGAAGAGCAGATCAAGAGTGGCAAAGAAAAGGCCTCTGGAATGTTCAAGGCCGTCGAAGCCTACCTCTTGGCAAATCCTGATGCCTATTAGCTGAAGTTGTGAAATCTCTATGGTGTGTTTTTGTGTCCACTTTGATGTTCTAAAATTTTCCATTTGGTGATCGGAAAATGCTGCTTGCATTGTTGGTTTGATTTTCACAACTCTACAAAAAAAAAATATATACAATGTTGTCATAAAATTTGTCTACAGTACTTGAATGGAGGGAATGAGATTTTTCAATAGATTGATCCATAGACAACATTGGAGCCTTGCCTTGTTCAAAAAATTTGTAGACAGAGTGTCAGTTTAATTGGGAAATCTCATGTAAGGATTAGGTTGCAATTGTTTAATATAATATCATAATATAATTATATATATTAGCAAGTTGTATATTCTGAATTCATTGATGAAAAGTCAATTGCAAGGGGTATTTTGAAGAAATTTTTTTAATACTCTCTCTATTTTAGCAAATAAACTATTTTTAACCAACCACTTGAATAAAAATAAACATCATCATTCCACACAGACCTTTTGTTTGTGACTAAATAGTTAAAAATAAATATTGTTAGCCATTTAAATTCAGTTTGTAATTGCCTCAGGGCTAGGGGCTACGTGTGTTGTGAGGTCAATATAAGAAAAGAAAAAAAAAAAAAAAAATAGTTTGTAATTTCTTTAATAACCAAGTACTTGAATATGAATATGAATATGAAATGGTTCTTGGATGACTTTTAACTCCCAGATTTCTAGTTGCGAAGGTGCCAATACATCATGATGTCGGTAGTCAATATTGATGTCTCAATGGGCTTCACTTTATCATGGAAATGATAATTAATTTTACAGCTTATATATTAAATATTTTGGATAATTTTTTAAAAAAACATTGCTATTTTTTCAATCACTCGAAAACATTTTTATTTTTGAATGAAACATTTTTTTAACAAAATTAAATGAACATAAATATAAAAAAATTTAATATTTTCTCATAATAAAATAAATAAAATAAAAAGAAACGTTGCATTTTGTAACTCATGAGATGATTTTTTTTTCTTTTTCCAAAGACTGTAATTTGTCTTTTTTTTTTTTTTGAATTGAAAGAGAATACATAAAAACTGGGATAAAGTAACATGTGGGATCCGAGAAAGTGGGCCAACAATTAGCAAGCCCCGGCCCAATTCCTTCTCATACCGGATAATACTGGTTGATATTTTGGGGGTAAAAATTTAATATGGAATTATGTACAGGAATTACCAAAAACTAAATATATGTATAAGAAAATAAAAAATTATATTTCTAGAAGACAAAGGCAGTTAAGTGGTAACTCTTCTACTTTTCAAAGTGAAAAGTTTAGGGTCTGTTTGATTCGTCATTCAGAAAAAAAAAATATTATTTTTGAAAATTATAAAGGATAGCTATTTGACAAGATGTATTTTTGTAATTGAGTTTTCATAAAACAATTTTCAATTGATCCAAACCAAAGTTTTGTACAATTTTTTTATTTTATATCTGAAAACAAAAAATTATTTTTTAAGTTACAAACCAATCAGTCTCTTAAATTTTGGATAAAATATAATGTCGTTCCAGAATTTTGGTGCATATATATACTCCAGAGGAAACTTGTGCATTTTCCCTCTGACCAGTACAAAATTTAGTTGAAAATGATGAAATTACATATATATACTCTGGGGGAAAAGACCCTATCATCCCTAAGTAGCCTCGTAAAAAAAATAAAAATAAAAAGTTATATTTTAATACCTTCTCCCTCACTCTCCCTCTTCACCCACCCCCACTACCACATTTCCATGTACAAATTAGTTATAACACAAAAATATAAGAGAAAAAAATAATAATAACTAAATTATATAGAACACATGAAAACACGCAGACACACACACACACTATATGCATTTTAACATGTATGAATTCGTAGAATATATATATATATATATATATATATATAGCCATTCATCAGCTAATTATTTTATTTTGTCTAAATTGCCCAATTTGCAAAGATAAGATGGCTAAATATCCAAGCAATTATACAAATTGAGCAAAAATATTTAATGGTCAACATTAGGTTCATTTTATATGGTATAATGAGCAGCAACCGTGATTAGTGGCC